>CM023832.1:1202500-1752500 GCA_013266295.2 Branchiostoma floridae x Branchiostoma japonicum
TGCAACGTAACTATTGTGAGATCCATGAGAAAAACGTAATACAGTCCTTATATTGTATGTATGATACCAAAGCCTGTATTCAAACCAGGCATTTCTGAGAAGTTGCCGGTTTGCTTTCATCTCTATCTTAATCACTGTTGTTATGCTACAAAGTTTCATAGTATGTAACTCACAATTTAACTTGCGAGACCCATCGGTTGAAAAAACACAATGTAGTGTTTTCATTTTAGTACCAAAGCTTGTATTCAAACTGAGAATTTCTATCAAGGATGTAAAAAGCCTCCTTGTTTCTATGAAGTTACCGTGCTACTTTTATCTCCATCAGGCGAGTGTAGATTGGTCCCTGATTTTATTTAACCCAATCTTGTTATCTGCCTTGTGACTGCAAATAAGTCGCAAGTATGTTTACTTTGTGAAACGATTTTGTGACATTTCACCTTTTTGTGATCCTGATTGCCATATTTACATAATTATTACTGTTTTTAGATGTGGAAGACCTTACCAAAGACGTGTAATTTTGATGGTGTGTCATACCTTTTCATACTTTGTTATCTGTGTTGGTTTTTCTGTAGTAATTTCTTTTAATTAAAATGATTGATCCCCGGTCACATATATCGTACGTTGTATCTTCAGAACAACACAGATATTACAGCCAATAAATTGTAAATCAACAAAATGGACAAAATCCTGCTGCAATCCCAGGAATCCCTGCATGACAGTAACATCAGCCAAAAACACAACAACAAAAAACAACAACAAGCTTTTGTATACTTTTGAAGTCGAAATAAATCTAAGTCGTGATTTTCCATCAAAACATGAAAGGCTGAACATTATCTCAATAACAGTGTTCGGAAAATGTATTTTAGCACCAGGAAACCTGGAAATGATATTATTTGATACATGATGATTCTAAACAGACTTGGCACCGGTAAGAAAATACATGCAACGTATTTTTAAGATCACGAGTCCTTGACTTTTTTGACGAGCAGTTTTATGAACTAACCGCGTCCCTTTCATCTCTGCCAGAGGTCTTTAATTTGATTGTTTTTAACGCCCACTTGTTTATCGCGTAGCTTCTGACATTTTAAATAACGTCTGGCATCAGGGAGAGACATGGAACCATCCCAGCATCCCTTGCAACACACGTTCCACTACGCACCATGCAATCCTTGGCATTAGGGTCATAACAAAGAAAACACATATAACAAAACGTACATAACACCACTGCTATACATGATTTTTACCTGGACTGGCTCAAGTAATTTGTTTTATGTATGATTTAAGATTAGTGTGTTTAATGTTTGTATCATATCAATTTACCGACATAAACCAACACATAGCAATGAATATGCATATGTGCTTCAAAAGTAGTCTCGTGTTGTTTTTCATACATCAGTTGAGTCAGTTCACAAGGAGAAGAAACGCGTAGACTGTGTTAAGGAAGAATCAGACAGAAAGTACAAAGAAGATGGCGGAGTAAAAGTGTTACCAGGTACTTCATCCGATGAACCCCCTCCTCAACATGTTGACACGGGAGACAAAGCGAAAAAAACACGCGTACATAGCCTTCTCTTGTGCAATGGTTACCTGTACTTGGGATATCAAAGGCACAAAAATTCTGAAAAAAAAAATACTATTGTTACTACCAGGAAAGGTGGTGCTGTAGCGCCACCTTTCTGATTTGATGGTGAATAACAGCCTGTAATCTACAGTACCGCCTAAGAGACCGGCCCCAATTGTCTATCAGGATTAACAATAGGACTGTGGCTGCATTTATGTCAATTTTTTTTGTAATTCGTACGTTTTGCTTTGTAAAAATACGTTTAACCAACATGGGTGATGATTTGGATTTGATTTTTGGATTTGATATGTTAGAAAATTATTGTTAATTTTTTTATGTTGATTATGATTTTTCGAGTAACGTTTCATGCGAAAAAATGTGCCGGGTTATTCTCGTTCCTTATGTTTTTTAAACTCTTTCCTTTTTAAACTACAGCAATTATGTTCTTATGATACCGACCACCTGTCTTGGAAAGGAGATATGTATTAACAATGATCAAAAAGTACAAATTTATTGAAAATTTAGAAACCATGTCCCAAATGAAAACCTTGCATTTATGCATAAGGTTTAGCTTGAGACCCCCTATGGCAGCAGAGGGTTTGCTTTTGTAGATTTCCACCCCCATCTTTTCCTTCTCTATCTACTTGACATACACATGAAAGGGGCCTTATTGCACTCAGTATTATAAAAATCGAATCTGCGTGTCCGGCGGATTTGTAGAATCCCCGTATTTCCATCTCTTATATCCACCGTTATTAACTGGAGTAGGGGTGCCGTGGAATTCAATTTGCTGCATTTGCTATAGCGGGCGGGCTACAACAAAACAGTCATCTGCCCCCAACTCAGGCATGGTATTCTTTGACAAAAATTGAAAAGTTTGACCAGAGCCTTTTCACTTGCGTGTCATTTGTTGTCCTTGATTTGTATTTCAATGATAGAAGCTGTGTTACACACAACATTTTTGTGCATTATCGTCGATTATTCAACTCCTTGTTTGAACCTTTGTTTATTCATGAGAAGCTCAAATCGGCCTAACTTACTAACAAATTATTATTATACACAATGAAAACAAGAATATGGGGTTAAATTATATACTTCTATAAGCGCAAGTCCTAACCCCCTCCCTTGGTGTTACTGGTAAGTCACAAATAAAGTAATATAAATCTAAATGAATTAAGCAGAAACGAAATGTTTACTTTTGGTAATAAAATCCTGAGATTTAGACTCATAATTCTACAAGCAAAAGGAGGATCCACAAAGAACTTTAAAAAGTCTACAACCAACCCTCTGGCCTGTCTGTAAAGACGGTGGTGTTTTGGACCACGCGGAATAATCGATTAGCGGATCCCGGCTCATCCCGGACACAGGAACAGTGATCCCCGCTCAGTACGGCTCATCCTGGGGGCTGGGCTGTCGATATGGGTTTACGTTGGGCCAAGCTAAACCTATAAGATGGTTGTACTCCATACAAAGAAATCCCGAGAGCTAAGGGGGCCCGCGAGACACAAGACACAAGACACAGCGGAAGAAGATGAAGAAAGACTGAATGCAGCCGCAGGACGTGTCTACAACTGCAGATGCAGAACAAAGTGGAGGAGAAAGACTCCATACTAAACCAAATGAGAAGAATTTGTGTTCTTGTCTGTGTTACTTTGGCGCAGACATCAAACGACCGCCATCATATTCTGTGGATTCACGGAGATGAGCATCGGACCAGCTCGGTACGGTTTGAGCCCCGCTTGTGAAGGGTTGCATTCACCCTTTCGGATGGGGACGTAAAGCCTGCAGTCCCTTTTACCGCCTTCTTCTATGGCACTTAGTCTATGACAAATGTTTGACCTTCAAATTCAAGATGGCGGCTGATTAATGAACTCATAATACACAACAGAACAACACTGTCACAATGAACCCTCAAACGTAGATTTCAGGAAGCAACAATCGTTATTAACATTCAATCCAATAACACGGTCTTAATGGACTCCTCGGACTGTTAGGTTCGTTTCCTCTTCCATATGATGAATTATTTCCGCCGTGTTGCGTTACACAAGACAGTGGGGCGCCAGAATTTGTGCAAAATCGCCACCGTATCTTCAGCAATTTGAGCCTCAATTTCCACGGCGGCTGGTTTACTTGACACCATCTTCTACTTCCTTTTCTCTGGACCGAATCTTCCCGAAAGAGGTAGGAGAGCTGGATCTCTATCACTGAGGGTATGGAGGGGTTTAGGAAAGAGAGCAGTGTTGGGTATTTAAGTGCAATTTAGATCATTCTATTTCAAAAGGCATACAGTTGTTTCTGTAGAAATACGATCACTATATTTGTATAATGAACCTCCTCGGAGTATAGTGATTCTAACAGCTTTCCTCTTATCATGCACGGCATACTTTACGAATTAAATCTTAATTAAAAAAGAGATTTCAGACTTTGCAGAATTATTTGGGGTTTTCGTGGCATTCAAGTTCACCCCATTTACTGTGTCTGACCTTTTGACCTCCTTCAATCTCCCCCCACCCACGTGCTGCCAACCTACTCTCAAGCTCACCCTATTTCCAATGTCTGACCTTTTTACCTCCTGTCATCCTGTCAACCTACTCTGTCCAGACAAACAGACACACACGCAGCACAGCCACCCAAAACAATACTTCCGGACACAGATGTAATGATGAAAACTGTGAATTTAAGGACATGTTTTACGTGCCAGTTGGACGTAGATAAAAAAGCAAACTGTTTTTAAACCCCCGTGAGACAAAAAAAATCAATGGTGCAAATATACCGTGGAAAGTTGCCATCCAAAGGATGCGCTACATTCGTCATACTCAAAGTTTGAAAACTTAAATGATATCGTGATATTGTAGACATTAATATCACTTTGGTTCCTTCCACACAATGTGAAGGTTTTTAACGCACCAGCAGACAAGCAGTTCCACCCCATCTATCTACCAACCCCGGCACGACGGGTATTGATTGATGTAATTTTGCCTCCTTATACGCGTTCCGCCTTGTATTACACGTACATATCGACATGTTCCTGGTCAGTCTGACTAGGGGCAGCTTCCTGGGTCTAGTGTTTAGTGACCCTACCTCTGTACCCGTATTGGCATTTTCCTGGAGCGCAACTGACTAATTACTTTCTGGTACGGAAGTATTGTTTTGGGTGGCTGAGCTGTGGGCTTGTGTGGTTGTTTGTTCATGCAGAATAGGTTGACAGCACGTGGGTGGGTGATCAGGCAGAAAGTTGACATTGGGGAATTCAGGAAGCTGAGGATTTCATGCTTCCAAGAAGTCTGAAGAAATCTCTAATTTCCTGTATTAGCGTGTGAGGTCCAGCTGATAGTGACCCTGAATTTGTACCTGAGGGTAGAGATTTCAAATCGCATTTCACGTACTTATCACGTGCTAATCACGTGCACAATTGAGACACGTTTCACGCATTGATCACGTGCTGATGACGTGCACGGTTCGATATAAAGACTTAGTTTGTTAAGGAGATTCCCTAGGTGAACTTGGCTGTAAAAGGGTCACAGCTGTGCCACATCAGCCCATCCTTCGCCGTATTGATTTTTTTCTTCTGCCAAAATGGGAGGACATTACGTGGATGGGGCAATAGTTTAAAGATGGACACCGGCCTTGAAAAATAGATTTTGATGTAAAGAGGCATTTTGTGCTTGTTGTATGCCACTCGTATATCTCTAAAAGAATCATTATTGTTATAATTCATCTGTCTATCTGTCTATTTAACTATCTAAAGTATCAATCCATCAAACCAAATAAGCCATCTATTACCTTTCTACAAAGGGGCTAGTCTATATTTTTTCATAAATCTACCCAATAATAACATCTATTTACATGTAGATAGATATGTGGGGAGATAGAGGGTGAACGCAAAATAAGGCAATATTTCAAAGTGCAAAGCAAGACTTGTGAGGTACTGGGTTCATATATAGAGAGGGCTATGAGTGCAGCTCAATGCAGCAAGGCCCAAGTTAGTTCATCTTGTCATAGGAAGAGAGAACGTATTGTATCCAGACCCGTGCCGATCTTGTTCTATGCCTGAATGGGTTATATTATATCCAGAACCGTGCATATCTAGTTCTGCGCCTGAATGGGTTAGGGTTAGGTTCTGTGTGTCCAAGAACGTAGGTTTGCACCAGGCACGGTTCTGGATACGCATGGACTATCCAAAAGTGCCTAAGTATGGTTCCAGATACCACAGGCCTCTCCTCGGCCAAACCAGACACCAACGTTCTATCATTCCAGTCATGGACAGACTTGAACCGTCTAGAACAACTCATCCCTTTTGTTTATTAGCTCGTTAAGCGAATATCCCTGGGAAATCTCAGTATTGGAAAAATACGAGCCAAGCCGAGTGTTCTGAGACACGATAAATCCGACTTGTTTCGGGAAAAATCTCCTCTTTCTCTGAGATTGATGCCTCCAAGTCCGGCGGGTTTTAACTACCGCTGATTTATCAGATAATCGTTCGGGAACAGGAGACGGTTGATGTCGCTCCATCGATCAAGTTCAAATTCAATTTTTCCGTTTGCAGGGTAGCTTCTACTGAGACGATATCATATTGACCCCTTTGAAAGTCTTTGAATTATGAGTTATGTTGAGATAGACAAAGTTCTTAAGATTCATGAAAATAAAATCTGATAGTTGCCATTGAATCCAGGTTTGGTATCACATAAGTGACACTGGTTTGTTTCTAAGAATAAAAATGATCCACGATACACACTGTGATATCACTGCAACCATCTACTGAAATACGTACATAATATACGTGTATAACATAACAATGTGATATCATGCGTGAAATACAAGTATATGGGATATCGCCTTTTGGTTTTAAGAAAATAACACACTGTATCTTGATACACGCTTTGGCATCAATGTATCTAATGCCATATATTATCTACACATGGAGGACAATGACAAAACACACTGTTAGCCGTCTTCTGATGCCAAACGAAGCTACAACAGCACACAAAGAACGTGATGGAACTCCGCGGCTCTTGTGAACCCGCTCAGCAACAGGAAACTGTACATCAACCTGCCTGGTCCGTCCATGACGCCAACCAGATCTTGTCAGAAAATCCACGGCACGCAAGGAAAGTCTTCAGCTCATTGTTTGTTCTACAATACGTCATGTGCGGATTTTCTATTGAGATGCCTCTGTGCAACATTGTTCATCCGTTATACCCAAGTTGTGTCTCTGTCATTCTCTTTGTTACTTTATTCTGGTAAGTCATGAATATATATTCATCACAGTGTTCTACAAGAGAACGTACATGTATTGTCAAGGTCTGGGATTTCTTTTTGTTATATCTAAGACTACCTTTGGAACTTATGTGTAATAGATCATTAACATTTCATACCCTTCACTTTATTGGCTTACTGTATCCTTTATTGTGCATTTTAGTTAACACTACACAACACGTTTATTCCATAATGTATGAGATGCTTTTCTCACTGTAGCTTGATTAATGCCTTTAGATTTAGACGTCTGTGTTCAGGGAAACGGAATTTGTTTTGAAATGTATTTTTAACTCCAGGATCCAAGCATCATCGCTCAGTATCATAATGCGCAAGATATTTTGTTCTATCTTAGTCTAACAGGTTATATGATGCATCTAGGAGTATGTGCATATGGTATATGGTGGTATTAGTCTGTGCTATCCCTGTCAGGATGGGTAGCGTAATGTTTACTTAATATCAGAAAGTGAAGTGAAAGACAACTGGTTTCTACTCTTCCACTGGTCATGAGAGAGAAGACAGACGCTACATGTATGTACTGTATCTACGGGTTCATTATACGGGTAAAATCCCCCTTTTCTACAAGTACAATGGACAGTGGACGTCCGGTCCTAAGGACAGCAACCCTTTCATAGGTGGGGTGAGCGATAACAGCAGGGATTCGAACTCCTAACCTCTTGGTCCAGAGGCTACACACGATGGGGATCAGTGTTCTTTTTATAAATTTTGAAGTAAGTGCCTGCCAAAATTTCGGCGGTTTGCTGTCGAAGGCAGTTGAAAGCATCACGCCGAAGTGTGGGCCAGTGAGGACACTGGTGTGTAAAAGAACTCCATTTTGTCATAACCCAAATGCTCGCTGAAGCTATTTATGAGCTCAACAGTACAGTGGGGAATGCATTATGCATCTCTCGACTCGTACAGATACCCAAACACTCACCAAACTCCTAATGGCGGCAGCTTTCTGGCGACAGTAAACTCCGGAAAGTGCACTACTACAAGTAGAAAGTCCATCTTTAGACAATATCGTTTGTCCTCCAGCGTTTTTATGAAGGAACAAGACTCTGCACTTCCAGAGAGTTACGGCCGGCTTTGGGGCGACTTCGGAAATTGCCGTCATAAAAAGTCCATATCGCACATTACGGACAACGGAGGCGACTGCATGGTTCCCTAATGGAACATTAACTCGTAGCGGCGATCTCTGCAAACGCATTATCCAGATCAAAAACGGGGGAAAGTGCCCGCATTGGATGTAGATGTCGAGCAGTACAGATTACTCGATTTGGGATAACGAGGGCCCATCTTTGGGTAATTACGCTAAATTGGCTGACTATACGCACGCGGGTGGCATCCTTATAGGGCAATGAGTATAATAAGTGGCGGGACTCCTGGGATATGGGAACGTTTGTTGGACCGCCGGGACTTTAGAAGCTCTGGCGGGGATCGGGGACGTGTATTTATGTAAGGCAAAATGGGATGAAATTGACAAACGACAGGGAGAGGGGAATAGAGATGACATACCAGGTACAGGAAACGGCAGTGTGTTTATTTGAAGGAGAACTACCAAGCGGAGCGAATTAAAAAGGGGGGATTGATGAAAATTACATCTGAAATGACACACAGCCTGGAAAATTCACAATAGCTTAAAAAATAATGAATAACCCGTTAGTAGTATGTTTATTTGAAGGAGAACTACTGAGCGGGGTTAATCAAAGAAAGGAGGGGAATTGATGCAAATTACATCTGAAATGACACACAGCCTGTAAAAATTCACAATGGCTTAAAAAATGATGAATAACCCGTTAGAACTCTGCATATCAAAGCAGATCTAGAGTGAAGTCTTCATCTTATACATGAAAGCAACACGCATACAATGTACAACATACTAAACAGCACATAACAAGAGCTTGTGCGCAAACAAGATCGCTGAAGGGAAAATATACCATGTAAATCCGCTTTACCAATCAAGTCGAATGGGAAATAATTAAAGCATTCATCATCAGTAAAATGTATCGATGAAATATGAAGAAAAACGTATTACGGCACAATCTGGAACGGCAATGTTTTCGACCGAGACAGGTACACGAAGCATGAATTAAACTATATCCTCGAAGAAGAAACAGCAGTCAAGTTGTTACGAGGCGCCACGGAAATTTACCGTTACTTGCTGTAAGTATTGATGTCGTGAAATGTCAATAGCGCTTTTTAATGGGCACGTTTGGACGGCAAGATGTAAAATTGTAAAATTCACGGTTTACCGGCGGCAGTATTACCCCGGGTAGGTTGTTATGTACAGGGAAATTACAACTTCCCGCCTGAGCTGACTAGCCTAATCTCGTATAGTTGAACACACATTTCTCCTTGTCACCATCAGTGTAAATGTTAATCATAACTTACACATTGAGCATATACGATGATATATTCAAATTCAATGTATATACCATACATGATACATTCAAATGATGCTATAGTAAGATTTACATACGTACAAACTTTACGAAAATGTGGGGAAAATTGGGAAAACAGTACCAATGAGAAATAATAACTATACTAGCGTTTACCTCTATAATAACTATGCTAGCGTTTACCTCAAAATGATATTTTTTGGTCATACTCATAGTTTTCGCGTATGTTTTCTGAGCAACAGTTGAGCATTGCAGAACATTAATTTTTATTTTTCACAACTTTTCTCTCATTTCCTTAGATTTTCGCAAATGTTATTGTAATTGGGTATTGGAGCCCCGTTTGACGTATTATTCTTTATTTTATTAAATTTTAGCAATGGTAGATAGTACACGTGAACAAATAAAAACTCACATAAGCAGACTAAATTAAAACGGCTAGGGAAGGAAACTTTAAATATCACAAATGCAAAAAAAAGGACAAAATATTCTATGAGCGACCGAATTCAGGTTCATAGGATCTTTGTTGTCAATTCATGTTACCAAGCAACTCATAATGTCGTTTGCGCGAACGTCAATCATGTGATGTCATTTTTTGTCACGCCCTAAAACCATTTTACAAGTCCCAGTCACACAATAAACCCTTCTCCGTCAGATGACACTTCGTCAAGATGTACGAGTGTTCATCCATTCTCGTTTAACGGGGGCAGGGCGATGCCGATTGTCAGTATCTTCGGCCGGACCAACTGAGACTGTAGGTTTATAGATGAGGTGACGTTGAAGTTGGACTGATAGGACGAAATGTAGATAGAAAATTTAAGTGTTTCTTTTTATTGTGTAAAATGGTTTTGCATGCCACTGATAGTCATTTGGAAGAGTCCTAGATCCCATATTTGAAGCACTTAACACACAGTAGTTTTGACGTAAACAAAGCAAAGATGGTCTTCTCAAAGCAGACTCTACGCACCAGCACTAAATACAGGACTGGGGTCTTACATATCCATATCGAGGATCGTATGGACTAGTTCATAAGTCATATGTCGAATATTCGTGGCTGTTCCAATATTCGTGGCTGCAATAACTTACATATGAGATTAAAATGGCATTTTACGACTAGATTAATAACAGATAACCTTTATTGTACATCCATGCCCTATCGGGCTAAGTACAGGTGAACAGATGAAAATATATATATATATGTTTGCAGTACAAGCAGGACTACTGATACAAATCTAACTACATTAATAACAAACTTCACAACGTACAGATCCCAAGAACTAAGGAATAAATTCCTTTGGCCTGAGGTACATGCTCCTTTCATGGGGGAGAGCCACCTCTCCACTTTGCCCATTTTCTTCACAACATCCCATCACTCAGCGAACACGTACCCCATTACAAAACTTATTGCAGTAATTTAAAGCTTGTCCATTATTTGCGAGGGCTCGTTGAAACATTTAGGTCGCAGCGTGGTACTTCAAAGAAGCTATCAATCAGGGCTGGAGGTAGGCACTAAATGGAAGGATTACTCAGGCCCATCCTTAAGCATTGCACCGACATTCGGAAAAGTTTCGGTTGTCGAGCTGCTCTTATAACATCAAAGAAGTCATATCTGTCTAATCACTTATTGGAGCAGGCATATTACTACATAGCAGCAAAATGATGTTAACAAGGTAATGCAGAAATTACATATATATGACTCATTTGTTTTTAATGTTAAGTCCTTAAACCTCTCTATATGAAGCTATATGTAATGCTTAGTTCAGCAAGTCAAGAAATATTTGCAAATCATTATGGCTGTATTACTGAATCATGTACAGTTACTGAATTAGAGGTGTGCATTTTATGGTTATACCCTGTATTAGATATAGGAGTCAAGCTTAAGTTAACAACGTACCAGATGATTAATATTTAGGAAGAACTTTATGGTATAATGAAGTCATGGAGCATTTGTATTGATTTGGGGTGTTCGCTAAGAAATAAGGATTGTGGTGTTCTTTTGTCAACTCGTTTCGTAGTGAAGGTAAAGGTTTTTGTTGGAAAGCGTCTAAACTATTGGAGAAACGATATCCTTTGACAGAGTTTTCATTTAAGGCTTTGTGCTACATTTTTCAAAGTAAGACATCTGAAGTCTAGCATGTAGCCTTTTCATTTGTCTCCATTCAAAATGCATCAAGTTAGCTGTTATGTATTTTACATGCGTAATCTAAACGCGATAGCAGTAAGACTGTTATAGTATGGTTGTTCTTAGTGGTACATGTTTCAAACTGTGATATTTAAAGTCCGGCATGAAGATTTTACGTGTATCTCCATTCAAAAAAACATTAAGCTAAACGTCTTTTTTCTGTATAATCAAAACACTACAACAGTGAGACAATAACATTGCAGTTCGAATGGAAAACAGTAATCTGATGTAAAGTTTTCATTAAATGTTTCGTTATACATTTGTCAAACTGTGATATTTAAAGACTAGCATGACACTTTGCCATGTATCTCTATTCAAAATGCATTAAGCTGGCAGTTATATCTTTTACATGTACCACAACAGTGATGCAATAACAATACAGCCCAAATTGGAAAAGCAGTATTCTGACGCGGAGATTTTCATTTACTGTTCTACGGTTTGATTTCCAAAGTGTGTAATATAGATTCGTACATGGGGCTTTTACATGTATCTCCATCGAGAATGCATTACGTTGACAGCTTTATCCTTTACCTCTGTACATTTTATTCACACCAGAGGTGATAGAACTCGCCTTTAAGCGCCCTTTGTTTGGAGATTAACGTTTTGACAAATGCGCCGTGATGTTACTGATAGGCGTACCGCCGCCATGTTCCATTCGCCGGCAATTTGTCACGGTTTTAGCGAGCCAATTCAGACCGAGATCGCAGCGGCTTTTCCGGGAATATAGGGCTCAACAGGCCGAGTTCTGATTGAGTTGTGGCGATAAATTCGACACAATTACAACAGTCGGACGGCTTTTCCCGGATACACGTTATTATGCTACAAAGTACGGATTTCCTACGAATTTGTCTGTTTTATCCCAATTTGTCGAGTGTTCGGGATATTAGTTTGTTCTGTGTATGCCCACGCTTCTCTGCGATCGGCTGATAGCTTTACCACTTTTACTGCTCTATAAACTAATACAAAACAATGTAACAACTTTAACAAGTCTCCTACCACACGACAGCTCACAAAAAAGACAGGAGAAAGACACTTTACATATGCCACATCCAATGAGAAACCGAAGTATTTTTTTTACATTGTTGATTGTGCCTTTGCTTTATCATAGTAGTTAATATCAAAAGTTACTTAACGTATAATAAAGTTTTTTTTCAAGAAGCAAATATTCTAAAGATGACCGCACTGACCATCTACAAACGATAGACTACTCAACATAACTATGTTTTTGCTGGCACGGTGGTCCAAACAGCGTAGCATAAGGTCAGACTTGTCAGGAAGATAAAATCATTTAGAAGTCCGCTGCACTACGTCCTACCCGAAAGGTTATGCCCAGCGCTCTCCTTGCACCAAGGGTGTGAAACCCCAGGGAATGCCTGGCTTTTAAGCCTTTCAACCCTCCAACAATGAATAATTTCTCACGGTAATTCATTACATCGTCCACAATCATCTGTTGAACGTGTCAAGCTGTTGAAGGAATCGGACTCAACCATTTCTAATTATCATGGATTTGCATTAATGAGAAACACAAGTTGGAAACTTTCCTTTATGTTATCGGTGGTTGTCTTCTTGTAATGTATATTCTATTTGGCTATGGTAAAATGATTTACTATTTGACAATTTAGAGTAAAAAAACACTCCCTAGTTCTTAGAAATGGACGATTCCTGCCGATCCAATTGCGGACAAATCCGGAGCTGATGACCCGTCTCCCATCAAGGATTGAAAGGCGCGGCTTTTATTGCCTTAATTGCCGCCTGTCACGACATATTTCAGGTCGGGGCTGTGCTGCTCTGACCCCTTTCGTGCAAGCAAGGCGACAGAAAGACGTCTGCCACGGTTCGGGAGGCTGTGGGGCTACACAGGGGGATACGGCAACACTTTAGAGAATTAAAATGTTACGTATGATAGAAATACGTGTTTTCACCACCGTATATCATGTAGTTTATAAAGGCTGACTGTATCAAGCGTCTCAAATTTCACTATAACATATCTTCAGGTTTTATAACTTTTTACTTGGCTCATTCTGAGCTTGGTTCCCTACAAGTAGGCACTATTGAAACAAATGGTTTTATAATACATTAAACAGCTTTATTGTACTTTCAGGGACCCTAAAAGGTTGTGAATATAGCTCTGTACATCGCGTTTTTTTTTAGTTTTAATTTTCGACGAAATGGATAACAATGATTGATGACAACATGAGTTTCCTGTTCTTATCACCGCGATACGCACTTGATCTAAAGCTGCCTACCCGAGAACCCTACTCTCCCATCTCGTTTCCCCGTCCATTTATATCCTTTACAACTCATTTATGTTCTTTACAACTCATTTATACTCTTTAGAACCCATCTATACTCTTTACAACTCACCTCATAAATGTTTGACTAAGAAAGTAATAAATCACTGGATGCTGAGTAAAGAAACGGGTATGTGCTTACGAGGCCGAGACGCTGGTTGTACTGACGTATCATTAGTCAATGTCAAGTTCAGAATGTGTTATTGTAGCGCCGTTTGTCTTTTAGGAAAGGGTAATAAATCTTGGGCAGACAATGTTGTCATTGCGTGGTCCAGCGCTTGTCTCGTTTGTATTGACCCTGCCTTTGGTCTAGAAGTCAATGGCTTGGGTACTGCCAAAAAAATCACGTCAAGCAACTGAAACTTGTGAAAATCAAAGATACACATATTTCTATTGCGTCTGTACGTAGCCCTGCTCAGGTTACCTAATAACTACGGGGGAAAGAGAAACTTAACAACACATCGGGGTCAGCACCAAGGACAGGTACAAACTTGTTAAGAACGGCTGCTTCTTTTGAGAGCTGTCACTGTCACGAATCTCCATCAAGTTATGGGCGAGTTTTAAAGAAAAGCTTGCATAGTTACTCATGACATCTGAACTACTATTTTCAGGCGTTACAGATTTGTATGCAATACATCAATAAAAAAAGACATAATGGATTCCATCAAGTGACATTCGATCCAAATCTGGGGTACAATACTCCATCATGCATTGATACCACCCAAGCAAGACGGTTGTAAAAAGATTATGGATACAGTCCTCTATAAGGTCTATAATATCAAAGCGAAACAAGTGATCGGATCTCGAGATTTCAGACTGATGGGAAGTGTTTTGGGTTTTGTGAATGTATTGGAACTGTTCTGTATGATCATGGGAAAATATCTAATTTAATTACATCGTAGAATGAATTATCACTCATACGATTGTATGACGTAACTTACTCCAGTATTAAACCATGGTTTATGTTTCATACCATGATTACACAGTACACATTCCTGGCGACCTCACACCGCGACCTACCACCCAGGGCATACCGGGTCACAACCCTGTCATTTTTTTTCATTTTTTTTCATTTATTTATTTGCACGAGTAAAGACAATGAATAACAAATATGAGAACAAAGGAAAAAAAACAGCGTGCAGGAGGAGGAAAGAAGCCTTAATGGCTTGTCTAAAATCCTCCTCCATAAAACTTAACATAATAAATTAACTTAACTTAACTCCAGAGAGTATAAATCATGAAACTTAACATAATAAATTAACTAGATAAAACCTTAACATAACAGAACAAAACTAATTCAGTTTAGAATATAAACAAATGGAATACTAAAGAAACAAAATATAAAGGACATGAAATTAATACATACTAGAAATCAATACAACTGAAAATTTACACAGGTAAGTAGTATATGCTGCTGTAAGGGTGATGCAACGGGAATGAGAAAAAAAATGTAAATTATACAGATGAGTGGTTGTTTAGTAGGAAATGTTTTAACATGATTTTAAGAACTGAAGATAAGAATCTAAAACAGGGGGCTGAAAATTCAAACTTACACATATGATATTGAAGAGGGACTTTAACTTAAGTCAATTAACTAAAACCCAATGCCCGCCTTGCTACTGAGGACGAGATGCATACAAACATTGCACAAGAGAGTGTAGTTTTCAATGACCTAGTCCGAAACGTGTTCGCCTTGCATTCGGAGGTCGTCTGTTCAGGTCAGGTCACACCAAAGGCCTTGAAAATGGTGCATACAACTCAACACTTAGGGAAAGAGTATGGTAGCTGAACACACATCACTGCCAATGGACTAGCCTCTACTGCAGTGCTTACATAGCTGTATGGCCTAAGGACTATAGAAACGGAGATGGACACTTCACCATGCATAGACTGAATGGTGTTTGAAAGATTTTAACCTCTTATATAACCAACTGAATATAGAGATGTAAACGGCTTTCACACCGCGGGGAAAGTGTAACTGATATGTCCTGATGTTATTCTGTGACACATCTTAACCCGCCGTAGGGTACAGGGTAGTTAGTATTTGTGTAAGTGCTTTCCCCTGCAGTTAGATACATTACGTTAAACCCCGTAACGGGGGAAAACGTCAGATGGTATCGGGGTAATTTAAGGTCCATATAAATAGCACCTCGTTTCGACAGGGCCGCCTACTCAGCTGAAAGGCAACGGTTTCCAGATGTTCATTCATACATGTTAAACAGTGTCAGTGAATTATGTCTTTATGTGATTTTTTAAAGATATGCCTAACAGAAAATACGGGGTCCCTAAGCCTGCTAAGGCTGCTTGTAACCCATAAATTATATAGTTTTACATCTTGGCTTTTAACTTGAGCCATTACAAAATCTATGGCGGAACTTAGTGATATTTTTGGTTGCTGTAAAAGGTCAGTTTTCTTGGATTTACGATGAGAAACGTTTATTTCTTAGACAGTTTCAACGTTTAGAAGTTCAAGCTGAAGTATCGCAAATGTCAGAAGCCTATTTTACAGTAAGACCGTGCGTCAGCACAACATGTGGCATTCAGATGGCGATTGGAGTGATATATCATGCATTACACTAAATGCGCAAATCGAGACTTAAAGTCAGGACTTTTGGTCCACATCACCATTAGTATTAATCTGATGTATCCTACTAGACCATGACACAGGAATCTGAATTTGAATGGCTAGTAAACATAAAAGGTTTCATAGAAATGTAATAATTTCTTGATTTAACCTTTAATATTTGCCAATGCCGTGGTCACATTCGTAGTAGTTTGTCGTACAATTTCGATGACGTGAAATTTTCAAGCAGGCTGTGGAATAATCAGCCGTAGACAAGGATCTATTGCAGCACTATCCGTAAAAGAAACGATAAGACAGTCTTGTACAACACATGCACGACTATCCAAAGAATAGACCCAGTTTCTACTCGCACGACATTCCTACGACGAACGCACCCAGACCCTAACAACCCAAATGTCTAGCTGAAAGATCCTCAGCCTTATGGATGTGCCCTGTGTAGTGATTTAGCTGTTTGTTTGACAGGGCCGTGACACAATACCCAATCATCCCTCCTGCGGGCTTAGCAAAGACAAGAGCCATAAAACCCACCATAATTCCCGCGGAAATTTGCACATGGTTTAAGCTGTGATAGAGAACGTAAACCACAGGAGAGGAGAATAAGTCCCCGTAAAAATGGAGAAGAATCATGTTTAAACTGATACATAATATAGCAAAAATAAAGACAGCTTAGCTGATTGGTTTATTTATTGACTGATTAATCTATGACTAATAGATTGTAACACATGCTAAAGGAAGGATTTTTATCCTATGCATATACAAGATTCGGATGATTATTTATTGGAGAACAGATAAATACCTTGTTACACGGTGGTCACGTTGCTAGGGTATAATCCGCGTTGCTAGGCATAACTGCTCCGCCCACTAGCCGGTCTGCCGTGACCGGCGGCGGTGTTGAGAAAAACAACACAACTTTCGTCCAATATAAGGCACGATCTGATTATCAAATAAGAAAATTAATACAAACACTCGAAAAGAACATTAGTTCGCTTCGAAAATATGTATGATTTGAAGAATGACCTCGTAGAATGCGCTTCAAATTCCCCGCCTCCCGCATGTGCGCAAATAAGGTCGTTTTCGGTCATTGAACTTTAACCTCCCGCTCTATTTGTCTTTTATACGCACCAAACACATGTTTCAACCATACTTTAAACTTTAGGACCTCTAAGTCGCATTTCTCTTGTAGAATTTTTGGTGTCTGCGAGATTTTAACTTATTTTGCCAATTTTCTAGTATGTTTTCCCCCATAATTCCCTAACGGCGCAAGGGAAAGCGATCGAATTTTTTCAAGATGGCGGCCAAATGTTTATTTTCCCGATGGATGTATTTTTGTCGGATTCTAGCGGTAGGGTCGGGAGATATTGCTCAAAATATGGGTTCTGCGTTTTAGTTGAAAATTCACGTGGAACAGAGAGTATGTTTTAGACTTATAATGAGGTTGTCGGCAGAGATCAGAGCGTGTCGTTCTCACCTTCTAACCTCGGCGGGCAGTGAGATGGAAATACAGTCCGGCATAGCCCTATTGTTCTCGTCCCAGGCGCGATTTTCAAGACGTGTGAACGGTCAGTTGTACGGCCAAGCTGAGCGGGCGATTTTTTAATAAAAGTGCGAACTGTCCGACGAGAAAGTTTTTTTCTGTCTGAAGAAAAATGTCCACACAAAGGACAGATTTGAAAACACCGTGTTTTTCAACGGTTTATTCGTGTGCTACATGTGTTACTCTGCGTAACGATTCGCATCGTACAACCGTACCAAAATCGCAGGTTGAAAGCATTTGTATAAACAATTACATAAACTTTGTGTCGGCACGAGCAAGAAACTGCAACATTGCAGTGACCGGGAACTTCGCCAAGTTGGTAGAGATAGAAGCTTGAACAAGTTGTCTGTTACATGAGCTACATAAACTAGAAACAACAGCCGTGAAAGAAAATGGCGTCGGTTCATAAACAAAGAACCGGTCTAACACTAATCCAGTTCTGTTGTAAAAACAACTTCTTCCTTCTTTCATCTCCAAGGATTTAGTACTTTTTTCAATCTTCTTTGTAAGGTTATGTTTTTATATCATGGACTCCAGAACGTTACAATTTTGCAAAATGTATGTCCAGTGTACGCCGGAAAATTTGGCACGCCGATCAAACAATGGCGTCTGTACAGTTACCGCGCCGTAGTATTCAACTACAAATCCAACTTATAGATCTCGTTCAATAACAGTTACGACAAGGATACCAGAATGTATAAGGTAGGTTTTTAGAGAATAGGAAGAATAATATACGTTGTGTATCTGAGTCGTAGTAAATTTAGGATGACATCATTAACATACCAGTACTGTCAAATTTCGATCAAATACTAAATGTAGCAAGGGGAGATTTACGTTAGCGGGTTACCCGCTTAGTGAGCTGCAATGAATGCGTTTATCATGCTCTTAGATACAAAAATTTATCTTCGAATTATCAATATAGAAATACTGCAAGTACAAGGACTGTTTTTATGTGCATAAGAACGTTGCAAATGGTAGATGTTCCCGTGTGCTGTTTACGGCGGATTCCACGGCGTCGCGCGATCGAGGGCGACTGGACCCGGGAATTTCGAATTCCATTTTTTTTTGCATTTTGAATCACGAGATCGACAAAATTGTAGCGCAGTTGAGGTTTGTTTGTTTGTGGCATAACGAAATTAAAGTGAAAACGACTCATATGAGAGCTTGTGTATTGTTAATTGTGCGAAATAAAGAACAATGGGGGCGGGGAAAACCGCGCATATGAAAAGACACGTTCGCGGGAAAAAATCTGCTGCGCTAGGTGTGATCAAAACATTTCTAGTGCCCGCCTGTAAAAGCGTGAACCAATCAGCTATTGTTGCCAATAGTGAAAGGAGTGATTGACATCGATGTCTCATCAATATGTATGAGCTACGTGTTAGGATTTTTGACCGGCATTTTGACCACCGTGTTAGTCATTTTACACGTATGTAACCACTTTATCACCCTGGTATCGCCGCTACATGATAAAAACGTGTGACTTTTATGGATATTATTAGCATCGTGATATAACATTCACACGTCTGCCAGCCATACTACATATGGGCGTCCCATTTTCAATATAAAGATCCAAGCCAGTAAAAGCTGTCCAAGTGTAACCTGCAAAGCCGAAGAGGGCAAGGCCAGAATTGGACTCTGACATGTCTGCCGCCATGTTCATTTTGTCCTTTCGTCGCCCGTAATATAGATGTGCAAGGCATAACCCACAAAACAGCAAAATCAGAATCATCGAATGGCCATGAAAACTGCAAGTTATGGGCTAAAGCATCGGGAGGAAGTATCAACTGTCGGTAAAGTTGTAAAGCTGGTAGAGTATCGGGTTCAACATGATGTCTTTTTCTCCCACCCATATATGTCTTGATAGAATGGTGTCGTAAATATTAGACGCGGTATGCCCTATACCCCTTTGCGAGCCTCGTGATCCGGGCCCATCAGGCGGTAGGAAACGAGAAGTACATTACGGATAATTTGGCATGCCACCGTTTGCCGGCGGGGTTCCACACTAACCATGATTGAGTGACAAGGAGATTTTTAATATCTGCGGGGTTGGGAGACCGACGCGGCGGTGTGCGGGCTGGGTCCGGTACGAGCGGGCGGTGGGTGTGTACGGCGGCGGCGGAGAGGCAGCGATAGCAGGGACCACGTTGGTATCTCTCACGGCGGGCTTGACTGATAGCACTGGCGGAACTTTTGTTCGCGATTGGGCAGTGTTCTTTGACTAATATCAATGAGGACGTGAGAACTAAGAAGCATCTCAACATTTATCAACGGGGAATTTTCATTTCATATGAAGGAAAAAGTAGTGTTCCAATATCGGACCTGCGTTTCGTGTGGACGGAGTAAGGTAAAAACAGCAACGTGATCATTCTCTAGAGAGGAAGGCGCTCTCTATTACTGTGAACAGGGAAACTGTGCAGCTGGCTCTGGTTCAGATCTTGCAACGTTCTGATTCTGGATCTAAGAACTTTGCCTCTCTGCTGTTGGTATTTCTCAAGAAAAAAATGAAACTTCTAGAAGCTTACAAGTCAACGTTGGAGGTGATTCTCTTCATATTGGCATTGCAAGGTAAGATTTTATGTTCCATGTTTGTTACGATAATTCTGTTACCCTTATGAGCAACGATACATCGATAACATGTCGGCCTGTCGGAGTAATATGATTTCCTCCTCCCCAGTTCCCACAGGGTTTGATAACAAGGCAAGCTGCTTGATAAGCTATCTTCACCATTACCAAATTCTGTTCATCTGCATATCTAATTAACTACATCCTCGGGTAATCCAATTATATCATTATTTCACGCTGGCTGCTTGTTCTACATCAAATTTCATGGTTTACATTTTCACATTCTCAAGAAATGCCTTGCCAAGCATTCTAGCGTCTTGGGTGTCCTCAATCATGTTTGAGACTATTCTAAGACATTCCGGCGAGGTAGGGGTCCCTTCAATCAGCGTAGAGAAGAAAACATTTGCTACACCTAAGGGCCAGGAGGTCGTCTGATATATTTTACTCCTCGAGCCTTTTTACCAAGACGTTACGGTGCACTCTGTCACCCTGACATGCTATGCCTTGCAAAGTAAGAAAAGCCGTGATCCGTGAAGTCGAAAGTCACCGATTTCCATGGCGACCGGTCCTTGGTATCGCCAGGAGCCTTAAGATGATGAGTTGAGACATGGGGAGAGCGTAGACTGTCGTGCTCCACCGAGTAAGGCTTGGTTGCTCCAGGCAGCTAGGTATGTCGTCTTGGGAGCTTACTTAGAGGAGAGTGACGACGGATGGCACTGGTAAATATGAAACAGCTGGCCCCCTAACCCTGTATGAGATGCAGACAAAACATTACCCAAGATATCAGCCCTGCGTATAAACTGTCGTAGTTTTGATGGGTATGAAACTACGGTGTTGAACATACAGAATTTTAAGTAATGATAACGGTACACCATAACGAGATGTAGAAATGAGAAGAAATGGACTCCGGTCGCGAAGTGTTTTAAAATGGAAAGGACAGAAAGAAGTTACCAACTTGTTTAGGACAACGTTACAAATCAACACGAACATATTATACAAACTGTCAGAAACGCTCGAGATTCGAACACCTTACAACTGTGAAGGGGCGCACTATTAGTGGCTCATTTGCTCAGTTCTGTCAGTACAACACGGTGTAAAGCAAGCTAGTTATAGACCTGCTAGTCAATAACCGTCACGTTTGATCCACGGGGTTTCAGATGACACCGACCAGGTTCAGAGCCGCTCAGGCTCAAGCCAAATCCTTCAGGAGCTGTCTCCAGGCGACCTCCCATTTTTCACGGGCGGGGCGGAGCGGCGAACGTGCCGAAGGCGGGATGGAGACGTGACGGTGAGGGAGTAGGGGTCGTGTCGGTGGGTTGGCGGGACAGACGCCGAGACGCTGCCCTACATGCGCGCCGCCCGAAGGGAAAACACAAATCGATCCCGGATATCGAATCGTCGATAAAACACCTCGAGCTTGGAGGGAGGTGGACCGAGGAAATTAATAAGATCTGACATATAAATACAACATTCGTAGTGAGAGAAGTTTTTTGAGAGTTGATAAATGGTATTAATGGTACTAACAGTACCAAGTAATTTGAGATTCAAGTCAGCTCAGGCGAGCTTAAGCTCATCCATCCAAAACCCTGAAGCCAAAGTAAAGTTCGACTCTTGGTTCCCACTACTACATTTGGGGAGATATTAGAGGCCGCTGGCGGCGCATCTATATTTTATGCGGCTTTAATGCGTTTGGCCTCCAAGCATATCGGCGCACAATAGAGTGATTTCCTGTCACCGGCATTAGTAGACTACGTATTTCACCCCAACCTAGGAAACTGCGCTTTTCTTATCTAGCTAAATCTGCGGTCGAAAAGGCAGTCTCAGTACATTGTTTTCGCATTGTTGGTCGATATCTGCCCTGTCAGATACACAAGCTCCTCGTCTAATTTAACGACTCTGAGATTGTTCCAGGATAAACCCTCGGTCCCCCCTCCCTAAAGTATTCATCACTTATTGTGCATCAGCAATGACATGATCACGCCAGTAGGGAACAATCCCTCTCTACGTTAATGTCAACGATTTGTCTTCCGCGGGCAAAAACGTTTCACACTGCAAAACACCCGTCACACGCCCAGCCTTTCCTCTTGGGCGAGTTCTTCATTAAAACTTCGGTGTTGATTATATAGAAGAAAAAACATGGATGGAATCCTGATAGCAACCCCCCACCCCAACCATTGTTGACGATCTTCAATTCTATAAGAGATCCTATATAATCTACCGGTTCAGGCAAGACTGTACAACTATTGTAAAACTGATGTAGTGGAAAATAAGATGCTTTAAAAATGTTATTTTACAATAGTTACCACAATCTCCCCAAGATTTCTCCATTTAGAAACCTAAAGAAATTTTTACTAATATCACAAAGGCAATTTATCATTAAATACGTGGGACCATTTAGTAGTCACTGCCTCCAAAAACAAGTCAAATTCCTAAGTAATGTACGTAGAAACACCAGACATTTTTACCTTTATTTGAGTTTTTACAAATGAAAAAAAATGAAATGAAAGTAAAATATAACACTTTGAAGATGTTACATAGCAACGTTATCCATGATCACCACAAAACAAAACAGACACCTTAAATGAAGTAGTAGGCGGTATGTTTTAGTTCGAGTGAGTAGGTTAAAAAGAAAAAAAAAACAACAACCTCGTAGTTAGATGAGCAGATCTGGCAGTTCACAGGTGAGATGGATCTGTGTGTGTTCCAGGACTGATGCCAAGTCAGACCCATTTAGATGCTAAAAGGCTGGGAAGCTTACCTACGATACGGTACATCTGCCCTTTACACTTTATAGATTACTCGTTTGGTCTCCTCGCGAAAGATGATGTACAAGTTGGCAAACACAATTTATAAATAACATGCAATATTTCGCATCTTATTATTTGTATTGATTTCATATGTTCGATTCCGCCATATATCGTTGACGGTATACTAGTATCTACAGCATTATACTGCAAAACAAGCATGTTATAGTCTTATTCAACTAGGGAAAATATAATGGTACGTGCAGTAATGCCTACAAGTATTGCATGAGAATCTATCAGTTTTCAAGCAGTAACTTTAAGATAGTCTAGAAAATTGGTACAAGTTTCTCCCTAATTATAACTCGTACTAGCACCCCATCAAAAGTCACGTATCAAATGAGTTACATAACTACAAACGACAGCGTAATAAGTTTAATAGCGGGGTTGGCAAATCAAATTCACGTTATAAAGTCCGTGACGGCATCGTCGGAAAGCGGGATAGCCGTTATAGATTGCACTACTTGGCTGGATGGGGGAACCCACGTCTCATTACGTTTGCGACTTGTCTATCAAAACTTCCTCCGACGACTGTACAAAAATTCAATTACCCTTCCGCGCAGTGATAAAACCGTGGCTGGCAATCGATTGAGTTCCCGCCAGAGATCTGGCGACGCCTCGTTCCGTGCCATTGCTAGGTTTCAGGCACTTAGTCGCGCCCTCTGGGGATCGGCCAAATCCCAAGCCAAATTTGCCAAACAATCATTATGGCGATGATCGTGATAAGGGCGCAACACGCAATGGTGACTGCTGCTCCTGTTGTTATTGTGGGAAGGGAATGAAACAGAATGTACAAAAGGGTAAACCTCCTGCAATGTAAAATTCATAGTTTGTTAAAATTATTCCATAGCGTGATATTTAATTGTTTTACAGCGCGGTCACATTCGTCGTAGGTCGTCGGGCGATTTTGATGTACAATTTTTAAGCAGACAGCAGAATTTTGTACGACGGATTCACGACTGCCCCAAGACTGACTTTTGTTTGCGATCGTACGATGAATGTGACTTGGCCCTAAATACATAAATATGTATTTCTGATGGTTTGTGAAATGGTGTATGTTTAATGCAAGGAATATTATGTAGCAATACGTTGACGTTGTATAAAAATATAGAAACTAGAAATTCTGGGGAAAAAAGAAAACACAATGTAGAAAATATACGAAGGGGAACTTCAACTAGTTGCTGGGAAATTGAGATAGAGCCAAAACGTGGGCTTCAAGTACTTCGTCATTGGTCCCTGGAGACCAGGCAAATTCCGACCCTAATTTGTCAAGCCATCATTGCGGCGATTGTCATGATTGAGCCTTGCCACGCGATGGCGGGAACCAGGCAGCTCGCGCTGTCACCAGGGTTTGAAAATGAGTCTCCTGATCTCTGTGAGCATTTGTCGCTGTTGGAAACGGCTGGATCTATTAACCCTCTGGTAACACGATGATAATGATGACACAGGGAATCGCACAGGAGTTTGTATTGATTTTATGCTTAATGTCGCCGCTGTGTTTTATGGTATGTTTGCCGAAATGGGAGTAAAATAAAGTGCCGTGCACGGAGATAACTTACATTATGATATCAACATTCATATTTCATCTAAGATAACACACTTTGTTTATGATAACGATTGACATCAATGATGGCATTCTCGACTATCTTTTTAATGATCCATTCATCTGCCAATTAAAAATGTGATGCAATTCTATATCTCCATAAATTAATCAATTTATCGATATTTTCGTTAATGCTTAAATCAATCTTGTTCATCTTATGAAAAACACTCCTCACCTATTACTTGATTTTTGCTGAGTCAATTAGAATGCCATCTATCTTTTAATCAATTCCGCTGTGACAGGTCCAGAACAATTCGCAGACCAGGCTGTGATAGATCCCATACATTCGGCTGCTGAATAAATAACCAGGCTTCCGTGCTAAAACCAAAATAGTTTCTCGCTCAACGAACTCGGGCAATGAACTAGAAAATGGATTTTCCAAGCCATTGACTACAGTGTACCTTTTGGACGTGATTGGGTTACCGCAATCCTTATCAAGTTGGGTCTCCTACATTCTGATTGAAAATAAAGTTATAACCATCTACTTGTCAGATCTAAACAGCTCTTGGGCGTCCTTCGATTTTTGGGTCAAATAATACACATCACTGGATACACATTTTATTGAATAACCGATGTTTATGTCGCATCATATCCACATGATCATCATCCTTGCAAAATTTAAATGACAGATTTTTATCTTAACGTTTTATAATTCGGTTTAGGGAAATCAAGTGCACAATTTTCCGACCACCTTTGACACATTTGGCAAAAAATCTAAGCAGCCGTCAGTACTGGCTTGTTGGAATATTGAGGAGAAAGGGGAAAAACAGAAATTCAGGTTTCTGATTCTTTAATACCTCTTTTACATATCCAGTGTTATGCCATGCTTTCATAAGCTGTCATATCATATTTAAAATGCGAGATAATGTTCAAAAATTTTCAATTGTCAGTGATTTGTTATTAGGATTATTTACTCATGTTATCTATCTTGTTCTAGTTTCATTGATTTATATCAAGACTATTAATTCTTCAATGTGCTACTTCTATTATTTTATGGTTCTACTTTGCAAATATTACTCTACAATTTACTTAGCCATTTTTGTCTGTATCCGTGGTATTTCTTTGCATTTCTTACTTTGTTCGTTGTGATAAAACTAGGTCGGTGCTTTCCTGGTGCGGTCCTGTGGCTCCGAATATTCTGAATAAATCAATCTCCCATCATGTCGTTACGCTCGAGGTCTAATCGCCCCTTTGGAGCTGGCACAAAAACGTTCCCACTACATGAGTCCAACGCACTCAACGGCAACATGTTGAGTTTTAGAAGTTCAATGTTCGGTCATGTAGCTACGTTTTCCTTCGATAAATCAATTACTCGTATTCGTCATTTAGACACGGTCGAAGTGTACTAATCACGTCGGAACTGACACATTATGACCCAGAATACGACCACAACTAAGCCAACGGTAAGATATGGAGGTTTAAATATTGTAGCGCAATTTGTACTCTTTTGCATGAATGAATCATAATATTCATATAAACACTTTGAGAACTAGTCTATGAGAACCTTTAGGACTCGAAAAGAGGTCCCATAACCGAGCGCGAATAAGTGAACGTTAACATGTTGATGAGTAAATCGCCATGTACATCTTGTAGGGCTTTTTTTTTCTGGGGGAGATCATTTGCTCATCTATCCGACATGTTTGACAACTATTCATCCAAGTAAAATACACAAGAATACAAAACAAAAGAAGTCAACGCTAACGTGGTCAAACCAGAGCAAATTCCCACGTAGTAAGTAAGTCAACCGTAACGTGTCCAGGCTGAAACCTTAATATACGGTCCTGTAGCTCCGCATTTTCTTCTGAATACACCAATCAATAATCATTCTGACATATTATAAGCACTAGCCAACCCACTGGAAGTAGCTCAAGACATCTTAGAATACCAGCCCCAGCTTTGAACCGTAACATGTCGAGGTTGAAATATCTTTTTTTAGAACATGTAGCTCCGAATTTTTTTTCTCATTACACCAATCAATAATCATCTTGACATATTTGAGCAGTAGCCAACCTACTGGAGCTAGCTCAAGACATCTTAGAACACAAGCCGAGGTTGAGATATTTTTTTAAGATTTTGTACTGCGCGTTTTTAATACACCAATCAATAATCATTTTGACATATTTGAGCACTAGCCAACCTACTGAAACTCGCTCAATGATCAAGGCCTCTCAGAATACGAGTCCTGACAACCTGGTGGAAGAACAAGACATCTTAGAAAACAACCCCTAGCTTTGAACCGTAACATGCCGAGGTTGGACTCTTTTTTAAAATATTCTGTAGCTGAATACACCAATCAATAATCATGTTGACATATTTGAGCAGTAGCCAACCCGCTGGAACCAGCTCAAGACATCTAGGAATACAAGCCCCAGCTTTGAACCGCAAGATTCCTTAGATTTTTTAAAGATTTTGTACTGCGCGTTTTTTAATACACCAATCAATAATTATTTTGACATAATTGAGCACTAGCCAACCTACTGAAACTCGCTTAAGGCCTCTTATAATACGAGTCCTGACAACCTGGTGGAAGAACAAGACATCTTAGAAAACAACCCCTAGCTTTGAACCGTAAGATTCTTTAGATTTTTTAAGATTCTGTACTGCGCGGTTTTTAGTCAGCACTAGCCAACTCGCTGGAACTAGTTCAAGACATCTTAGAATACCAGCCCCATATTTGAACCGTAACATGTCGAGGTTGAAATATTTTTTTAGAACCTGTAGCTCCGAATTTTTTTTCTGATTACACCAATCAATAATCAGCTTGACATATTTGAGCAGTAGGTAACCCACTGAAACTCGCTGAAGGCCTCTCAGAATACGAGTCCTAGTTCTGCACAATGCCCAATTGCCGCTCCGGTGACGATTATGTTCCGGGAATCGAAAGGAACGACGATGTACTGCGTGTGGCATCGATCCTAATGCCTGATGATGAACTAAAGCGACATGTTTCCATTCTATCAGGCTCGCCCGACCGTGACGCTTATTACCCTGTACACGGGGCGCATTAGGCAACACAAACGGGATTGTCTGGATAACATAACTAGATCATCGATCCCCTGTTAATCCAAAACCTCATATAACCCCCAACACATCCTCTAGCATTTGCATCTCGATTGTAGTGTTCGAATTTCATGCTGGACAGATTTATCTTTTTCCATGAATTTGGTAGGTTTTGTGCTGTTACATGATGTGTTTACCTAAGTATAATTTGTATTCTTATTCGGTTATTTTTGGGCAGCAGCCAATATGCTAGCCTCAACTGGTTGCCTAACCCATGGAATATAATTTATCGTGACAGTTACAATAGATATGAATAAATGATACACATATTTATTTGATATCAAGGTGGAAGTGTATACATCAGCAACTTCATTTTCGGTTCCAATTCTTTCTTTCCCTCAATTATATCAATAAGAACTTTGTAGGATGTTACAACTTGTTATCCATGTTAAATTCCTACCACCACATTTTCCATTACGTTATTTTTCAAGTCCAGCCATTTTGTTTTTTAGACGATTTTTTCTTCTTTTCGAACCATCAAAACAGATTTAAGATCTACGGACGGTGTCATCCATGTAATCAACTTTGTATGGCCTCACACCGCCCGGCCGGTAGAAATGGAGGTAATATGAGGGAAGTGCTAAACTGTACTGAACACAATTATGCTGTCGTTACCCCGTGAGCTATTACCATCGATCAAAATTACCCCAAAGATCTAAAACCACCCGGCAGTCGATCAGGCCGTTTCGCTAAAAAAAATCGCTAAATAAAACCCCCAAACTAGGACGCATATGACAGGTATGTGGCTATTGGCATTCAAATTATGTAGAAGGAGCACTATGCATTGTATTACAGTTTACATATACATTACAGATGCCACAATTTCTCGGTGCTTTTACCATTTATACGATCCTCGAAACACTACGTTTCGACTGAGATCTCAAAACCCACTTATACTGCAGAACACGGGGCAGTTCATTATCCACTGATTCAAAGAAGACGTCAGCCCCCACAATAGTAAACGCAGTGCCTTATATTTGATTAGACATTAACTGTAATGTACTCTATCAATACTGTACTTTTACTTTGACACTGTACATGCAATTAACCTTCGGACATGATATTGCAAATAAAGCATCTATTACACAGGCCAAGAACATGGTTGGTAGTGGATTTCCACTAGAAAATTACAAACGAATATCGACACATGTAAGCAGGAAAAGCAATTAACAGTGTTATTTTAAGACCCATCTAAACACCGGAGACAATATATCACACGTAACGTAAATTTGGCAGGCAAGGATTGCAGCCGCAGCCGCAAATTGGGCTTCACTGTCGTAAATGGGGCTTAAATAACACCACATATGTCGACTCGCAGACGCCAACTGTGGATATACGAGCAATCAGCGGGTTGGGAAATACAGATATCTTGGCAAAGATATGGGCTGTGATATCCGGGGTGGTTTGGCAAAGGATTTGCCGGCTTATTGTTCAGACTGTCTTGAGAGTTGAAGATTTACAGATACTGTATCAAAAAGTTTCCTGTGACAACACTGCTGTATGTCTAGATAACATAGTTCTTCTATGTTATCATGATGTGAAGTTCTTTTCAACATCTAAAGCTTTTCGCGAGACACTTAATGAAGAAATACGTTGTATATAAAATTCGCAATGCCTTAATAGAGTTAAAAGATATACATCTAACATAGACGCCGTATAGTTCATGATAGCTCTATTATGTATTTTTTTACACCTTGATACAAATTATGTACAAATGACTATGTAGAATATACACTGCAATACAAAATAAATCGTAAATGTTTACTTCTGAATGCAGACTTCTAGCTGACTTCAGTACTTGCCTTGAGGCATATACTAAAACCTCATGGACGTATTTGCAAGAAATTCCTTGCCATAAAGCCGTACAGGTTTCAAAACTCCCCATGGAGCCAATTTACACTACTTCTCCAAGGGGTGCGATGTACGACTTGATATAAACCGACCTAGCAGATGTAAAGACATACGACCGTGTTCTATTAATGAAAGAACAGCATCAATATCCCCCATCATTAACGTCTGCTGAACAATCCTTTATCCGAACATTAACAGCAAGGTGGGAGATTTATCTCGAGCTACTTCTCTGTAGGACACTCTAACTTACACTTACTCTGTACCTCACAGGGAGACGTAAATTGCAAGACAACTGAGTTGACAATTAGAGGGCTAATTGATGGATGTGGTAATAAGTACCCGCGTGTTAAGCGGATTCCCTGCTGACACAGGTGCCATCTGTCTACCTCTACTCTCACTAATGAGCCTGGCTGCTTTAAAAACAATCATAACAAATATGAATGTACTTTAACGGTAGCTTTCCTGCTTTCTTTCAGCGAGGTGATGCATAAAACAAACTTATATTGATTTTCCGTACATTCCAAATCTTTACCAAGCTAGAAACACGATTTTGACTAAAGTAAAGTTAAAACAAGCTATCACTTTTAAATCTGTATATACCTAGTTTTGAGGTCAAAGAATACATCGTATGAAATATATGTTTATCACAAAATCGATGTTTATATTATAGCCTTGTTTTTTTCACGATTTCTGAAGCCATTTCTTTTACTGTGCCTAATGGCAGTTGGAAGGAAATTGTAGTATAAAATTAACTATAAAAAACCTTTTCGTCCACAGATCTTGATGGTAATGTCCTTCTCATCCTTATTAGGTCAGTTTACAAACAGAATCACTGCAGTAGTAAATATAGCAATATAGAATATCCAAACTCAAATAGCTACCATTATTTTGGTCTATGTTTGGAATAGTAACTCGAAAATAAGCTAATCAACCACATATGAATTTAGCATTTGATAACTAATATGCATACATTATATAGTAATATAGTAATATAGCCTGTTTTGTACGTGTTTGCGCAAAATTCCGTACCTGTAACGCGTTAACGTCAAGATCAAAGGTATTCCGTTCAATAAATAGGTACTCTAGTTTTTAAGATCTAGATACGAGTTTTGCTTCGTTAGCAAATCTAACCTCTATGCTGTTATGAAATGAATCTTGATGTTTGCCTATTCTGCATGTCACTTTCTAGTATTTAAGATTTAATACATTCAGTCCCCATCGACAAAATTTAATTAAAATCACCTTACTCATTGAAGAGAAATTTAATCTTTCTTATTGAAGAGAAAAAATTAACTTGGGAATTGTTGATTTATGAATATACTTGCATCTAAGTCTATTTGCATCCACCTGTTTGTTTGTAGGTATATTTGTAGAGGGCATTACTGAAGTCGATGTACTTTAGTTGTGTCAAAACAAATTTCTTTCTGTATTCGTCTTGCAGCATCCGTATCCCATTTAGGAGGCTAGTAAAAGCCTGCAAGCAGTATAGTCCATTAAAACATCAGACACGAGCCATGAAATTTGTCCTTTATAAAGTGCGATGTCCTCACGCGTAAGTTCCCCCGACCCTCCGCAAGATATTGGATTGAGAGAATGAAATATGAGGGTTTCTTGCATCGGTGGCTCCGTTATTTGCTTGTAGAAGGATGTAATATCAATACCATAACAGGTAATAAAAATTGACTAAACTACATCAGTGCGTTAATGGGCCTTGTCAGGAGTTATAGCTACAGGAAAAAGACACGTAATTTATGACGAGATTTTTAATTTAAAAGCTTAACATATGCACCATTATGTATTGCTTCTACGAAACGAGATTCATACAATTGAAGGCATGCAGTACCATGTCAACCTGCTGTGTAATATGCATAGATTTTGATATTTGATATCATTTAATATTTGAACCTTGGAAGACTGGCCTGATAGACTTAAAGGTATCTTCTTCTTTTGTCATCCTCATCTGAGGTGAAGCATGATGCATTAAGTAGCTACCAGTTCCCTGCCCCTTCGCGTAGTTAGACATGCACACCAGGTCATCCCTATTCTTCTCGATAAGTGTGTGTTGGGTTCATTAAGAAAATAAAGGAAAATGGCCCACCAAGCATACAATTCATATTGCAAGACTAGTCTGATAGACTTAAAGGTATCTGTGCTGAGTTCATTAAGGAAATAAAGGAAAACCAACCAACCAACCAACCAACCAAGCATGCAATTCATATTTAGATTACGTCATACACTCCACATTTTTTTTACGGAAACCAAAAATACTTCCCGGAGGTCTGAAGTCTCCGGTGTCTTGTCCTCTATGAGTTCACATTCAAACGTCTTAATCTTTCCTCAGAATGACGATTTAGCCGAGGTTGATGACCTGACTGGCGCCTACGCAAGAACTGATAAAATCAGTCATGATTTACTTCATTACTTCTACTAGTAATAGCGTCATAACCTTATTAGCACTCTCAAGAAGCCCCTATTGCGAATTTAAGATTACAAGGAGGATTAAGACGAACGACTGTGCGCCCGTACCGCTGACGTAAGGATGGCGTCTTCCCGCAGTAATAAGCCCCGTCTAGTTGTAAATGTCATTTCAGATGTATCTCGTCTCACTCACGAGGCCCTAAGCTAATTTAGACTGTCAGGATAAGCCTGAGAAACGGAGTCGCCTCACGATCGACTTGAGGAGCCCCAAACCGAAGGAGTAGTCATACGTTCTCATGAAAACACGAGCAGAAATGGATAGCTTTATGCACTCAACGTATCCAAAAATTCATATTTTAGCAATCTGATGTATTTTAGGGAAATTGCAGGTTGTTGGTAAACGTGGCAGTTTAATGATGAAGGCAAAAACATTCTTGTGTATTCTAAAAAAATGTCGATTTCTGCCCAATGCGTCCTCGGACCACTTATTTCAAGACTTTGGGTTCTTTGTCTCTTATTTTGCAGACACACATAAATACGCAAATAGTTTGATTAACTGAAGATACTTAACATTAACAATATATATGGCCTCCTTCAGTCAGTATTGACCATGGTACAATCCTAATTGATATCAGCCCTACAGCTTCGGCTCTTCCTGAACAGTGTTATAGGAGAATGACAGTCTCTACTACATAGGGAACATTTCTAAGCTGACTCAGGTCTGTTGCAATAAAAGATGATATACTGCATACAAAACGTTTATATCTATCTTTTGAGATCCCTTTAAGACCTGAACATACATGTCGTGCACGTAACAATATTAGCAGGTAATCATGATAGAACAGGTGGGATATTGTTCCACGTTTATTGCGCCAATAAAGGATAATTGAAAACAGTTTCCATGACGACGGTGACGTGTTTATCCTATTAAGGGCATATGTTCTACTTAGTCTATTACCGAAACGACATCTATTATCTGTGAGTAACGTTCCCATTGGCATCAACCAGACATACCGAAACTATAGCATATTTGGAATTAAGCTATAGGGGATGAAGGTTCATGCATTAAGACCTTGCCACGTGAATTTTGAGAACTGTTATAACTATAGGAACCACACAATACTGACATCTACTACGTAGGTGGGAGGAAGATTAACAGGCAGAATGACAGGAGGTCTCAGAATCTGGCCGGGAATACAGGTTAACATTGGGGAATTCAGGATGCCGAGGATTTCATACTTTCTGCAAGTCTGAAATATCCGATTTCTTGACAAACGTAGTAATGTTAGTTATCAATAAGCCTTCTTGCTACTGCAAAGACCATTATCTATTTTATAAAGTAATTCGCTGTATAACTGACCGAGCAAGGATGTAGTAGGTGTATCAGGAAGCCATAGCATTCGATCTGTCTTCATGTTAAGATGTAGAATGTGGTATTGATTCTGTTTGTATCGTTTTTTAAACATAAAAAATGTTGTTGTCTTTAGGTGTGCTGTGCCAAGATGACATCCGACTGGACTTGCCTGAGGCGGTGAACACGGTCCTGAATGACCCCGTCACCTTCCCGGCAACCTACAGCTCCAAACACAAGCTGCTCTCCCTGGCCTGGAGTAAGATCTCCGGCACCTCGCAGAAGCGGACCATGGTGTTCTCCTACTACCCCGGGGTGGGCGGACGAGTCTATGAGGAGTACGAGGGGAGGGCAGAACTGGTCGGGGACGCGTCCCTCAAGTTGGACCGTGCCACTAATGAAGACGAGGGGGTGTACGTGTTGGAGGTCACGTTTGATGTGGTCGGAAGGGAGGAAGGGTTTGTGCGACTCAACGTGATGGGTAAGAGTGTTCTAGATATTTTATTTATTTATTTATTTATTTATTTATTTATTTATTGGCAAGTGTTACCATACATTATTTCCAGGCAGTGTACCGTTAACAATAATTATAGAGACAAGGTACAGTACACAGTAACCTAATGCCAATTTATCAACAGATTTATTTCTAATAAACTCTAGCTAAATAATACGGAAAGTTGATTACACAATAAGATTAGACGGCGGTTAAAACCCCATAGTTACAACAATAAATAATTACTTCCTCAAAATAGAACACTTAATATGCAAAAATTGTTCGTAGGTCAAAGGTCAAGTTGAAAAGCTTTGAGTCAAATATTAATGTAAATCTAACTCAATGAAGGCTGTAAGTCTTCATGTCTAACAAATTATGTAGTTTTGAAATCCCCTTTTTGCCTTACATATCTACCCTTTTCAAATGTACACGAATGAGTGTGCAGTACTGTTGATTGCAAAGATTGGAGGACTTCATTTTCCAGCAGTGTGCATGATGAGACATTGTCTGGTAATAATGTTTGCCAATTTACTGCAAATAATTAGATTTTTGTTTTCATTACGCATCTTGATTAACGTCCTGAGGACCTGATTAGCGGTAACGATCAAATTAGAATTTGACAACACGGCGTTTTACATTTTTCTTGATGAACTCATTACAGCCATGAATTTTGAAATTGAATTATTACAACCAATGAGCAATTGGAGCGTGAAAATGAGAACTAATATCAGCCACAGCTTTTTGTGTATGCCGCAAAGGGAAGACAAATTGCATCTCCTATCTGAATGTACGGTAATACAAAACCGCTACTAGCCTAGGGTGCTCTTAAAGAGTTTAGCGTTTGGCTGCGGTGGTTTCGAATGGCGCCGCCATGACAGATGATAAAGCGACCGGATTTGCAGGAGGGCAGGCAAACGTTTCAAAGGATTAGGGGCGGTGTAGCCGTTTGAAGCCCTTGAATTGGTATTTGAAAGGGTGGACACGGAGCAAGGTCTGTAAGGCTCTTGGCTAATGTCTCTCTTTTAATGCGGAACGAGACGTGTGTAATACATATGACCTGACAGACTGAGTAGGTCATAGTGTTATTCTCCTAGCCTCTACCAGGCATCAGAAGCGGCTCGGGAAAGAGTAGAAATTGGCCACATAGACATACAATATTGCAAAGGAGTTGCTTCGCTAAGGGAGTACAGTTTGGTTCTTCTTTTAGCGGACGACCTCCTCTAGTATGTTATCTGTCTATTTGGCCACTTTCTACTCTTCCCACTCACTTCTGAAGCCTGGTATACGTAGCGGCTATTATTCTCATGTTAAAGCTATTTTCTTGTACCTGTGGCGTCGACCTTTGAGCATCAGTTCACCATACTGGTGACTGTATGGTAAGTTGTAAAAAAACTGTAATTTGAAAAATACAAATGCCATGTAAAGATATTAAAATGTGTAATTCTGCATCTGATTACTTCCAGTTCCCCCCGTTGTACAAGTGGGCCCTTCCGATCCCTACGTCACCACCATGGGCAGGACGGCGACTCTGACATGCGCAGTAAGGGACGCCAAGCCCAACGTGACGTCCCTGCACTGGGAACGAGACGGGGTCAAAATAGACAGCGCGAGGGCACGGACCAAATATGGCGGCGGAAATGTGGACGTTCCCACGCTTCACGTCAGGGCGGTGACCAGGGGTGATGCGGGGCTCTACACATGCGTCGTTAGTCACGTGGTCAGTCCAGCTGTCGCCAGCCTGAAACTCATAGTGTTATGTAAGTGCAATGGTACAAGTTTTGCAGTAGAAACATACCAAAATGCTGGCTCCCGACCAGATTCTGGCACCTTCACGTTCACCCCATTTCCTGTCTCCGACTTTTTCCTGTCATTCTGCCTTTCAATCTTCTCCCACCCACGCGCTGTCAACCTACTCTGTCCGAAGAAAACCACGGACGATAAACTCAAAACAATACACACACACGCCTTGCCTCGGAGACTATAGTTGTTTTCCACTATCGTGCTAAAACTAATTGTTTTACGCACTGATTACCGCCTCAAGTCGCATTACTTGTGCTTGACTTGCGCTTGCTCAGGTTTGAAATTGCGCATCACTTTCCCGAAAGTTTACCGACTTTACCTTGCTTCAGTACTCCCAGTATTGCTGAGATACAGGTCCTTCGCCTGCAAAGTAAGACCGAGCAAATCTTTAACTTCAACCAAGCAAGAAATGAGCTTTCTAGTACGTTGATTTGAATCAACAACACGATATCTGTGAAGGGAATAAAGGAGGCCATATTTAGCTGAGCAGAGCAATTGTTACACAGACGTAGTGATGTTGTAAACTTTCTGGCGTCTTTGTTCTATTACTAAAGTCAGGTGCTTAATGGTAAAGCAATGTGTCCTGTACAATCTATCATTCAAACCTGAAGAAGGCTTGCAAATGGCCGAAAATGAGCAGAGCTCTTTGTTAGTTCCTTGTACGCCAGTCTTGTTTTGTGTGGCTCAGATGTGGGCTTGTGTATCTGTTTGGCTGGACAGAGCAGGCTGACAGCATGTGGATGGAAAAGATTGACGGACAGAATGACAGGAGGTCTGAAATCTCCGATTTCTTGTTTCTTCATTGTGTTGGGAAACAGATTATCTGTCAATAACGACTCTTTGTGCTCTTTTTTCCCACAGACCAAGCGTCCATAATACGCATTTCTGACTCCCAGGAAGCTCAGCTGAAAGAACGCGTGACGTTAGAGTGCATCGCTGACGGCGACCCCGCCCCGAACGTCACCTGGAGCAAAGATGGCGTCCGGTTAGCCTCCAGGACGCATGCGCTGTCAGGTGACGTGAGGTCAGGCACGGTTACCCTGCACAGCCTGACGGTGAACGACACGGGGACGTACCTGTGTACGGCGTCCAACGGCGTGGGGGAGTCCGACACCAAAACTACTCACCTCGCCGTCACAGGGAGAACCGGTAGGAATTTGTCATTACCGATGTGCGGTCACATTCTTTTCACACAAAACCCAAGTCTCTACGTGGGTAACAAAATCGAGAAATATTTAAGGTGTTTTATTTCTTTTATTGGAGAGGCTTTTATGACGCCGCTCTCTAATATAAAACAAAACTGTTCTGTCTAATATAAAACAAAACTGTTCACCGTGGTCTTCTTCTCACCGAAATCCTAGTAACAAATTAAAAAACAACAAGGTGTTGTATTTCTTTTAATGTTGCACCCTACATGACGCCGCTGCTCTTTTTATTCAGTTTGTGCCAAATTAAATTAAATTTCACGACGTGTTTAACGACCAAAACAACATACCTGGCAGCCACGGGGAGAATCTGTAGGGATTTGTCATTACCGATGTGCGGTCACATTCGGCATACGTCTGTATTCATACCGCCCCCGTATATGCTGTGAACCCTGCTGTGGATGGGCTGTCCAGCTGTTAACAGTTCAGCTACATGTATCCTCTCTATATGTTAAATACCGACATAGATAGCTTTGATAATAAACTGGGCCGTCATATTTTGCATTAATGATCAATCTGAACGATTTAGTTTTGTTTTTTTTCGCACAGGTTGGAAAAGACATAACTGTTCATCCTGGCCTTCTCCTCACACAAAATTGAAGTCTCTAGCTACGTGGGTAACAAATTGAAAAATAACAAGGTGTTTTATTTCTTTCATTGGAGAGGCTTTTATGGCGCCGCTACTTTATCCAGTTTGGGCCAAATTAAATCAAATTTCACGACGTGCTTCATGACCAATCAGTCGCAATTATTCAAAACTAGCTTCAACGGACTTTGTCCTTGACATGTATTATTGAGTCTATGAGGTATCGTTCCTTTAATACCACGAGATCGTAGAATTAAGTCAACTGCGGTAAATTATATTACTCATGACTTATAGAATCCCGGCGCCGAGCTGCAGACATACATAACAAGTTTCTGTCCCGGTGACGCTAAAAATATCGCAAGATGGCGCCCCGAGGTCCTCTGAGGAGGACGTTATTCATGCAGAGGAAGACGACAGCCGCGTCTTGTGGCAGCCGTGAGCGGCAGACAGGCGCTATCATGTCTCGCGCGTCTTCATGATGACTCTGTTAGAATCCCAGTGCGTGTGTACGTGTTAAACTAATGTAAATGTACCTCGGGTTATTGGGTTATCTAAGAATGTTCTGTGTATGAAAAGTAGGACAGAAAATTGTATCCTGTGCTTCTGCCGACCAGAATTGAAAGAAATAAAAGAGACCATCTTAAGCTGAGCACAGCAACCGTTACACAGAGACAGAGATGATATAAACTTTCTGGTGTCTTCATTAAGATTCTCGCTCGCCTTCATGATGGTTCTGTTAAGATCCCAGCGCGGTCTGGTGACTGTGTGTACGTGTTAAACAGATGTAAATGTTCTTCGGGTTATCAGGGTATCTAAAAATGTTCTGTGTATGAAAAGTAGGACAGAAAATTGTATCTTGGGCCTCTGCCAAACAGCAGGTGGCATACAGAATAGGAACAACAACAACAAATAAACATAAACGAAGCCTATAGACAGTATGGACAACTTTGCCCCCTCGGTGTGTTTTCTTTTCAATTTCATACTCCCTTCTTTGTGGCTCCGAGTATGTGGCTCTGATGCATAATCCTTTTCTTCTTCTTCAACGTTTGAAATTGTAAGTATAGGCAGGGTTTATCACAGTCATTTGTATTACAGTAACTTTAAATCACTGTTTTCGCTTGAAGCAATATCAATTGTAACGTAATCATTGTCTCTTGTTCATTAAGAACGCCGACGTGGTATGAACTCAGCCAGCTTCGCCATCATTGTGGGCGCGGTAGCCGGGGGGCTGTGGCTGGTCTTCACACTCGGACTGGCCGTCTACTTCGGCCGGAAGAGGAGGGAGAAGGAGAAGAAGAAAAAGTACGCCTTCTACTACAACATGGGGAAGCACGAAGCACCGACTTTGGAACTGCCTGGTTGGTAAACTTACCACGCTTTTAGCCTATTTTTTAAGAAATGCAATGCTCCCTGAGGTACCAACAGCTCTCGCTAGAGGTCATCAATAGGTATGCTTTCAAATCAATGGCATGTGAAAGATCATGTGCAGTATATTCTGTTGTAGCACCGACAGTTTCCGGTAGAGGGCAGTGCTACTGCACTTGATACGGCAATCCATCGGATATGCTTCAAGGTGAATGAGAAAATTGCAGACAAACAAAAAACATTTCGTCATAACATCCGTATCCTTTGCTTGAGACAATGTAAAGTGTATGAAGTATTTCTATTGATAGATCACAGCCTTATGTTATGTCTATGTATTTTTATGTTTTCTTTTGTTTATAGAGAAGTCCCTCAAGCCGAGTGCAGCTTATGCTGGAATCGAGACAATGAGAAGAACAGCAAGGCAACGAGGTAGGATAGGCATTATTAAAATAGCCAGGTATATTCACAGTTTGCAAATATTGCTTTGAAAAGCAGTAGTCCGGGTAAATCGCATCTATAAAACACATTCAATCATTCTATGGTAGGGGCATGATGGCACTTCTCCGAACAAATCGCAAGATGGCGTAAGTAATGCACTTGGTGAATGTGTGCTGATGTTGGCCGCTATAGCTCTTGCAACAGTTGCAATCTACTAGTGATCGCTAGGGGCTGTTATCCACCAGTCACCTTCAGTTATTTTTTGGAAGTATGTAAAACGCTATTGGGTTCATGAAATGACACGTCAATAAATGTTTTAATGAAGGCATACCTTATCATTAGTCACTTTTTTTCCAAATTTTTGATTGACAGCTGGTAAGCGCTACGCACGCGCACTGTACCCCTTCATGCCGACTGAGGAGAACGAGTTGGCGCTTGAGGTGGATGACGTCATCGAGGTGTTGGAAGGAGAAGATGGCGGCTGGTGCCTGGGGTTCTTACGGGGCAGGATAGGCCTGTTCCCCTCCAACTACGTCAAGTTTCTCTCAGCATCAGAAGGTAACAGTACTACTTAATATAATCATATCACGTAGCTATCTTCTAGGTCATGATTGGTCAACAGCAAATCACCCCATCCATGTTCTCAATTCTGATTGGTCAGTTGTAAGTTCTGTTCCCCTCCAACTACGTCAAGTTTCTCTCTGCATCAGAAGGTACCAGTGATATATCACGTAGCTAGCTTCTAGATCATGATTGGTTGACAGCAAATCACCCCATCCGTGTTCTCAATTCCGATTGGTCAGTTGTAAGTTCTAATTCTCTTGAGGGTCAGGATAGGCCTGTTCCCCTCCAACTACGTCAAGTTTCTCTCAGCATCAGAAGGTAACAGTAATGTAATCGTATCACGTAGCTATCTTCTAGATTATGATTGGTCAACAGCAAATCACCTCATCCATGTTCTCGATTCTGATTGGTCAATACAATTACTACCTTGCTCTGTTGCTCAATTCTGATTGGTCACTGGCACGTTCAATACTTTTATTGAATATCGCCATTCACGCTCTGTATTATGATTGGTCAATCGTCGTTATAGCTTATGTCGCATTGCTACATGTATACAGGACAGATCTCGTTGGGCAACCAATGAGCGACCAAAACTATTGGTCTTTAAGATTGTTGAAACACCATTGGGAGACGTTGGAAACCATAGCGTACTCACTGAAAGACCGTTGTGAGATTTGTCAAATGTGCTCGCAACAGTGGAATCTCCACGTTACCGATCTATGTCAACTTCCAGTTGTTCTAGTAAGGTCGCTTTGCTCACTGATAGAATGCAGTCGATGAACTGGTCGTATTTCATCGCAAGTATGCAGTGATCAAGCGTTTTGCACGGCTTGCAGTTCCTAATGTTAAGGCATTCGCAACATAGTTTCCTTAACTCATTAATCTATTATGGTTACAACTTTTCCCAATCAGTTTAGTTCAAGTGACGCAGTACGCACCTTAAATAATCTATGCCCAGTACATACTCAAGACTCATTTTACAAGATGGATGAAACCAGCATTACTTGAATGAATAAGATCCCGGTTTCTAATCAGTTCCATATGAAGATCTTTCCACAAGAGGTAAGACGTTGCCCGGGGTTCCCCCTCCTTGATTGTGTGTGTCTTCGGTATAATAACGGTAACCTCGACCTTCCGTCAGCCTGAGACAGGGATTTATGTACCGGCGGCTGCGGCTCGGCCTTTGCCATGCCGTGATTCAGGGTTGTTCCGTCAGACTATCCATCTTCATCCTGACCCCGCCTTGGGTCTATATTTTCTTCTCGATTATAATCCATTACAATTGTGGACGATCATTCCTCAATACTAGCCACGGGGCACATCTCTAGCTTGGTAGAATGGACACGGTCTAAACATAGCAAAGATGAATATCCGAATGTATGAAGTTTGACTTGAAAGTTTATCTGTGTTGGTAGAAGTCATTCTGAATCAAGGTTGAGCTATACTGGCCAACACAAAAAAATTGAACTTACCCAAATTTTTAAAAAACTAGAGTTGGTTAGTCGAAATTGGGGTACCTCATTTTTTGAGTTGGTAATTACAGTTCAAGCTTCTTTCAGATATGAAGCTTGGATTGGCGTTATACAATTTTCTTCTACTGAACTCCGACGGAACCTGACAAGATTACGAACAAACCTGACAAGGGTTATTTTTAATTTCCAATTACTTTATGTTTTTTCAGCTTCCATGTGTAGCATATGGATGAAACGTGTGAAGTCTCATCTTATATAGTATGTCAGTAAACAATCAAAATCATCTCAGGTTAGCGAATTTACTACCTATAACCCTTGATGTAAGTGCTGCTACATCCTGGAGTTTGTTGATTATCGATCTGTGCCTAAGAAACCATGATAAAAGACACACTCGCTGAACCCGCCCCCACACAATGTCCAGAACAATCTTATCACTTCCCCATCTATACACACTGGCATTGTAGTCTCATTTATAATTGTTATACACGACCTTCATTGCTTGTATTTTATCGCTGCTCAGCACTTTCTTTCCTCTTCAAGGACGCCATCATCGCGCCTGACAAATTCATCTGCCTATAAAATCAACACTGTTGTGAAATTTATCGACAAGTTCGTCCAGCGTGGCGTCAGGCCCGCAGCGGTCCGTCCGCCGAGACTCCGCCGTGCCTCCGCCCGGTCGGAGGAAGGAAACTCCGATGACAGGCGGGGCGTGAGATGGAGACTTGAAGTCTGGCCGGAACGTCTTAATCAATTGTTTGGAGGAGGTCGAACCTTCTTGAGAAGATTACAAGTTTCTTTTCTTCAGACAAGGTCTTTTCTTTCATGTGGGGATCACGAAATGGTGAGGATCACGAAATGGCGACACCGTTGTAAGATCATTAAACGTTCCAAAATTCGAAATTCCTGGCCGGAAGGTCCTAATCAATTGTTTGGAGGTGGTCGTTTTGAGTGATTACAAGTTTCTCTTCTTCGGATGAAGCCCTTTCCTTTATGTGGGGATATGGAAATGGCTACACTGTTGTGAGACCATCAAACGTCTAAAAACTCGACAAAAGTCTGGCCGGAACGTCTTGATCAATTGTTTGGAGGAGGTCGGACCTTCTTGAGAAGATTACAAGTTTCGTTTCTATCTTCGGACAGAGTCGTTTCTTGTATGTGAGGATCCCGAAGGGGCGACGAAGTGTGAGACCATTGAACACAATTGAACTAGGCCACCCAGTTGTCTGAAGATTCAATACATAAATAAACGCCCCAAAACTCGACATAAGTCTGGCCGGAACGTCTTGATCAATTGTTTGGAGGAGGTCGGACCTTCTTGAGAAGATTACAAGTTTCTTTTCTTCGTACAGAGTAGTTTCCTTTATGTGGGGATCACGAGATGGTGACACCGTTGTGAGACCATGAAACGTCTAAAAAGTCGACATACTTTTCAACAGGGTCTTTCCTTGAGCAGTCAATGATCTTCAATGTCTCCTATTCGCGATAATCATATAATAGTTCAACAGGTTCAACAGATAGTAAACTCCCATGTTTAATAGAAACAGTAAGGTTACAGCCTTTCCTTTTTTATGCATATGTTGCTCTGATCACTCAAAATTGACCAGGTAGGTTGTTAAAACGCCAAATAAATTCGGCCTTACCCCCAAAATTCGCGATTATCATAACATGTATGGCTATAGGTATGATTGAACCGGTTTATGATATACTAAACATCCGCAATCTTTTCCTTGTTTTATGCATATGTTGCTCTAATCGCCTCGAAATTGGACGGTAGATTGTTAAAACACGTAATAAATTTGGCCTTACCCCCAAAAAACAATTCCGTGCTAATTCCTGCCTTGGGCTAGTGAAGTGAAGATGGACCGGGATCGGAATTTGGGTCACGAGCTTTCCTCCAGGGAAACCTTGGACCAGACTGTTGAGAATCCTTCAGGTGTACCATTAGATAGATGGTCTCCCGTTGAGATCTCAGCTCGATAAAGCTACAAACTCAGCTTATAGGGGAAGTGATTTTTGCCAAGTTCCGTTGTTATTACGATCGTTAAGTATAAGCATTTGGGAAATAGAGTGAAAAGAAATTTATGGTCGTAAAGACCTCCCCAGACTCTGCAGAGGTTTATGAAGCTTGTGTTCCGTCCTCCGTAGGGATGGCAGTGGAAGTGAAGTTGGGAAACATTGATAATCGATAAAGTAATGGAGAAAAATGGAGCGTAATAGTAGACTTCACCTACGTGGGAAGTCAGTAGATTGGAAGTGAAGCTTGGGTGGAAATGTTAAAACACTCTGTATTTGATCGAGTAACCGACTCAGTTGCCTCAGTTAGAGTGACGGTATTCTGGAGATTGCGTGTGCAAATCGTATCTCATACTTTAAAACAAATAAAATAAATGGTGCATACTGATTTCTCTACCTAGCTTTCGGGGAAATTGCATGGTACCTGAACACACACTTCTACCATTTAACTTGCACCCTTTCTTGCACAATTGTGTGGCGAAAGGGCTAAAGAAACGAATATGCGAAACCGCCATATACATCAAAAGAGTGGGAAGGATGACTAACATTGTGTCGCAATGTAGATAGACTACATCCGCTTCCCTTGGCCATAAATAAAGTATGATGTACTAAACTTTCCAAATATTGGTTGACATCATGTACTTATAGAACCGCTGAGGTTGGGTCGAATTTGCATTGCTGCGCCCCCTACGATAGCAGTTGAAATGACTGCAACTCCATTCTCATGACTTATGAATGTATTAAAAAAAAACTACAGTCTGGATGGCTTACATACTGACCCTTTTATAGTGAGCAGCTTCCATAGCTATTCATTTTTGTGACCTGATGTATGTACACAGGCGTGACATTCACTAAAAGCTATAGCTACTGTTAAAGTATCCTCATCAGCTCATGACTATACACTAGTAAAAAAAGATGTTGTAATGCACTGTTTGGTTCCTCTTTTGCCTTTGTCCCTATATTGGAGCATAACCCATCGACGACTGCCTTATACCTACATCTACTTTGGACTACTTCATATACATCCTTACATCTTGTTCCTGCTCTTTGCAAAGCTAAATGGTATACATGATCTAACTTCCATTCCTCTTACTTCACATTAGTCCCCGATGACCTCTACCAGTACGCTGGGGACGACGGGAAATTATACAGTCAGCAGCTGCAGGTCAAAGGTGACGACCGGGTAAGTTTATAGACGCCGCCTATCAACCGGCGATATTACTTCTCATTAAACATTTATGACGAGTCCGCAGCGGGGTCGTTTGGAGCTTCCGTCTTATACTGTGGTTTCCTCTAGTGTGATTTTTAACTTGATATGCATGCAATTACAAAACTGCTTGCTTTTACGTACCCTTTAATTTCTGTTTTATCGTTCTACAGTAGACGTTTTTACGATGCCAGGGCTCTACAATGTTGCCTATTTTGTTGTTGTGTACTTTATCACATTTAATATCGATTGAAAATAGAGACTAATCAGAGTGCAGAAATAACCGACTAGAAAATAGCAAACATATGATTATCCCCGCCATATAAGGAGTCAGCACCAACATATAAGGAGTAAGCAATCAAAGTTCCAGGAAAAAATTACAGAAAACACTTCCAGGAAACTAAAAGTACCGTCGCCTCCTACCCGTAAACGCGTACGTAAAAGAGATCATTTGACAACCTTATCTACAACTAAGCTGTTCGTCATACATTTCCTTGTTGGCAGAAACACATGTGAAGGAAAGTCTTTTGGCACGATTTCGCAATAAAGATCTTATCAAGTTGATAATGTACCAAAGACTTCAGTTCTGCAATAAACGTTATCTGATGTCAAGTCATGATGCATCCCGACGTTGTAAATCTAAAAGACTTTTGAAGGTCGCGCGTCGTGAATCTGTTTCATAAACGTTTATGTATCAAATCAGTCTGGTACATAAACCTTTATGTACTAAAACTCCCAAAGTGAAGTGATCAGTTAGCCTCTAAAATCATTTTCCTGATCCGACTCTAAATTGACGCCCGGCTGGTGCTTGGTCATGAGGAACGTGTAAGAATATAATGTAGAATGTTTTAGTGCAGAACTATTGTTTTGGGTGACTGACCTGTGGTTTTGTGTGTCTGGACAAAGTACATTAACAGCACTTAGATGGGGAAAGATTGACAGGCAAAATGACAGCTCAAAAAGTCAGAGACAGGAAATGAGGTGAACGTGAAGGTCACGAAAACTCAAAATCCAACCCGGAAGTCTCTATAACAAGACATAAAATACAGTTACCTCTTTTTTTAACAATATTATTTTCTATAATCAAATTCACAGAACGTTTCAAGTACATGATTGTGTATCAGAGCATGACATTAGATATGAAAATCATTAAATATGTCATCCTTTGAATATTTTAACCATGCGTTCCATGACCATGCACTGACCTTCCTGTGACAATTGCAAGAAATGGCTTCATTTAGAGAAATATCACCGTGGAAAGATGGTTCTAAAATTAGCTCATTCATCAACTCGTATCACCTGTACATGTTTACCTTGCACATGCACAATTCTCATAAAGAAGACGTCAAGAAAGACGGACAGATACATGCAACTCAACTTGTAACTCCTTAAAATGTATGTCTCAGCGCCTAGGCCATAGGAAAAAACAGAGAGAGGGCGTGACTAAACTATAAAAACCTCAATTATCAGGGCTAAACTTATTATGATGTCTCTAAGACTTCAACTCCTTAAATCTAAGAGCGACCTCAAGTATGAGAAACGACGTAAATGCACATTAAGTTTTACGACTGGCGCGCCATTAAATGGTTCGCTTTTTATGTACCCCAAGTTCATAAGCGATAGATGTATAACAACATGTAGACATGTTATTGTCCCCAACAGATGCCTTTTCCCTCTCTGCATTGAGACTTGAAGCATATTTGAGCCATTTAGTATTTGCTGCTCAATTACTAGAGATCTAGACAAAGTGTTTTGTCTCCACCAAGGATCACTGAACAGGCACCGCCATAACTCAACGTCTCCCAAAATCGAACGTTCCGCTATCATCTACATATGGAAGGAGACCGCACTAATGGAAATAAACCGGAGTTCACTAAATCACGCTCATTATGTTGAACGTCTAATTTGTTGCAAACCGTCGAGGATTTTCCGCTTCACTTTGGGCCCTCGCAAGTCGACAATGATGGGAAGTTGATTTCAACAGGGGGCTGCACCGCAGTGATTTGTCAACCTGACGGACTGAAACCAAACGACAAAACGTGTGCACGAGCCCTACTAATCATGAATAGCCCGAGAGATTTGTCAAAAGTTTTGGCTGCTGAAACCCTAGCAGTTGGAAACTTTGTCAAACGCCTCAGCAGAATGTCATTGCACTCTGAGAACAGCGACACCTGCTGTGGAAGCTTTAACGTGTAGAATTTCAACGGCTCAACGCTACAAGAACACAACAGGCTATTCTTATTCGTAAATTCCAAAGGATAACTGGATATTCCCATGTTAGCTTGCCTGCATTTTTGGCTTGTGCGTTTTGTTTCTTTCATGGCTGCTAATCATACCCCTATGGCCCGAGAGATTTGTCAAAAGTTTCGGCTGATGAACACCTAGCAGTTGGAAGCTTTGTAAAACGCCTCAGCAGAATGTCATTGCACTCTGAGAACAGCGTATCTATTGGTGAAGTTTCAACGTGAGGCATTACAACGGCCCACCTACGTATTAACGCTACAAGAACACAACAGGCCATTCTTATTCGTAAATTCTAAAGGATAACTGCAGATTCCCACGTTGGATTGCCTGCATTTTTGGCGTATGCGTTTTGTGTGCTAATGATCGTACATTCATCCGTGTGCTTTGTCTTTACTAATGTCAACACCATCTCTGTCTTGTTTTTGCCCATTTTCAGGTGCAGTTCTAATTCTATCTCTCCCAATCTTTGTTCTGTAGCCTGCTACTCCCAGGAAGACCGGAGGGGACAAGGCGCAGTTGAGAGAGATCGAATGCATAGAGATTTAGAAGATCAAAGGGAAATCCATGGCCAGGAAACTGTTCGTTTGCTTCCTGAGGATTCGGCACTGGGACCAGCTGCAGTGGAGAACCTTGGTTCGTGAGATGGGCCCAGAAAAATTTGCTGACTGTATTCAGAAGTTGCTTTCACCTTCAAGTGTCAGATGCACAGGCAACCGGCCCTTGCTGGAAGTGGCGTTTATTTTTATCAACAAGTGTGTAGCGACTAGACAGACTTGTGTCTCCTACAGGAGGATGTTGGCAGTCTCGTGATTTCAAACGTCACAGCCGTACACTCTGAGCGCCGTCGGTGATCTCCTTTGAACCGATAAAAGCCAGGCAATGCCTTTGTAATAGGCTATTCCTTCGGCACTTCCCGTTTCCAGTTCGTGCGTCTGCAAACTGGCGCCATGCTGGAATCATGATGGAGTGCTTCCAGGTCTTCAGGCTACGACATATACGTACGGGGAATTGTAATCTGTGCTTCTTATTAGTGCATCCCTGGCGTTGCCACCCATGCTGGTACCGTTTATCAGGCTTTGGTAGTTTTATCGCTGTCCTTCTGCCGTTGTAGTGGCAGAAACAAATATCAAGTCAGGACTGTAAAAGTATGAGGTCAAAGATTATTTGTAAATAGCTACAGATTGCCTTCGTTTCGCTTCAAGCCTAGCTGTACAAACAACTATTCTATGTTCAATACAAGCTGTACAAACTACAACTATTTAGTTTATCCAGGTGCGTCGGGACTGATACTTTTCCTATTGATGTATCGAAGTGAGTGATAACAAAATTCAGCTCCTTTCAGAATCAGGTTGAATGGAGGCTGATCCGCTCATAAATCAACAGTAATCTAAAGAATGGGAAACGGGAGGATAAAGTGCAGGATATCAGTACTGTTTGTACATCCTTTGTGTATATTCAGAGAACCATGCACACCTAAATCTCCTTTTACGTCAACTTGGAGTGCCCCCTTAGTGCTCGGATCATGTCTTAGACCACCAGTACTTTACAACTTACGTACAGAGTGATATCCTTACACAGCCGGACTTAAAAGATATTTTGTTGCTTAGAGCAATAAAAAGGCAAATCATGACTTCCTGTCTAACTAGGCTTTAGAACGTCAAAAAGCTGCTGTTGAAAAATAAAACACGTCTTCGCTCACTGACTGTTTGATGGGTTTTCAGACAAGCTTTCTAAGCGGTGTTTTTGTACTGATTCCTAGCTGCTGGACATATGTCTCTGCCAACGGTAACCTTGATCTTTCCTTTGACAGCCTGATCCATATATTTCTCCCGAAACCCCTCCTGTCATAATACAGTCTCTTTACTCCTCAAAAGTGAGCTAAAGATATCTTAAAAGGAAGACGACATCTGTCAAAAGGTCTACTTCAAAAGAACGTGATTTACAACGGTATCATGTATTCGCTTTTGGCGTGTCGCTGAAGAGTACGGTCCATTACTACCTGTGCGTTTAAGTGATTTTCAAAGCGTCCTAAGTAAAGGATTTATCTTCAGTGTTACCGAGCTTATGTAACGTGTATAGATGAAGTATTTTCTATTTTACCATAGAAGCAAAGTCAAAGTTATGGAATCTAACAAAGAGACATGTTGAAATTAGTATTTGGCTTTGAGGAGTTTGATTTATACAAACGTTAAGTTTTGTGTCCACCAGAGTAGAAAGGGCTATGTTGTATCAGGGTGACTTTTGAAGAACCCATAACTAGGAAACATACGACCTTACTGCTTTTGGTCAGTTTATGGCCCAGCTGATTAAATGTCGACCTTTGAATGTGTCAGCGTGTAGACGTTATAAAATCAGTCGTCCAGTTAAAAAGTATAAATATACATGAAACACATTGTTGAGTTACGCATGACCTTTAAACTAGCTGCAGTTTTATCATTTTACATCGTTCATTGAACTCGTGCCTGAAGACAACTAAAAGTTCAGGGACGTTTTCGATTGGTATCTGTGAAGAAGGATCTTTGAACTGCACTTTCCAACACAAAGACTGGGACTTGATTGTCGACTGTTTTGCATCGGTTTTTGTCTAGAATAAATCCATCGCTTCTATGGCGTCACTTTATGCTGATTATGAACACGTGACTTAATGAGCAGTGGATCAAATGTAGCAGATAGTTTGTGGTGCCCCCCGTCTCTAAATTCTATGAGGAGAGAATTGTGATTATTAACAACGAATACAACAAAAAGTTAACTTTCAAGCTAAGAGAGGTACTTTTTCACAACCTATTTAAAGTCTCTCACGTAAGCTTAAACTTCCCACTCTGGTTACACCGTTATGGTGTAGTACTCATGTATAGCTGTTATTTAATGCACCACCTGGTATCTAATACAGATAAACTGGTCATCACTGTGGAAACCCGCAGAGGATAGTTCATATTGTCACTTTTATTAACGTAGTTGCGCCTTTGCACGTTACACAAATGAACATTATTGATACAACATTATTAAAGTCATAAAAATCAATGTCATCATATTACCACTTCAAAACCAATCAATGACCAATTCCCTTATGGTCGTGGACTGGATACGACTGGTTACAAGTACTTTTCTTTCCTCAGACCAAACTTTGGTCGGACTTGTTATACGTCACGGCTGTTAATGAACCCTGGCCAAAACACAGTTGACTAACAATCCACCGCCCCAAACAGTTTTTTTTACACACCTATCTTGTAAGGAGAGATGGCTGGCCCATGCAGTGCGTTGATAATGAAGTTTTGAAATAAAATAACACTGTAATATGTAACCGTGTAATATTTAGATTAACTGGGAAAGACATGAACCATTCATCTGGATACATGTTTTATCCGTACACAAAAATGAAAAGGGTGAATTGGCCACTGTACTGAGCTCAGTACAATAGGTCCCGGGAGTTTAAAAAACGTAGCCAGTCATCGGCATATACCTAATCTATTTGCCTCGGTTTTCCCACCACCTCCTCCTACGATTCAGCTATTGTCTTTAAGACAGGCTTCACGTTAATCCATGTCCTACAGCGATGTCAACACCTTATTGGCAACCACTTAAAGGCTTAAGGAAAGTTAGTCTGCCAGCTTTTCGTCTTTCGTCGTTTTTATTGCGTCTCCGGGCAAGAAAGGAGACAATCACAGATGTCGTTCTCAAGAACGCTTGGTACAATCTTATTACAGCCATGTTTCTTAGAAACGTCTTATCTTGCGGTACCCAGATGTTCTATTAAAAATAGAAAGTTAAAGACTTAGCGGAAGAAGGAAGCGCATCATATTGAGTCGCTGCAATCTTACTATAATCTTAGCTATGGGGTATTCTACAAGTACGCATCTATCTTCTGTACGAATAGATATGTTTTCTTTACCCCACATTACTCATCGACAGCAGATTCTCGTAGCCAAATGGGACATGAATATCTACATTCCTAATACATGTAAGGCATGACATCCTGTTAGCCAGCCTTCTTAAATAAAAGTTTTAAGAAGTTGACAAAAAACATGATAAATAAAGAGACCACATACAAAAATTAAAGAACGTGCAATCACAGGTTGTTATATATCCTCAGTAGTAAAATGATTTTCCTTCTGATTACGAACTTTCTGAGACCTCTTGTGGCCATGCACATATTTCTGTTGGGAGGATATTGAACCAAATAAAAATCTACATCAAATGTAAACTATGCTGCTTGCGACAAGCTATTTATTTCTAAATCTTGGTACTTTAAACTCACACTAACAACAGAAAACATCAATCAGATGTTGCTGTAAACATGGCCGGCCGGACATTCAACTCAACAGCAGATACTATCCATCAGAGAAAACAGTTCTTTAGGGATGGAAAAAGCTCTAATCTTGCCAACAGAAAATGGGCCTGAAGCAAAGAGATAGCGAAATGGAGAAGTGGAGAATATGCATCCACGGAAAGGGTTGATCAGTCATCTTGACAACGCAACAGCAGTAGAAGGCACGGGGGACGGTAGGTAGGTTTAGCAAAGGCTGGGGGCAGGGGAAGCTTCCTGACTAGTTAAAAAAGAATCCCAAACGTCCAAGCATGATTAAAGCAACTGAGTTGCCAGGATTATTTCAAGTCCGTTCACTGCATGGAATTCGGTATTGAAGCATATTTTAAGTTCTTCTTTCAGTCGACTGAAATAACGGGACCTTTATGAATGCTTTAAGGTATGTTTAAATATTGGATTTCATGCAGTAGTTCTTGTCATGTATTTCCTTTCCTTTTCCTTATTTCTTTTTTGTTCTTTTATATGGGGATAAAAAATAAATGCAACTTCATGTGTTGAAAGCTAATTGGCTTTGTAAGCGTGTGGCTATAATTTATAATTTATAATTTGTTGCTTTTGCTGTCTTTAGTATGCCACCTCGCCACTCATTACTACAGCTTACTTCCACCCGTGGTGAATCAGTGAAGTTTGTATTTTGAATCGGGTGGCACTGAGGGAGGGGAATGACACTGCGCAGGTACGACAGATAACTAGCTGTTCGACACGGTGAGAAGTCAGTCATGCGTGCACGTATATTGCGCTGGGATCTTCCGCGATCACTCACCACGAGCCAAAACCCCGCTGCGAACGCCACTGACACATCAGCCACTTTCTGGTCATCAGTGCTTCATAAATTTCCCATTTAAGGATTACCGAAATGTGATTTTCCCCTGGGAGCGATGTGTCTTCCTCTACCTGCCCGAGGAAGCCTTCGTGCAGGTCGCTGGGGGTCTAAATCGTTCTCTAAATTGCCCACATTGCCATGACATTTCCAGAACTCAGGAGAGACGAGTTGTTTTCTTAATCTTCATTGACAGCTGGCGATGTTCCGGGGAGCGTGGAAAATAACAGCCAACTGTTGCCGGTAGAAGACAGGATACATCCCATCTCAGTGCTTAACTGTGTATCACTAACCAGCCGCCCAAATTGTCTTCCCCAGGCACCACCCTGAAAGGGCAACATGACAACTCCAGTTAAGATTAATTTGGATATAATTATATCAATGGAGAACCTTCAGTTGCCTCTTGTTACAGCTTGTCTAACGTGATATCGTGGCACTTTATTCAATACTGTATATTTTCCTTTTTCACTCTGTGTACATTTGGCAGCTCTGGAGGCAACTATGGTTTTATTTTTCTTTCATCGTCCCCGATTGTTTTTCTCGGTACAGCCGTAAGACTGAGCCATTATCCTTTCTGGATATCAAGAATAACCATTTTTTTCATTACCAGATATCACGTTTAGGACGACCAACAACAACACGCAAAACTACCACTGTTTCAGCACCGAGGACAGGTCAACTGTAATAGTTACATCACCAAGGACAGATCCATTTGGAAACTCCCCGCGTGCGCGGCGTTAATCAGTACAATCAACCAGTGAACTGTGGCGTTTGTTAGTTACTACAGCTGCCTTTGATGTAGCTCGTTACGATAATTGTAGTAGATTTTGGGTTTGGACGTCTGTTAGAACAGTGGCCAGCAGATGGGACCCCGAGGATAACTGCGTTGAAGAAAAGTTTAAAAGTGAAACTTTTTTTATTGGGAACGGAAGTTCGGGTTCTCTGTAATTTGCGCAAATCAAAATGTAGTACTAGGTTGCGCTTTCAAGGGCACAATGCCAATTGGGGATTGCGGAACTACGCATGTCGGAAATGAAAACGTGTGAGGTGAAACTTTCTATGAGGGCAATGCTACTGTACATGTACTTTTTTATTTGCTATTGACACCGTACCATAACGATTAGTACTATAAGCATCCAGATTGAAATTAGGATTAACGTAAGGTATTGGCAAAATGCATGTGGTATACGTGACGAGAGTTGGAAGGGGGCAATTGATACCTGCGATTTCCTCGGTCCATTCAGCACGTCATATGTCGTCTTTGTATCTGCCCAACTTTAAGCTGTAATATCATTCGTTATACTTATAGAACTTGTGTATTCGTCAGTTATGTTTTCTTTCTTTCTGTGGTGAGGCTAATATCAGCAGCCGCTAGAGTTGTGTCCTTTCCTTTTTCATGTTGAGCAATAAATAAAAAATCAGTACGTCAGCTAGCGATCGTGAATTGAACTGCAGTTTCTTCGTCTTTCCCAACATCTGGTCTCATCTGCTCCGCTCATTACGTCGTCCCTGCACGGGAATTCCTGTAATAATTACCGCTGATTGAAGACCCCGGAAAACGCGTCGTCTTCTCTTCCTCCTCCCCGCACGCGGCTCAGCACCGCTTGATTAAAAGCCGGCGCCAGAGAAGGCAGGTCGGCAAAGGGCAGCGATTCTTCACGCCGTTATTCCAGTTCTCAAGATAATACCACGTAATTTTACACGCTGGAAATCCCCGGGAAAGCGCCGCTACACGATTCGACTAAACAAAGTCGCACCAACATGTCCAAATCAGGAGTGATTCGGCAGTAGGGATGACTGGGATCACTGAATAACTAAAAAAACAACAACGCAAGGATTAGTTTTGGGGAAAGGCAAGCCGAGATCCACGTGCTTGTGTTGTAATATGACCGTGTTGGCCCGTGCGGTAAGAGGTTTATCATCATTAATCAAAACCAGCAAAGCATCCAATGGGCCCGGAGGATTCTTACTTCTGTTTTAGGGTCTATTTAACGAGTTTGTGAACTAAATAGCAAACTTTTGAGTTAGATTGCTTGTAGATGCTGTATTGATCTTGCGATTGCCTATCTTTAGTCTTGCAATTTAAACTGAAACTTTAAAACCCCTTTATGTTCCCTTGGAATGATAGCAAGTGAGATAGGTACTTGGCCAACTCTACAGTTGTTCAATGATCAAATACATGATAACACCCATCACAGGTAAAACTACTCTGTGTGTGTGTGGGGGGGAGGTGGTTCACTACAGCCTGCATTTAACCACAATAATAGAATGATTGTATTTTATTTGTACTCTACCACTATGGTACCACTTTATTCGATAAGTGTGGTGGGTTCTTTAACGTGCTTGAGGTGTAGCTCTCCTCAAACACGTCCCTTAACGAAGCTAGGTACTTGTTTTCAACTGACTCGGGTGAGGAAATAGTTGTAAATTACCTTTCCGAAGGGCAAAACCTTGGGGTCCAGTAGGGTTTTGAACCCAGAACCTTTACAATCTAAGACAACAACCCTAACATCAAGACCACATTGACGTGAATAATTTCTTCAGGTTAGTATATTAGAATTTTCTTGTAATTCACCATATCATTTCATATGCCTGCTATCTTCCTCATTTTCCACTATCATAGTGTTGACGGATGAAAAATTACATGGTTGTGTGCAAGGTATCTGCAATAACATACCCTACAACTATAGTGTGTAATAAACTCCAACGTCTATATAATTAATTTGTTCACCATAAAGTGCAGCTGTTATTAACAGCTGTCAATTCTAGCGGGCGATAAATAACATAAACCCACAGGACATGCAGTATTCCCCAACTGTAGAACATAAATTATTAACATAGACGATAAAATTACATCTGTACGGTTAATAAGCAGCATTGCCGTAAATAACGCTTGGTAAACCAACCAAACATTGGATGACATAACAGGAATAGGAAAGTGCCTATTATATAGAACGTATAGTTAGAAAATAATGACTATGAATTATTTACTGATACAGCAATTATTGTGTTTACCTGCAAGATCGATAAGGGCTATTACCTTGTGCAATATCGAAGAAATATGGGGACATAAAATGGTAGGAAATTAGCCATATAAAGTGACTAAATCAACATCAACAAAATGGAGTCATGAAATATGTGTCTATGTAAACTGCAAAACATTCTGAAAGCCTGTTTTAAGTAAATTGGTTTAGAAAGGAATGACAGTTCTATATAAGACCGTTCCTCCGTGTGCTCTTCTATCATGGAAGCTTTTAGTAAAAAAATTCAATGTCAATGTGATGTTTTTTTCCAAAAATATTCTCTTTTTACAGACCAAAAAAGAAACTAGCTTGTGAATGCCATTCAAGAATCAAGTTCAAATGGCCTAACGAACAATATATGAAGAAACGAACCGTTCTGTAACATAGTTTGTAATGAAATAAAACTCCAGCGCGAGTCATAACAGTATAACAAATAGGGTGACACAGGAGGACGTACCGCGCTGCACCTGCCAAGCTCTGGGGGAATTTGTTCTATTCTAACAAGATAGGAAACGCACAACATTACCGAGATCTGTTCGGGTTACGCTGAGTACGAGTAATGAAAGATGAAGCACGGGTCTTTCTCACGTGCGAGGAATACGTGTTGGCATGTCAATGATGCGGACATGAAGGTGTTTTAGACAAGGCATTGCTGTGCAAATGTGGTCCCTATAGACAAGGCAATGTAACTGTAACTATGTACACTTGGGTGCTTTAGACAGGGCAGTGCTGCATAAATGTAGGCACTTTTAGACAAGCCATTTCTGTGTACATGTTGGCGCTTTGAACAAGGCGATGATGTTTACATGTTGGCCCTTTGCTGTGTACATGTGGTCGCTTTAGACAAGGCGATGATGTTTACATGTTGGCCCTTTGCTGTGTACATGTGGTCGCTTTAGACAAGGCAACCCTGCGTACACATAGGCGCTTTAGAAAGGCAGTGTGTACATGTAGGCGCTTTATACATGGCAAAGCATTCTACATGTAGGCGCTATGCGCACAAACTAAAACTAAAACTGACAAAATTAAACTTATATGGATCTACAACGATCGCATAGCTCCACAAATGAAAATATGTGGTTCAATCTACGCGCCCGGTCCGTAACACGTTCATCTCATAAAACTTTCCTCCCAAAAGAAATAACCGGTCGATAACAGGCGTATCCCCGCTGATGTGATACGAGACAAAACTAACACACTGGGGCGTCCCAACAACTGGGTTGTCAAACTGACAAGGTCGTTGCTATAATCAAGTATTGTTCAGGATATAATGATGAATGCTGAATGTAATTCACCTTTCTTAAAGTTTTCACTTGCTTGACAAAATTTAACACATTTGATCCTATAGGCAAATCCAATTGTATGTCATTTACAGTGTGTAAATATGTAATATAAACCGTAGTGCACCAAGTCTTGTGGCATCTCAACGGACACCTGGGAAGCGCAGGCTGAGGACAGAGCTGCCTGGCGCCAAGTCGTGAAAATGGTGTTGTAGATGCTGAAAGGAAAAGGGGAGAAGCTGCAGCAGAGAAACGAAGACTGCGAAAAACTGCAGCACAAACTGCATCCCAAACCACACAACACACATGCAGTATGTGCGACAGGGTCTGTAAAACCAAGGCTGGACTTTTAAGTCACATGAGAAGTCACACGAGAGCAACATGTAGAACTTCAGAGGCGCGCAGATAGTCTGCTGAGACTGAACTGCCAAAGAAAAAGAAGTGCACCACTTACGGTAGTTGAACTCTTCATGTTGAAACATTCGTAGACGTTGCAAGTTGGCAGAATTTCTGATCGCAGTGTTTCTTGGTAGAGAAGCTGATCGGCGTCTGAAAATGTTAAGACATTTGCTTAATAAAATATATCAAAAGACAGTATTTACTTCTGTGTTCTATAGTTGTAAAAGACCCTCCGAAAGTTGCAACACGTTTGATCCGTTTACTAATGTATACATAATTGCCAAAGTTGTCCCTGCCTGTGCATTTAGTTAATTGTGCCACATTTGTTGCTACGTTTGTTGTGTTGTGTTTTCCGCTATTACTATAACATTCATGTTATATAATCGTTTATTTGATCCAGAAACGCTTAAATAATAACTTTTATAAATGCTCTCATTTAATTTAATGAGTTATAATCGCCTCATCACTTTGTGACTATCTTGATTTTTTGCATAACAACATGTCACGATTGATTGGTTGTGTTATTGGGCGCATTAAGATGCTTGCTATATAATTGTGAATGTGTAAAATTATTGTACAATTTTTCCGCAATAATTACCACTAACTATGATGGAGTTTTCACTGGCGTCATATTTTCCCATCACTTTTATTGTGTATCATTACTACTGTACGAATTCATTCTTATTATGATAATTCTTAGTCAAACCACATAGCTTGGTAATGTATTACCATGTTTCACCTCAATAAAAGAATGACTATTTTACTTTTTTATTACTTTTTAAGTGTTTTCGTGATACAAATCTCTGCTAATTTCAGTCGTTTACTATCTGCTTTTTTCTTATGTTTTGCTTTATCTAATATCTTTAATAAACTACGTATCCAAGCAGTACAACATTATGTCAAGAAAATTCATCATACATATGAAAAGCGACAGACAAAAGAACATGGAAGAATGGGCTTATTCAGAAAGGTGCCATTGTCACGAAGCGCTGTTGTTAAAAACGCTACACCTTGCCAAGCTGGATTGAACATGCACCATATGTATGCAGCACGCTTTCAAAAGCAAATGTCAGAAAGAAAAAAGAAGAAGATAAAAAGCATGTTGCCTGCGGTGATTCTTCTTCTCTATTCAGTGGTTGATATTGAACGGTGTCGGCAGCATTCACAGTTATTGTTCCATCCACTTCGCTGTCACATAGCGTGGCGGCGGATCAATAGCCTAGTAATATTCACAATATTGTGTGTCATCACCCGGCTAATTCTTCCTTTATTTAATCACAATTCCGAATCGATAAAGCTGAACGTACTGAAGTCCAAACGCTTAAGCTTGTTCGATGAGGAATTTCTGCGGTAACAGACCCCTAACATCATCCAGATATATCATTTAGGTGAGTCATTTTTCTGACCTTCAAGTTCGCAGGCTTCTAGGAAGTGTTTGGGGTTCTCGGAAATGCATTAGAGCTGTGGACAGGATTGAATGGTGGTATTTAGCCGGGTATCACACCACTTCCTGAATTCTCCCACATACCACTCACTTAATCACAATTCCGAATCGATAAAGCTGAACGTACTGAAGTCCAAACGCTTAAACTTGTTCGATGAGGAATTTCTGCGGTAACAGACCCCTAACATCATCCAGATATATCATTTAGGTGTACCGTCATGAGACATTTTTGTGACCTTCAAGTTCGTAGGAAGTGTTTAGGGTTCTCCGAAATGCATTAGAGCTGTGGACAGGATTGAATGGTGGTATTTAATCGGTATTAAATCAAATTAAATTAAAGTTAATTTTATCACAACACTTCCTGAATTCCTCCACATACCACCCACTCAATCACAATTCCGAATCGATAAAGCTGAACGTACTGAAGTCCAAACGCTTAAGCTTGTTCGATGAGGAATTTCTGCGGTAACAGACCCCCAACATCATCCAGATATATCGCTTAGGTGCACCGTCATGAGACATTTTTGTGACCTTCAAGTTCACATGCTTCTAGGAAGTGTTTGGGGTTCCCGGAAATGCATTAGAGCTGTGGACAGGGTTGAATGGTGGTATTTAACCGGGTATTACGCCACTTCCTGGATTCCTCCACATACCGCCCACTTACTCCCACCCGGCGCGTACAAGGTCGTCTTCAGGCTTGGCCTCCGTATCAATCAACTGTCAAAATCACCTCCCACCCCTCCCAAACAGTCGCCACTTGGATAAAGACACAAATCCACAACTCAGCCAACGAAAACAATACTCTTATACCCGCGGCAGCAAGTAAAAAAAATGATGATATCGAGGCCGTCTCAAGAATATCTTGAACACCTGGATATCTGAAGTATCCATACCTCAGGGAATACTGATGCTGTTGAAGTAGATCTCTTTAAATTTATCGTGTTTCTTGTTATAAAATGAAGCTGTTTTAGGATACCTGATGGGGTTATTAGGGCTAACGTTATCTCTGTTATTTGAGAACAACTGTATAACTGAAGTGCACATACCTAGGGGATTGTTGATGCTGCATTTTTTTAGTAGATCTCTTTAAATTCAATGATTTTAAGTTTTAAAATGTAGTTGCCTTAGGGTACCTGATGGGATTATTAGAGCCAACGTTATCTCTGTTATTTGAGAAATGGCCGTCCGTCTACATGCGGCATTCTTTCTTAAGGTTCCCGGATAGAGAAAAATCAATCTCCCTCCCCTGCAGTAGCGTGATGTCATTGAGAAATGTCTTAAAGACGCCGTAAAGCGCGGAGGAAGCGGCAGTTTGATACCTTCAGGCCAAATTCTCAATCCACGCATACTGTATGTCTACATCGATCCATTTAACTGAGTGTTCTTATCCATGAAGTACAGGAAAGATTGAAAGGTTTTGTGCCTTTGATTCGTCGTTTGCCGTAACGTAAATACATTTTCTCTCACGAGTACGTTATCCAGATGATAGTCATTCCAGTTTGTCTTATTGCTTTATCTCGTTGGCCAGATGCTTTTATTAAATATGAGTTTTTAGCCAATTTAAGTAACTGAAGTACATGTATTACCAAAAGATTGTTGCGGTTTTTGCAATGTATTCGTATTCTACGCATTTTCTCCAGATTATTTCATTTATGCAACGATCATTTTTAATTCGCTCTCTTGAAACCCATATTTCATGTATGATTTTAATGTGTTTCTACCGTACAACATGCAGCATTCAGATGTCAGTATTGTACGCAGTAGAATATTATGAAATCATATAAATCGTAGTAGGCACCCACGATGTTTTTACCTATTGCAACTGTTTCTTCTCAAATCTACCTCATAGTAGGTGCGTTTCACGATGTATGTGACCAGGGTTTTAATGGTTTCCCACCAGATCCACCGTACTGTGTTCAGACAGCCCTCCAGTGTGAGACGTGTGCAGTTGACTATTGCACAATGCCTCACTCGGCGAAGTCAGCTGTTCCTGACGTACCTATGGCAAACGTACTGGCACCCCGCACGGGGCTGGATAGTCCACTTTCCTCTCCACAGCTTTCACACGCAGAATCTCTCTCTCCAAGAACGAGGCACGGCAAAGCGACACGGAGAAGACGTAACCTTCTCTCCTAAGGATCCGCCGCTGGTTTAAGAAGGCACTACCTCCCGGCAATGTCTTGGCAAAAGTAAGTATAATCTTGCTGCTTTTCCTAAAACCTGGATCATATACATTTTACGATGCATCTACGGTTTTTTTTTTCTGAGACTATATCGCTGTACGCCGTAGGTTTGAAAAGACACTGGTACAATTGCTTAATTTTTTAAAAACTATTGAACCGGTTTCTTCTTAAATATCATCGTGGAAAACCTTCCACCGCAGCTTCGTCGTGGCCAGGGCTTTATCAAGATTCTAGACGGGGTTCTTGCCTTTAGAAGTCTAGCAGCCGTGCTCAGGACTTGCACATAGGAACAAGATATAGTGGTATTCTGATAGAACAGAACTAGACATGACGCACTACTGCTACTCTTTAGGTCCCCCAAACGCATCGCCTTAATCAGGGCAGGCTGAAAATCACCCACGTAATCCACCGTTAAGAGCAATTCAAACGCACTATCGCCGTGCGTATATCCCACTCTGAGAGACGACAACAACTCCTAGTCCATAGTCTGCTATCAAACTAAAAAAAACCTTTTAGTGACTTTTTGTACGGAGCGCCGCAGGCTATGATCGGTAAGGTCTCGGGCGGTCTGAAGTTCAGGTTCAGGAAATATTCGTTTGGACCGTTCCGGCGTGGCCTGTGTGTGGGATTGCTTGTTGCTTACGCTTATAGACCGTTAGTTTCGGAACAGAGCACTCCCCAGTTGCAAGAGTCATTCGTTCAAATATCGGTAAATGCACCGGAGGCGCCCCGCTAGGGGGTAGGTAGGGCGTTGTCCAAATTGTTTGCGGAGTGGTTGGAGGTTCTTGTCATACGGAGCTAGCTAGCTACCAAGCTGATACATGTCCTCCAGCAACAGGGAATTTCATCGTTATTCTGCAGCGATTTCTCATTGGTCGTCATCCGATAGACGGTTATTTTCAAACTCGCCCTACCCTGTAGTTACTCTCTGCTAGAATATCGAACAGAACCGCGCCGCGCTCGCTATAACTACACACCAGACTGATGTGGTGTAATTATTTTGAAAATCGAGCGGGAATAGGGTAGTAATTCGGGCCGCGTTTTACGACTATTACCTCGGCTAGTGCCATTACCTATCGGAGACGTGTTTTATCCAGCGGGCTTAATATCTGCGCACGCAGGGAACGGGACAGTGGCTTTCCGATAAAACACGTGTACCAATCGCGGGGACGTGGTTATTAGTGCAACAGCGAGAGACCCGTTACACGTAGCATCTATTAAGCAAGAACGTACGTCTGGATACTTTCCCCCGGCTTCCACCGGCCTCCGCGCCGGCCATGGCGGCAGTCTACCCGCTTGGCTAGACACCGGACGGCACTGGGGGGACTCTTGCACCGCTGCGAGCTTTAGACGCACGGAAGACATATGCCCGGTTTAGGGTGAGGGTATCTCATGATAGTATAACTCCGTTAAATAGGTAAATCATTGCCATCCAGGGCATATGCACGTATGTGGCCTTTTTCGTTATCAATCAACCCTTACCTGAAGTAATGGGAAATGTTGTGCAAACGTTCAAACCACTTAGGGCTGGAGGAGGGGGGGGGAGATGTATGAGACGGATTTATCCTGGGCTAGAGATTTGGGGGGAATGTTTAGAGACCAGGCCGTGGCAGATTTGAAGGCTCCATTGACGCGTGAAGGCTCGGACGTCAAGCCGCTTGAAAGGGCGGCGTGGAGAAAGAGTGATGGAAGATGCCGCGCGCCGTGGTATTGTTACCTTTCTGATGTGATATCGACGTGACGTTATAATCTCTTTTTTTTCTACTCGGCAGCGCGGTTGCGCCCATCGCTTAGTCGGATAGGACAGACGGACGGAGGGCTAGAAAACGGCAACGCCGCTAGAAACAACACCCCACGGAGCATCCAGCAGTTCTCTCTAACAGTCAACACTCCACATCCGTGCAGTAAGGGCGAGGATGAGAGGCTGTAACTGTTATGTAGCGGTGACGTTGCTACTTCTTGTCAGCGAATGGGAAGGTAGGAGACTTTAATTGTTGTTGAGGGAAGGGTTGGGGGTTATGCAGGCGGAACAATCAAGGGTCGCCCGGAGCAGACGGTGGACAACCGCCGCTTCATAACCTCCATCGATTCCAGGGCGATCGAACGTGGTCTTACGGCACATCTCAGAGCTTATATGTTAACGTACTAGTGGGCGGTTGTAAGGTTTGATCACTGGGTGCTTTTAAATCTCTCTCTTTCTCTTTCTCTTTCTCTCTCTCTCTCTGAGTGTCTCTCTCTCTCTCTCTCTCTCCTTCTTCTTCTTTTCTGTGCCTCTCCTTGGCTCTTCTTGCATTGTATCTCTATACAAGGGCTTTAGAATCGCGATTCAAAGTCCATTCTATGGCGTTATAGGGGACAACTCGTCGGAGGTCCGAACCCCCATACGCACGCCATTGGTAGATGTTACCGCCCATGTAATTTCACCATGACATTGTATGACATCAATCTCGTGCGAAAGAACAGCCACACCTAGAGCAGATTGAACCATCTGGAGTTGGTCCAAACCAGCGCAGCAGTTAACAGAATTGGTGCGGTAGTCATGGGGCGGTTTACTGTACGGTCACGGTCGCCGTAGGTCGCCGTACGGTTTTGATGCCGTAGAATTTTCAGGCAGGCTGTGACTGAACAAACCACCGACAAGGAGATAAGACAGATTTCTCCGTGTAGGACAGCTAAATTTGTCAAAACACATGCATGAATATCTGAAGAATGCCCTCAGTTTACGATTGTCGTAGTTTGCGATCGCATGACGATCGCACGATGATCGTACGACGATGATCGCATGACGGGCCGTTACTAGTTCCTTAGACCCGCGAATACCCAATCGGGAATCCACTACAGAATCATAGTTTATGCCAAAGAACTGCAGGAAAGCGTTATGTAACAATGATTGACACTTACATAACCTAATATTCTAACAGCTGCTATCTTTAGTGGCCATGTTTGCCTCTAAAGCTCCTTCACTTCCGTAATGAATCTTTTATCGCGCTACTCTCGTTTTCAAATATTGAATCTCCAAGCAGATCCTACGGTGACGAAGCAGTATCCATTGGCCTGAGAAATAACCATTAGCCACCGACACTCCTCAGGCCAATGGTTGCTGCCTTGCCACCGTAGGATCTGTTTGGAGATTACGTTGACCAAACATCTATCAGGCACCGTGTTTCCATATGTAGGCAATGGAAGTTAATGTAAGTAGACGCAATGGTCTTAGGGCGAACAATTTTGTACAGAAAATCCTGCATTTGCTTGCAAAAGTTGGCTCTCTAGTTCCCATCTGCAGCATACGATACAGATAAGCTGCACATTGGGTTTCCTCCTCTCCTGGCGCCCTTATCTGATTCCCTCCCGTCCGTCCGGCCGGTGTTTATCACATTATCACACCGGGTACCGACCCTCGCGTGCCGACAGAGAATCAGCCTACAAAAAACCTTCCATTCAAAACGTCAGGAAATCGTCTTGAACCTGGAGGAAGACATATCATCCCCTCCCCCGCGGAGGTGGATAATTTTGATGAATGTGAGCCTCAGTATTATTACCCGCCATACAGGAATCAGTCTCTGTCAAACTATGTGTCCAGGAGCCAATAATTACAGTGGATTGTGAAGTTTTGTGAATACAGTCTCTCCTCAAAATGACGGTCTCGTGCGTTTGGCACGGCATGAGCGGCGCCAATTTCGGTTTTTAAGTGAAGTGTTTATGATTTATGACCGGGAAGTACTCAGGGAGAAGACATCCTATTCAACCTTGCCGGTTGATGTTAGGAGCGGCTTCCTGGATGTTGCTGATACCGAGAATTAGGCAACAAGCCGTCGCCCACTACTCGGTAGGATTGTTGTTACGGACATTACGCAAGTCTGCAAGAGGTAGATAGTTCGAACGCGTTCAGTTATAGATCCCCACTTGCGAACTTGAGGAATGGGATTTGAGAAAAAAAGTAGCTTGGCTTATTACTTCCGGTTACGGAAGTATTGTTATGGGTGGCTAAGCCGCTCTGTCTGTACTTATATTGCTTTCATTGCATGGTGGGTGGGAGGCGATTTTGAAAGTTGATGGATAGGTAGGTCGCGCAGGGTGGGGGTGGAGGAATTCAGGAAGCGGTGTAATACCCGATGAAATTATATCATACCATCCCCTCTACACTACAGATCCTATACACTTCCCGGAATTTGGGTGTAATCTCAGAAGAAAAAGAAACAACAAAGCACAGCTAGCACAGCTAGCAAAGTTCGTTTCCGACGGACACATAGATATACGAGATAAGAACAAGGTCGCCTGAATAAGCCTCCTGCATATTCCAGGAAAGATGCATGAGTTGGCTAAGCAGTGATTAGATAGAAAGATTACGCGGAAATACGCCGGGATTTTTAAAAACCCATCGTAAGAAGTGGACTTTCCCGGCCCAATTTCCCGGAGCTTAGAACAATTTATGCAGCCAGAAGGGACACTGGCAGACAAATCTCTCTTTGATGGGACCTTATTAGGCAGCGATAAGAAAACATGTATGTTGCAGTAGCCATAAACGTTGGAAGTGCCCGTTACTAACGTTAGTAAAATGAATCCATCAGAAGTTATGGATGAGGTACGTTCTAACCTTTTGTTCTGCAGAAATGTCAGAGCCGACGTTAGTGTCACAACATCTCTCATGCGGACCATCTGAAAGATAAAGAGATATCCATAAGCTGCTTGTTCGGACACCGTAGGCGTTATTGGACAATTTTTTTCAAGGTAGCAACATCTGTTTTCGACGCTCATCTTCAATTTGTTCTCAAGGAACGGTAATGTCACCGAGGCCTTTGACATCATACGACCGAGTACGAAATGAAAAGGAGAAGTTTTGGCGGCACGGTTATTGATCTAGCAAATAACATGCTATTACAAACTAAATGAAAGAACTTCTAGTGTTGAGACTTGAAGGTCATCGTTTCTCCATGTAGAAGGCAACGTGAATGGAGATTGGTTGAAAGATTGCGACATATCTGAGCCGAAACATCTGCATTTCTTCTACATTAGGAAACAACTAGCTTTGGCTAACCCAAAGATAAGTTTCAAATTGACCACATTTGGTTGCATGATTGCGCTGAAACATTTGCAAACAAGAAATTAGACATTTTTGGATTTCACACTTTCAGGAAGTATTTTGGGTTTTCGTGACCCCATTTCCTGCGTCTGCCCGTTTGACCTCGTGTCATTCTGCATGTCAATGTTCCCCACCCATGTGCTGTCAACCAATTATCTGCACAAACAGACAAACAATCCTGCAGGCATACCCACCCAAAACAATACTTCCGGAAGTAATATACAAATCAATGTGTAGCTTGCAGATATCTAACTTACCAGAAGCCCAAGTGTTCTATATCTATACATCTACTGGTAGCAGGATCATTTTGTTTTCCTATATACCGGCTATGTTTATCTTATTCCGAGAGTAATTAGTTTCATGGCTGGTCGGGTAGATACGGAAGGCCTACTCAGGAAAATACTCTGCCCACGACTTCATTCCCGATTGCCATCATCATTCAGAAACCATCATCATTCGTAACGAAACACTTGCCATCATCGATCGCATTAGAGTTGCTTTTACAGACCCTTTAATCGTGAGAGAACTTTTAAAGGAAGATTAGCGCCGTGGGTTCTGTAATGACACACACAGGACGCCAGAAAAGATGAGCCAATGACATGAAGGGGGGGAACGCAATCATTCAATCAACCAGAAACTTTACCGAAAAGCCGGGTTCGATCCTGTGACCTAGGAGTGAAAGACACAATCGCGCAGCGCGGCCCCTCAGGAATCTTCCCGAGAATACTGAGGGAGGAAACTTCATGTGTTCTGGATTCAACAGGACGGTAAGGATTTACAGTAGGCGCGTGGCCATGAGAACCGATTACGGCTTAAAGGGGTCCATTGTACAGGCAATTTCCAGCACGGAGCGTATGGGGACCTTAAAACATCTCGGCTGCATTATGGTTTATCCTTTTGTAGATCTGTGGTGTAATGTTACATGGCGTCGGTAACGTACCATGGGTGCCACAACGTTGGTGAGGCGTTACTGAAGGAGTCTTTTGTCTAATGTGCTCTGTAATTGAGGGAAAAGGGTGCAAAATATGTGCAGTGCGTTAATATGCCAATTCATATGCAATGGTAGATATCTCATTTATTTTCAGACGACTATTTTACAGGCTTTATGAATAGCTTTATGTACATGTAAAGATATATGTCTATGAATTTGTACAACCATATGTTTATGGGTTTGTTAGAACTTTGTTACTCTTCCCTTATGACAGCAATGAAAAGAGACAGGCAGGCCGATTAGAGTATTTTACGAATAAGCAAAGGCTCAAACAATGATAAAGCTAAATTCAAAATATATACATTACTCTATTATTCATTACCGTAAGTAGTATAGGAGCAATCGAATTATAATGGTAAGATGCGAGTTTGAAACACAAGTAGATTGGATGAACTTATATTAAGTATAACAAAATCAAATCAAAGAAAATATAACATGTGTCTGTTTTTGTTCTACCGACAGAGCTATTATTAGTCAAACAGTCAGAAGCACGCTAGTGAAGAAAATCGTTGAGTAAACTAACAGTATGTTGCTATCAAGGCATCTAGGCAACTATGCCATATCAAATGCCTTTTTCCTCAGACCATACCGTCTACTGATGGCATTATGATAGCGTCCAACGCAATGCATCATCGTTCAAGTAGGAGACTCAACTTTATCCACACACCCCATGGCCACTGTGGAACACGTCTTCTTTCAACTAAAGAGACCATCCCAAGCATGCATTTGTCTTACATCCATTATCCTGCTATAACCTTAATCCTTTCTATTACATCAACAAACCGGAGCAAATGGCACAGACAGAGCGTGAGGCGGGGGACGGGAGGTGCGTCAGAGGGGGGGACATCAGTAGGATTCGTCAGTCAAAAGGGCGCCCCAGTGGGTCTAGCTGTCTAACATCGTGGGCGTAAAACTTGGCGACAACGTTACGCGATTTGTATGAAAAGCCATCTTCAGTAGGGCAGGGTGCTGAACTTATTGTTCCGTCACAAATCAAAGATTTCAAAGTTCCGGGAAGAATGGAATCATCGGCTTCCTGAATTCCCCGGTGTCGACCTCTAATTTCTGCTGGTTCCGGCCCGATTCTTATACCTTTGACTTCCTGTCATTCTGCCTGTCAATCTTTCCTTACCCACGTGCCGCCAGCCTACTCAGTCCGGATAAACAGATACACAAGCCAACAGGTCAGCCATCCAAAACAATACTTCCGTACCCAGGAATGAAAAGGCTCGAGCAAATCTCATGCCAATTTGCACTAGAGAGATGGATGATCTTCTAGTTCAGACATGTGAACAAGTGACGAGAGACGTGACAGGCTTCCAGACACCTTTGACCCGCCACAACAGTCACATGTCTATCAGGGATGTCTTCAAAAGCTGCAGTTCTCACGGTCTCTATTCATGGAAATCAATAAAGATCAAAGGTTTCGTTGTCATCTCAGGCGAGCTGTTAGCCTTCCTTTGAGTTTGGACAGAATGGGGACATATCAGCTTTGCTTCAACAAACCTAACTGGTCCAGAATTCAGCACCTGTCCTATATTCAGATATGAAACGCTCACGATAACCCAGTTTGTTCTTCAATAAACTAGCGGGTCAATATGATGAGCCAACTCGCAAACTACTATAGTATCTCTCCTATCAGTTTTGTTTCGAATAATTTCAACCAGATTCAAGCCCAATGTCGGTAAATGCACCAAAACAGACTAAAGCAGGCTAAATGACATTCGTAAATGAGTCTTAAAGGTTTTAACACGAGCAAGCGGTCATTGCATTTAAGCACCCGTAAATATTACGTAAAGAAACTTAGAGAGTGCTATAACAGAACCTTACTTAACGTATGCTTTAAGGTTGCTTAAAGAGGAAATTTCCTGCAGTGAAGGAAACATATGGGACTGATCACGAAGAAAACAGCTGCAGGAAATGGAATACTATCTATAAAGCTTTGTGTATCATATGGTGTGCTTGTTTGTACGTTCCTTTGGGTAAAATAAAATCTTAAAACTCGAAAAGCAATGAAAAGAGATACACAAAACAGCAAGGGTCTGAGATTACGTTTTAAAAATTCATTGGCACTTAGGGAAATATGCGGTAATAAACAGTGTGAATTATTGTTGTCTAAGAATTTAGTCTGCTTGAATGCAAAATCTAAGCCTTGTCTTTCGTAAACTGTCGCTTGTAGCCTTGTACAAACTTCTGTATCCATTCATCTAACGTATTCTGCCATATATCACTGTAATATATATCAATGTAATAGTAATTTAAATGGTAATCACTAATACACATCGATTTAACCCACAGTTACAGAAAATGGAGGATTACAATTAGAAACAAGACTAAACCCCAATCGCAATCGAAATCAATTTGAAGGCACTTAATTGGGTGGAAATATCATAATTCAAAGGCAGATATATATGTAACGTCTCTCCTTGTATCCATAAAAAAGTCTAGAAAAGCATGACTAACAGTATTTCATGGCCGGACGTTACTCTAATAATTTAACACAGTTACATGTTACACAATTTATAAATTTGCGCAGGCAATCCAAAGCACGAACCCTATGGCATTTCTCCATATTGATCTAACGCTGAGGACCGCTTCAGAAATCGTTTTCTTTCTTGGTACGCGCTATTAGATTTCTGGGTCAGAAAGCGCGAAGATGGACACAAATTAAATTACGATAAGCGCCGACCCGGTTAGACGCCGAGAAGAAGAATCACGGGCTGCCGGCACCGGACTGAAAACAGGGACGTCTGGAGCACTTACAAGGTTATGCGTCTGAAGATGTGATGCGCACCGGCTAGATATGGCATCGATCTTAATTATGATAACTCGCAGTGAAAGGAATTTGATTTCTGTTGAGATGTCCAGAACAAAGTAAAAAAGGAAACGTCTTTATCTGTGCGTTTATGTTTAATTTTTCTACATATGTATTTTGAAAACCCATAAAGTAAAGCAAATACTAGTAATCACTGCACCCGTAAATATTACGTAAAGAAACTTAAAGAGTGCCAAAACGGAACCTTTACGTATGCTTTAAGAGTGAGTTTTATGCAGTGAAATCACAGAGTTGTAATCTCGATGTTAAGATGCATGGCCATTATCCTTATGCTCACTCTGTGTTATATCGGTCGTAGAAGGATGTGATATGGTTAATGATACAATTTGCAAACCTACGTACTCAGTGCCGTCATTCCATTCTGGAAGATAGTCTTCTACATCTCAACGTTACAACAAAAAGTTGAATATTAAGGAAATAAATGCCCATTTATATTTACTCAGCTAGACTGTTCTTAGCACGTTAAAATAAGATGGAAATGTAGTGTTAAGTTTTTCAGGTCAGCAATTTTTCTTCCGATATTCTGGAATATTTGTCAACCAATGTTCTCAAAGAAATGATTTCCTTAAAAAAATATTATTTTCACTGTAACAATAATATTTGCACCTTTCCAGCAGATCCCTTTAGCATCTTTTGAGGTCATCAACCTCTTTTGAGGTTTAATTAGTGTAGCTTGTGTATAAGTCGACTTAACCTACTAACATTCCTTTAAGACATGCTTCTTCCTTGCCCTGTTATCACCTTACTGTCTGCCCAAGTCAATTACACGTGTTCTCATGCCTGGGGGTGTCTGCCTTTCTCTTCCTGAAAAACAACTTTCCTTATCAGCATGTACTGGTGTCTTATCTTAACCGCGAGCACTCCATATGTTCAGACTAACATATTCATCATCCGGGAGTGGAATGAACTTATTTGTTTATTCGTGTCAAATCCGCTCATGTCTTATAAGCATGTCATTTCATACCGTCAGAACAATAGGATGATTATTAGGTAATGTTATGACTATTAGCACAATGGTGAGATTAAATGTGAAAACAACACACTACGAGATTTATTTGTATTAATGTGAATTAGGAGGGTTTTAATGATTGTTTGTTATTTCCCTTGCGTGCCATAGGTTTAAGTCTGTATACAAAGTCTGATATGTCTGGGGATTATGTATGTATTAGTGATATTATGTGTACAAATCTCTACTTGTCATGCCAAATACTTCTTGTAAGTAGTCCTCCTTTGTAATTCATTTCCCATTACACATACGTACTCAAGCTCGTTGGCAATCATATCAAAATGACATGGCTGCGTACGATGGGTATTCATTACAAAGTAGATGTTGTTAGAAATACTACCTTCTGTGAAATCATCCTTTGTATGTTTTGAACAATAGCGGCATTCAACCAGATCTGTAATGAATGTACAGCATAATTTCCACCTCAAGCGTGAAGGAATCATAATAGGGCTTTTCAAGTTAAAATATGATCCTAGCAGCAGATGCCATACGTTCTACCCCGTACAATTATTGTGCAATAACGTTTATTTATTCCAAATGGGGGTTGGGGACTTCTTAAAATGACAGGCTCTCCTTTTACCTTATTATTTGGTTGCCGTCTCCAGCAAAATTTCCCTTCATCCCTCTATTTTGACACAAAATAACCCGAGGCTCGTTCTTTTTTATTTAAATAGAATAGTCATGGTACTTCTATTTAGGTTCCTTCCTTGCCTTAGTACGGGTTCTAGCGTTTTTCTAAAGACCCAATGTAGTCTTCAGCTTGCCGGCTCGCATTACAGCCAATAGTATAAATTGCGCAAAAAAAGTATCGGGACTCTTGAATGTTAAATTAGAGAAAAAGGGGCAGTAGTGTAAAGTGATATAAACAGCTGCTAGCTCGTCAGTGAAAAACTTGAAGTGTTTCGTGGAACTAGTGTGACAACGGCTTATTTTTTTGCGCAGTCTACCGAGAAAACATACTACACTGAATATTGACCCCCCCGGGAATACATTATATCCCAAACAACGCTCCGGAGCCATATCAGGGCCGTGCTCTCCTGATGGACTCGTGAGTAGGCTTCCAGCACACATCACACCATCAACCACTCCGCCCTCGGCTGATAGCCACGCAGGCGTGACCTCTCTCCTGTCATCACCTCCAAGGTTTCATTTTCCTTCGGAATCTTTAAGAAGCTCCCTAAGCAGTCATGATGGAACCCCTGAGGAGAGGGAAGGCGATGATGACAGGTGATAATCAGTGATCCTCTTCCCTCAGGCGGAAGAGTCATCTCCACTAACTCTGGCACCTTTCTGCCACTCTAAGGGTGGGGAGTTCTGCTGCTGCAGCAAATATTGCATCGTATCTTTACCATTTTCTCCTCCACGACTTAGTAAAAAAATGCACAAGAAATTGTATACTGTTGTCATTTGTTTTTTTTTACGTCGATGAAAGTAAGACATCCTGGCAATGAGATACACAAGAAAGCTGTTACTCAAGCAACTGGATAGATTTTGAAATCACTGACGAAAAGTTGTGCATGCTACTTGAAACAGTTTTCAAACTCTAACAGTTTTCTTGTGCATCTTATTACCTGGATGTCTAACCTTCATTGACGTAAAAACAAATGACAACAGTATCCAATACACGTTTTACTACATATCTTGAAAGTTTCACGAGAAAAAGGGAGCTCGAGCTTGCAAATGAAGGGAATTTCCTGGAAGACCTGAACAGATATGTAGATTCCAGCAACGAATCACCCTGATCATTAGTTTGCCTAGTATATGCATCTCCCTTACGTTAGAATCAGGTGCACGTTCCGATTCCACCGAGCCCAAAAGTTCGAAATGAAACGATGTTAAGGATAGGAAAGAACGTGAGAGGAAATGTTTTAACTTTGATATCTTTCGTGACAGATCCTGAACAAGATTGCAGCTACCGTTTCATCTTATTCCGGATATCAGGATGTTATCAAGAACCCGTACACGGCTCTCCAAATCCATTGGAAGCAAGCCTTTATTAGTCGCTCTACGCAGAATTAGAGATACAACCTTAAAAATTCGATTGGAGTGTCAGGTACTCAGGCTTTGATGTCTGTGGGAATGTGTCCTCACACTTTCATTTCGTTTTGCGTTTTTCCCCGCAAGTGTCTCATCGGTCATGTCAGCGAAGTGAGTACACGGTGGGAAGCCAGTGGAGGTGGTTATTGGAATCTTCTCGTATTGCTCTAGAAATACGACGTTAACTAGGACACGCAGGCGTGACGGGAAAGATAAGACGATGATTGAGTACATGCGGGGCTTTGAGATTCGAGGAAAGTTTTTCCTGCATCTTAATTTTTCCTCACCATTGCACGAATCTCATCAGACCTGGAGCGTAACTATCCGATGCGGGGTTTATTTGAATTCCCCTACAGGTTTCCAGACGCCCCTTTGATTATGATTTATGCTCGATTATCGGACGAGGATCGCGAAAACGCTTTCATCTCAACATCTCTTTCTGTGCGGGAATTTCATCAGTGATCCCGGCGATTTGTAATAGATGTGTGTTATTAGGAAGTTCGTGACAAATTTGAGTGTGCATACCTGCCGCTTGTTACATGAATATAAGATCGATGGAGGCATGCTTCATTTGGACCCCATATCTCGACAAAATACGTGGGTTGATTAACATCATATGTAGTATAGTATGTAAGTTGCACTGTCACGGATTTGGCGTTTCAATAGTCTGTTTCATGCAACAAAGATGACAAAATAAAATTCCAGAAAGACTTCAATACCTTGATTGGCAGTCAATTCATCCCGTATGGAAAATCACAAATTCAATCCAATTCAATTCAATTTCTTCAGAACCAAGGTATGAGGTAAAAAATGAAAGCAACGAGTCCTATACGTTGGTGAAGGTTAGACATCTAGGTCACCTATATTCGGTGACAAATAACTGGATATTTCCGAATATTGACTTGAATCATGAGTAAAATGTGGGGAATGGTGATTGGCATCAGTCGAAACGGTAGAAAGTAAGCTCCACATTCGTCGACTTGTAATGATTAACGCGTCAAAGAAATAACGAGTCCGATATTCGTATGAAGTCAGTTCGGGTGCGGAGAGAGAATCCTCTGTATGGACTGTGTGGTAATTTATGGGCCCAAGCGTTGGGGCCGTTGCTTTGGCCTGCTTTATAGATAATCGATAGGGTGATGAGCACCCTTCCCCCTCTTCAGGGAGACTTTAGCTCGCTGGCTTCACTCCCGTAAAAGTGCCGCCTCCGTCTTAAAGGGCCGAGGAAAGTTTAAGTCGTAACGACCTCCTTGAGTTAGTTAAGTTGGGTGAGGTCTCGGGAGGAATGTTAAGGACAGAGGGAACGATGTTTTAGCTTGTCAGGCTGTGTTGTCACGTGCTTAGCCGATCGGCTTAATATGATGACGATTCTAGTTAAGATATGGCCAATATAAGACACAAATACGACAAATATGGAGTACAACACAATATTGGTTACATCTGAACCCGCTTCGATACGGACCATTTGGAGTGTCAGTAATTCTTGTCGGCATGGTTTCCAAGTCAAAGTATCCAAATTGAAGCAAATGTACCTATCTGCTTATATCATGTGAATCATACAGCTAATGTGAAGAATGTCCACTGACATACGAAGTACAATCTTCATACAAAAGCCTCTCGTCTTTTAGTAATAATTTCAAATATTGGAATCTACCTGTCCTATGTACATCCATCGTTGGTGACTGTTGCTATAACTTATCTTTATTGGCGTCTTACTTTCAAACGAGAAAGTTTTCCCCATTCCGTCTCCACCTCCATAGGTCAAGAAGCGTCCGCTGGAATTTTCCTGTTGCTCACCGTTAGGGCAGCCGTGAAAATTCCCTATTACCGCCCACAATTCGCCTTTGAGTTGCTTTTCAACCCACTAGAACCTCGGCAACATGACTTTTATGCCTGCACTTTATGACATCTCTTTATGACAGGCGAGGATTTATCGCATGGAATATCAGAAGAGCCACAAATCATGACATCTAAGGCCTAGACCAAACGGCGCGTAATTGGCCAGTGAGGAAGTGGGGATTATATTACATGAAAGTTTCCAGCACAAATCTTTCGACAACGGTGGCATCTTTGCAGGGATCTCTCCATTAAGACCGGAAATAAGGCGACTCCCAGCGTCACCTTCATTTCCAGGTTCACTGAGGCTTGCTGACCTTTGGCCCCCATGTGTCAGGATCCCATTCACGCGCGCGCGGCGTCCTTTTGAGCTGATGTAAAATCGCGTCAAGGACGCGCCGTCCGACGCTGGGTGGAAGCTCTTAAACGTCACCGTGATGGGCAGAGTCATTCCGAAGAGCCGAAAGGAGTTGGAGATTATCAGATCCAGCCAGAACGATACAGAAGTAATCACAAAAGGCAATGGAGTCGCGAATGTGAATCGCCAAAAGAGGCCAGCGCCGTGTCGCCAGTCGCATCAAAGCTATTCATACCCAGTCTATTTAGGCCCATGTTAGGCACAGATAACAACTCGTTTGACACAATGTGTTCATGGCCGTATCTTATCGCCAACGACTAGCATTCATCTTTCCCCCAATTCCAACTAGCGGGGCATCGCCCTTCTCAGCGGGTCTACAGTCATTAATCCAAGTGAACGAAGAGAGAGGGCTGGCGAGAACATATCAAGTAAACGACATTGATGCAAACTAAATGCTTGGCTGGCGTAGAGTACAAAATGGAGCATTTAAGATAAACTCTAAAACAACCATTTCAGTAAGAAGTACAAAGCGATTGAATGCTTAGAACGATCCATTGAGGCAAATGAAACAAATACAATTCTCCGCAAAGTACTGGGTCGACTGAACTACAAATTAGTGAATGGAAAATACGCATTGAAATGGCCTTCCTACGTGGGAGCCCACAGCAAAAACTAGCCTGCTGTAGAACAAAGGCAGAAGGACAAATAAGATCTAGACAAATGTTACCATCGACTAGCTACAGCACAGCACCCGGCCTTCATGTGATGGAGTTGAAATTGGAAACTGCAAGACAACGATCAACTGCCATTTCCCCGCTGGAAGAGGCAGCACCAACTGACCTGTGATGAAAAGTAGGTTGCGAAGTAAATAATGCAGCTATGATGTATGCAAGGTGCTTACACAATGGCACAGCCAAAAGATCTAATGTATCTGAAACTGTTAAGCGGGGAGACAAATGCTGAACGTCGGCCCTTATCGGCCAACTGCAGCCACGCCGAGGCTATTCTGAATAACATGTAGGAAATTAAGTGATACAGATATGGCTAACCAGAGGCCATTAGGCGAGTGGACGTATGGACAATACCCGAACATGCTTCAAATGTTCGAACACAAAACCCAAACGACATTGTGAGCAATTCACCTTGGATGAAAACACAAGGGCATATCGATCAATCGAAGATATGGATAGCCCTAAGCAGATAAATGCCTAACTTTTGACTGGCGGATTGCGGATTGAAACTGTATAAGCCACAGCCCGTGATGACATAAAGTAAAATGGCAAGAGCATTGATTTCTGACCAACTCTGATTGGTTAGAGTGGTCTACAACAGCAGAGTGGAAGAAGAATGAAATCCCATTCTTTAAAACCGGCCAGTACATCAAGGTAGGCTTTTGCTTGAATTGAGTACAGGCAAATTCCTTGTTTCCAGAATAGCAATTTGAAACAAATGGCAGACAAGTATGGCACACAGTGGTACATTGGGAACTACTACAAAGCCATGGATGTTGTCCATTGCGGGTAATGGACGATGGACTAAAATTGGATTTTTTTCTACTTCTATTTCAAAGCTGGAGTTATGTCGTGCGTTATCGTGGACTGCTGAAGGCTCATGTAGCATATACACAGCGACAGACATATAAAAAAGAATACGTTTGACACGTTTGACGTGAAAAAATCCCAAATCTGATACTGTAGTGGAAATACAAGAAATTATTTCTTTTAGGTGAAACATTTTAAGGTATATACAGTTTCAGAAAAAATACGTCCAACTGCAAACGCTTGGGAGTGCTTCTCGTTGCCAATATGCATGGTTTGTGACTTGGCTACACATCAGGCGCTTTTATTACCGCTTAATGGGCGGTTGGTCATGTATTATCCAAAGGAAATCAGGTTCCATTTGTTATCCCTGGAACAAGCGTATATCTTGGCAGAACGCCACGGTACTAATATAGGACCATAATAGAGCAGGTTTTGCTGAAACCTGATGCCAGGTTTTGCTGAAACCTGATGCCTTTCGAGCTCTCCCAGATTGATGGTGGTCAATGGAGACCAATTACGCACTATCTGAAAGAAAGGGTTAAAAGTAGAAGCTTCCACCATCCCCTCTGGAACTCGCACATTTTACATTAATCTATTTTGTTGACATTGCGGATCACTAAGTTACAAAAATGGCAGACAAGAAGCCTCCGTTGCAAACCCTGCCAGACGTTTTCTTTTTTTCAAATACGTGCAGATTTCTGGTAGCTACTAGGTTGTCATTGCTTATCAAGATCTAATGACTGCCTTAAGAAAACAATCAGTGCATAACCCTGTATGTATACTATAAAGATATGGTCCATAACCTCGTAAATGAGGACAATAAGGTCGGTTGGGTCTGCAACTAGCCGACATAAGCCGACGTTAGCATGCCGTGACATTACCTAGTTTTACTTTACTTTCTGCTCTGAGCGACTTTTTGAAACACAGCCAAATTATATGACCCCCCAAATGGTACGACCAGAAAGCCTTTTATATACTACTATTTCAGCTGCTATGGGAATCTAGTCCATTTTCACGACACTGTCGATCTCTAAGTTACGCGCATGTCAGTCTGCAAAAGCCAATTGACGCAACTTACATTTTTATCTTTACTACCCGGCGCAACTTTCCAATACTCAAGTCAACTTCGCGAATTCGATGGACAGGAAAATGGCTCGATAGGAAAGTTACTAGCGGTACTAGCACTTAAATTGTTACATACTGGGTCCTTTACATCGAGCATTTACACCCTTAGGGAAAGTGGCGTGTTGCGTCTACCATTACTGCCTTGTTAAAGTTTCCCGGTAAAGTTTATTCCCGAGAAAGTAAGAGCAGGAAAAGCCAGTGGTCTTTTCAAAGTTTGTATAAATTGAACATAAAACGCAAAGGGAGAATCACCTGTTGCGAATACATGCGCCTCTTTCGGTCCAACCCTGTACATTAAGAAAGTGCCCTCCTCACTTTTATCCCTTTCAAGAGACCGTTCGAAATATCAACTGTTTCATTTTATTCCCTTTTATAGTCATTATAGGACTGTAAAAGTGCAGCAATGCAGGGTTGTTATATGCAGGGTTCATGCACATTTGGTTTTACACAGGATTTTGAAACCGTAGCCTGACTCACATATATGTCACCTTGCCGTTTAATGCCTTCTGACATTTCCTGCGAAAATATACAAGACGAAGCCAAACGAGAGCCTAGACAATTCCATATCAACACAAGGATCCAATTTGGCTATGAGGATTATCAGAGGCGTGCAGAAATCGTCGCCTTAGTTCCATTTCAAAGTTTGTACAATTCCATTTCATACTTCACTGCAAATTTTTACCACCAATTTGCGCACGGGGTCGTTGCCCAGACAAGTGCAGGGATGTTGCTGTAGTTCTATATTCGCCAGAAATGGCCGCAAATAGCTGCCCGAGGGAAAACCAGACCAGTCTCGGCTACATCTATAAATCGCCACTAAGACCATTCTGAGAGTAGGCAATGCTGTAAAAGGGAGCAAATCCTTCATATAAATTTCCTGGCGGAGCAAAGTTTACAGCAGAGGGGCCGCCGGAGTCGCCTCTTACCGGCGCCACTTATTGTAAACTTCGCAAACACGGCAGTAAAGAAAATCCTCGGCTCTACGCAGAGGTTGGGGAAGGCGCGAAAAAGGGACCCAGAGGAACATTAGCTGCTTTTCCCGCTAGCAGACAGACTAATGATATCTGTGATGGATGTTTTCTCTCCCGGGAGAGTTCCCAGGAGGAGCCATTTCGGTTTGCCTCCAGCTAATGCCAAAACAGCGTCTTTTACCCGCCACGGAGGTTCGAAAGAGCTGATGCTGCGAAAATGAGGGAGTGTCGTCTGCAAAAGTGCCAATCAAATGGGTAGCTGTTACTTTGAAAAGGTTCATAGAGTGGTAGGACAGATATAAACGGTGGTTCAGAGAAGAAAATGGCTGCGTCCCGTTGTTCGCATTTTTGTGTGCTCTACACATCACTCCACCTGCATCTAATATGAAAAGCACGTGTTTCATTTTACAGCCCTCGTTTAATACCGTTGTCACATTGCAATCTTGTGTAATTCACAATACCTCGGCACCATAAACATCCCTCATTCGCTATCAGATCAGAATAAATGGGCAGACAATACAAATCGAACCGATAACCGGCAGATCATATGCTACTGTAACAATGTCCTGCAACGGCGCATAGAAACTAATATGTGCATTCAGCCGATGTTAGCTTCGATCTGCATGCTTATTACTTAAATGAAATGGGATGATTAGATTATATACCTGATTTATTGTAACGAATGTAACTAATCTTCACAATTTTAATTTGAAATTTGATAAGGTAATATATCTAAATTAGTAAAACGAGCATCAATACGATGTCCTTATTCCACAGTACCTTCACCTTTCTCCGTCAGGACAGAGGCATATAGATTCACGAAAGGGATTTAGTTCACGGTCTGTACGTCACGGTAAAGCCTTTTACGTTATCTACGAATACCAAAGTAAGTTCTGCCGAAAAGCTGAGTCCTGAACGAGGCAGCTGTATATCTAGTTCACCATGTGCTGTCTAACTGCCAGCTTTGCGCAGTGGGATGAGCCCGGTTCTAACAAAGAGAAGCTTTGCCTAAATACACGACACAAAACGTTTCTACAGCATTATCTATAGCACGAGTTCCCCGCCTGTTTTATCTAGTTTGACGATATGTCCAATCGGCGCAATGCCTATTCATCACAGACTAGAGATGTAGTCAACACAATTTGTCATGATCTTCTTCGCTGTTGCCTGATCCAGTCAGTCTGGTACGCAGGCCGCCTCCTTTCTTTGGTCTACCGATGGGGGATTTGCGAAGTAACTGCTGAATGCAATCTGATGGCATTCAAACGGACAGTAACCGACACTTGGATTCTTTATCTAACCCGTTAGTAAGCTTATTCAGACGGACCAAGACAGATGCGATGGAGTAACGACGTGCTTATTATCATATATTAGCATCTGTGTTGGTAGTTAGCATAGTACAGGTCAGAAACGTCGATCCAACATAAGACATATCGCATCAAAGTTTTAACTACAGTCTTCCAAAGAATTCGAGAGGCAGTTCACGTGCACTTACGGACTGGGGACGTCATCAATTGGTCAAAAGTGGCAGGAAGTTTATAACACCCGCCATCTCTGTTGAGAGACGGTTGGTGTGCTCTATGTACATGTAGATTGTGTAATTGATTCCTCTCACGAAGTTCTCCCGTTTAGTGTCAGTTTTGTTGGATCAAAGTTTTAGCTCTGGTCTTTCAGGCAAGATGTCGGCGATTACGATTTGGACAGGCGATAAGTTTACACCACCGTCAGAAATGTAAACTATGATGGACCAGTGCAGTGATGTAAAAAGAGACCTTTGGTTATATTTTGGAATGTCAAAGAAAATGTCCTGGGGATCTCTGGTGCTCCCCTTTAAAATAGGTCGTAAGATAGATACGTGTCTTCTGGCGCCGGTATATTAGAGTTTGCCTTTCTGCATTCAAAGCATTACAGATCTTCTCCAACAAAGTGCCCTTACCTAAACACGCAAGTACATTTATTTTCTATGGGCTAAGGGGATGACAAACTTGAAAACCTTCGGCACGTTATAGCAGATTCAAGCAAGTTTGCACTCAACGTTTCCACTTTTTGGTAGCTCGCCAAATGGACAGCAATGCACTGGCGGATTTCTCAGCCATTCCCTATTTGGCTACTAATGCTGCCGACGTGGCACCGCGCACGAAGCTATCCATTCTGATTAACGTCTTTTCAACGGACTCCTCTCAAGTTGCCCATTATCACCCCCAAATAGCTTCAGAGGACAGACTGTACACCAGACTAACACAATTATCTTTACAAGCGCGCTAATTCAAGGTCCAATAAGCAGTCACATGTAATAAACGCCAGTGCCAGCCGGAGGGGTAATGCACACGAGTATTGGCACTTTTGTAAATTGAAGAAGAGGAAATACGCGTACTGTGAGACCAGATGAACAAAAGGAACTGTTCGAAATAACGCTGATGAAGCCGAGTTTGAAACAGCATAACTCTAAGTTGATTTACATTCCCAAACTTCGCCCAAATTATATTGATCCCGTTCTTCGCCTTAAGCTGTAACTTGTGAATATTTCAAAGCAAGAACAGATTTGTGTTGGACTAGTGATGCCAAGATACCTTCTTGGCACGTGTCCAACGCTTAGCTGAAGAGATGTCGACTTTGGAAATGTCTACTTTGGTTTGAGTGCATAAGCCCTGACGATGCAAAAAGGTGCCCAGGGCAGCAAGTAGAAGTAAAGTTAAGTGTTTCAAGGCGTGGCTCTCCTCCAACACGCTTGAAACTTATGATTACAAAGTAAACTCAGAAACACCATTAACCCTCCCACCTATACATACGTATCAAAACTTGGACAAACAGAGCGGAATACCAAACGACGTGTAGCAGAAATTAGATATCACGCCACTGGAGCACTGCGTGGTGCGGCTGACTTTCCCACGCTTCCTATCCCCAAAAGTGAACAGATAAGATATTCTGCTCATTGGCACGCGCTGTTACATATACAGTACCATGCATACGGAACAAATATTCCTCCTTTGTGCCAAGGACAGATAGGTTTCCTGTCACGCCCTTTTCGCGACACCTGTTTAGTCTAACCAACCGACGCGTATTTCTGCCACGCCCTGTGGAGGACATGGCTGCCAGCTGCGTGGGACCTCTGTCTTTGTCGTCGCGCTCTACGCGAACCCCTGTGCAGTGTGTACTAAACCGATCCATCAGGCGTCATGCCATTTTCACTGCTGTCATTCACAGAGTAAAGGATCCGTGCAAAGGGCGTCCGATCCATATGAATCACAAGAAGTTTTCCTTTTCATGTCTCGTTTAGAGCAAACACGGCTGGTTCAACGTATGTTTGGTCACATGCAAACATCTTCTCTGCAATACCATAGTTAGAAAAAAGTTTTATATGTATTTGGAGACCGCGTTTCTGGACCAAAAGGTCCAGGGTTCAAATCCTGCTCAACGGTTGGTTCTCACCGGATTTGAACGGTACTATTTGGAGTAGATATTTTGCTCATGGCTCTCGTAGACAGAATTATTGAATCTGTATATACTTCACGTAGTTTCAGCCCCCTATGACTAGCTGTAGCTTGCTGTACTGTAAGGTTGGATTAAGATACATTTCCAATTCCAAATGCTCGACAACCAGCCGCTAGCTAATCAAAATAAGTCATCTCATATTAATTCTCACCAATTTTAGCCGATGCTGCATGTATGCGTGAATAGGTTGTATTTTGAGTCTGCAGCACTTTCACTTATGAATAGCCATATGGCAGCAGCAACACTTTCACGTCGCCCCCCCTGGTGTTACCGAAGGCGCACGGATATCAATTTCCGCGTTAGGGATTGAATTATAGGCGTCATGAGGGAGGGTATTTTATTATCATAACGCTGAAAGCTCATTGCTTTAGCAGGCGATAAATTGTCTGATGAAAACCCGCCGTGTCTGATACAGGTGCGATGATTGGTGTTAGTTCCCCTTCGCACGCCAGATGACTGATTCCTAGTCCTCCCCCAACCGTTATATTAATTGATCCCTCTTTCATTTGGTGACGCCACCTTCGACCCCGGGAAGGGTCCAAATCACCAGGTTTGATATTATCGCAATTTCTCGCGGGATTTGTCCGATCCCGCGGGATTTGTACCAATCAGGATGATTGTGAAATGCCCTGTGGTTGGGAATGTCTCTCGGTGCAATGCCATCTGCATCAAAAGTTTTAGAAGGCAAACACCCAAGTTAGCATTGATTTTGACCTGTTTATGAAAAACAATCGCGCTTATTTTGACCACTGGGTGACAAGGCACACCAATTCTATCTGTATTTGTATCTGTATAACCTCCCTTCAGTGTAACACAACACTTCGCAGGCACGCAGCGCGGCAGCAGCTGGTTATATTACACTGATCGACCTGTCACACCTAACCTTTGCATAGCTGCAGGTGTCTGTCCTAGTGAGGATCCCCCTACTCTACTTGGTGGCAACGCGTCTCACTCTGCAACAGTTCTACCAAGGATTGCTGGGACCCATGTATCTATTAGAACGTTTCCTCAACTTGTCAAGACGATGTGAATTCTGCACTACTGCACATGTTAAAAAAATCATAACAGTAAACAATAAGAACAGAATATTCTATGTCAAAACAAGCTATTTTTGGAATCATGTAGTAGAATAGGGGCACGATTCTGTGAATGTTGTACCTAAAGTCAAATTTGTAGAGCTGAAACTCTAACCGTCGCAAGCAAACTTCTTCGCACTAAAACGCAATGGAAACCACGAAATGTCACCTGTGGGCTTTTATGCGCCCTCAAGTGTACTCCTTCGTTGAAAATGATTTGACCTCAACATATTCAGATGCATCAAGATCTGCGGAAAAGCCCATCTTGTACCACAGCGAGTCATAAGGATTATATTTGACAGATTTAAGCACCCAAAAATCGATTCAGTTTCACTTTTCTCGGTTCAAGTTGCAACCTTGACATTCAACAATACAAAAGGTCTCGAAAATTATTCACGCCACGTATCTGTTGGTTATTTTGCACAGTTTTCCGATTTTTAACCCCCCAAGAGGATGGTTTGTTAGATGTGAAAAGTTTCAGGCACATCTGTTGGCGTTTTTCGTGATCAATCATTAAAATTGTCTGGTCACGTTGGAGAGTCTTGATGTCCCCTGAGTCGCCATTTTATCGATTCTTAACGTAGATTTTATCACTTATTCTCGATCTATTATTCTATTACATTCACGCCACTTAACTTGAATAAAATAAAAACCTTCATCTAGAGAGACGCTTCGTTAAAATATAGGCGGGGTCATAAAATAAGTTTTGGTTTTAACTTCGAGCAGATTTTTACGACATCTGAAGCTTTGTTTACAATTTGTAACGCAGTTAAGTTCCTTAAGCCGTCGCACGGACGATAGAGGGTCAGATTAATGTGCATTTCATGCTGCGGGCCTGTTGAGCACCGCTAACAAAACGAGCCATAAAAGCGATTCAGTCACGCAGGGAAGATAACATTTCACAGTATCTCCTGAGGGGTGCGCAATATGGCGCATTTCTTAATGGTTCTATTTCATAAAGTTTTGGGGGTGAAATACTGATATCGTATAGAGCCACCCCAAGGTTCGCATAGCGGAGTTCTCAAGAAGCTATCTGTTACTTCAAGGCCGATGGAGGCAATCAGAAAACTTTATCATTGCAAAAGAAGGTGATACACATTTAGGAGATGGTCGGACCCCGCGGCCTCTCGCGAGATTGAACGATACCTTAGGGAGAATTTGATGGGTGTCAAAGGTCAGGTTATTGCAGTGGAAGGTACGGCAATCGCCTTGTCGTAAATCATACCGTCGTTAAACTTGGTAGTTTTATCTTCTTTGAAGCGTCCTCAAATGTCCTCAAATAGCTTCCAATGCGTTCACGTATTGCCTGTGCATGTGCTATCAGCAGTAAAATCTACAGTACAACCATATCCATATCGGTACATTCTACTGAGGGCACCTATGACAGATGCGTTGGTGTTGCAAATATGAAAAATCATATGAATGATAAGGAATAAAAGCTTCCCATTAAATTGTCCACATCGCAAAAGGCAACGAAAAGAAAATAGACAACGTGATGCGATACACATGCTTGTCCCATGAATGTACAGTAGCCCCACAGGCCCTCAGTCTTGCCTATCAAGCACAACAAAGCAAACTGCTATCTGTCTGTTTCCCGGGCGTTACTCTATCCCATCTGTTTCAAGGACAACGTCGATTCGATTACTCTGAGTGTTGGCCCGTGGGGAACCGTCCCTATCCCCGCTACTCCCACCGGCCGCCACCCCCTACTGATAGATGAAACGTCCGTGTCATCCCGACAGATGGCCGGGACAGGCGAGCTACACAACCGTCAATTATGCCGTCAGAAAAATTGGCATCCAACTGGTTGAGAGATGTTATAATTGGATTAGTCGAAACGTCGCTGTCAGTCGGGGAAGTGATTCATGACACAGTCCGATACACTGAGACTACTTCAACCCACGCACCTGGGAGGGGTGGGGCTAGGGTTCCCTTGTTGAATTAAAGAACGTCTGGCGGTACGTAAAACGGGAGTTCATCTGAGTCGGTAAATTATATAATGGAACAATTAAACTGTTCTCCAAAATAAAGGCGTTCTCCGGAATATTCAACTGAATCACACAGTCTTCTTTAGCTATCTGACACAATCGTTCAGGGCACGTGACTTTATGCACGTGTGACGTCAGCAATGGGTCAAAGGTTGTTGGAACTTCTCTCAACCGGGACGGGAGACGATACCGACTTCCAACAACCTTTGACCCATGGCAAATTTAGAATCTAACGCTAGTAATATACTTGCAATATGTTAGTGCATCTTAACAGAGTAAATAACAGAGAGAGATGTTTTTCTATTTAAGTCCATGCATGGTATAAATGGTAGTGTATGTATAACTTATAAGCTGACTGATGGTATATTCTTCATCCTTGAGGGCATTGAAGGAAGCAAAAGGTTTACTTTTGCATTTCGTACCAATAGATTTAGTGAAGAATACATGCTTGGTCATACAAATCTAGCTTTTTGGATAATGTGTTTTTCCTAAGTTATTTCCAATTGCAATAAGGGACAAGAAAACTAAAATCTCCTTCTCTTAAGGTAATCGGAGTAAAAATAGGTTGTAATATTTCCCATTATGTACTTTTTATTTACACTGCTAGTTTTGTGCAGCTATGATTAGCACTATTTTCGTCTTTTGAACTTTTTGAAAATGTTTGCAGGCACTTCCACGCATTTATGCTCCGATTAATGGTTATACTACATACGGTCTGTACAAAGTGCTATCATAACCACCACTTATGTTTCCGAGGCGCCTATGCGGTAATTTTCTCATTCGTTTCAAAGAGTATAATTAGAGTCAAGTTTCTACTTTGCGTGACTGCTCTTGAGATGTTGTTATTTATTCATGACCACTTATTATGATCGCTTCAAAGTGTAACAAAACCCTGTCATTGTGTTACTAGAGTACTGCTATCTGGTCGTATTTCATTGGTAATTGCCAAATTGAATAATCAGAGCTGTCGTATCAATCATACCAGGCAATGGCATGGTGGGTATTGGTGGTCTAGCAGTTAGAAGCTTTAGACGTTTGGATCCTAGATTTCCAGTCGGGATCTCAAGTCCTTTACTTCGTATAGGGAGTTCAAATCCTACAATTTGAATTCTGCAGCTCGATTCGGGAGTAAGAACCCTGCAAGCCAAATTAGCAATTGAAATCCTTCAGTTCGAATTAGGGGTTCGAATCCTGTAACTCAGTCATCAGTTCGAATCGTGCGTCGAATTGTACATTCCGATACGGGCAAGGGCCTTGTTGTAAGGATACATACATGTACCGTCTAACTTTAAGCACCTTTTAGTTAAGTTGATCGACTTAAGAAAAAAAAGCTGGCTGTGCCCTATGTGCCACACTGACCGACAACTATCAGTCCAGACACAGCTTGTGCGTTTCCAGGGCAAATAGAATGTGAACATTGCCCCCGTGTGTATATCTTCGTATACCAAAACGTTGCCGATGGGTAGCAAATGTGCCGCCATAGTCTGGCTGAGTGGCCAGTATTACGGGTCATACAGGGATCATTACCGTTCAATACCGTGTTATCGCTAGGAAAACGTGAAAGCCGACTTCACAGCTCTCCGATGGAAAATCGGGCTTATAGGTCGTAGTTCCATACCGTAAAAGAATTTCATGCGTCTTTCGGTTATCTTGGTGCATATAAAACCCCATAAAGCTTGGATTCCGTTGAAAAGATCCATTGTATCATGTTATCTATATGTCACAGGGCGGCCCTTACATGGTATTCGAAGTCCCAGTATCTGCTAAAGATTGTAACGCTCTTCAAAGTACGTTAGAGCATGGATAATGCTTTTTGTTAGAGCCTATAGAGGGTCATCATGGCTTCAAAGCCTGTAGTAACGTTAACATTGTCAAATATAGGCTACATGGTAGGTTTAACTTAAGTTTCCGTATGCGTATGGTAAGACCAGTATCTGCTAAAGATTGTAACGCTCCAGAAAGTACGTTATATCATGGATAATGCTTTTTGTTAGAGCCTTTACAGGGTCATCATTCGCAACCTGTAGTAACCTTGTCAAATATAGGCTTTCCTTATGCGTATGATAAGACCAGTATCTGCTAAAGATTGTAACGCTCCTGAAAGTATGTTAGATCATGGATAATGCTTTTTGTTAGAGCCTACAGGGGGTCACCATGGCTTCGCAACCTGCAGTTACCTTGTCAAATATAGGCTACGTAGTAGGTTTTAACTTTCCTTATCCGCATGGTAAGCTTTGATCATGGATAATGCTTTTGTTAGAGCATATAGAGGGTCATCATGGCGTCGTAACCTGCAGTAGCCTTGTAAAATATAGGTTTAAATTTGCTTATGCTTATGCTTAAGATAAGTGTAAACTTTATGGTATGCAGTATCTATTGCTTAACACACAATGATACAGGCAAGGTGGAACGACCGACGTTATCTTGCCGTTACAGAAGGTCCTCCCAGCTGTTGTAGCAGCGCAGAAAGATGTCAAGGCGTTTTCCCCATTAGCCTATCTTCTGGTCCATTTGCCTTGTCACCAGACTGCAGATGCACACGGCAGATACCGCGCCGCTGTAATGCATTTTCTGCCACTTATGGGGAAACAACTTGCCCGTTTGGAGGGATATTGTGTACGCCGCAGTCGCTGTGGATGTACGATGAGTGAAAAAAAATCGATCTTTCATGTTGAAATGTGGGTCACCTTTTGTCAGAAGCGCGAAATTTCATATCCATTTATTCGAACGCCATCTGCCGCAGGCACTAAATCAACGGTGGTCTTTCTGAAGTTAGTGAACAATATAACGTTACAGTGCCAAATGCACTGAATGTAGAACACAACCATATTTGAAAGTACCCTTAGAGTGCCCTAATTTCTGGCGGCGCGCTTTCTGAAGCCCGTTACTGTGTTATATCCTGTATGATTGGTTCTACGTGATAGGGCAATACTGATGTCTATAGGAATATGGCGAAGTAAAACTGTAACAGGCGGAATATGCTAGTCATCGTAAACACTAGCTGACGAAGCCTTATTATGCCAATGTCTACCAATATCTAGAGCTATTCAAAAACTGAATCTGAAGGTATTCTATTCACAAGGTTTATTGCAAAAATATTCCCAAAAAGGGTTCATATTCAACTCTTTTGACCTAATCAGACAACCACCAGCGCTTTTGATAAGGTTTTTGATTGCCCCAGAACAATTGTTTTCAATTTCCCGATCATTAATTAAAAGTACCAGCGCAACTTTTAATGAGGTTAGCGCCTACATAACTCCCTAGGATCTACCTCCTGATTATCCAGGTATGACGTGTTCCGGGCTTGAAATATTGGGTGCACATGCACCTTAGTAAATTGGGGTAAATTGGGGCTGTGCAAGTATTTCTGATGTGTACCTGCACCTAACCTGTCTCTCTCTATATATATACTATATATACTGCTTGTATGCGGATTTTTATTTGTTGCATTGACTGATCAGTTTTAGTATGATCCATACTTCCTAAATTCTGAGTGGTGCAGGTAAGATTTGTCTGGTGCAGGAAAAAAGTATTTCGAGTCCTGGGTGTTTCAGTACGTGCCTAGTTGAGCAGGCGAACTCCCTGCAGAACAAGTCTCCGTAAAAGGGCTTGACTGATGTGATTATATCCGGCCAACCAAACAAAAGACATAACCTTACAGCAGTAAAGGATATGGGCAACACATTGAGTTACAAGGAGCCTTAGCCCTGCATACTATAACTGCAGTTATTCACCGAGGATGTCGTAAATTGTTCGATCCTTTCGGGTTAGGGCCCTGCAGTTGTAAATGGTGAGATGTGAGAAAATTATTGGGATTTTGGAATTAACGTTTGAACTTTTGAACTGTAGTAAACCTTACGCAATAATGAAAGATTCTCCATAATATGTAAACTGAAGTGGGCCCCTATTGCAGTTGAAATCACAACGTTTTTCTTGCAGTTAATAGTACAGTGCACTCCCCGGGCCATGTCTACAGTCTAACTGCAACTGATGATGCAATCAGGAAAACGTAATAGGATGGTGGCCTTCGTTAACGCAGAAACGTTGAAGTTGTTTTTCTGTATGTCTGTAACGATACTTGCAGCAACTTGGAAACTTTAACATATACATGTACAGTACACTGAATATGTGAGCATCACAAATATCCAGGCGAATTGCCTCAACAAATCAAAGTATTTTCGAGAGTTGCTTATTATTAGCTGATGTCCTTGATACCAATGTGTAGTCCCTGCACGGATACATCTTTTTTCACAACCATCCACGCCTCGAGCCTAAATTTTACGAAAGTCGTGGGCATAACCTTTATTAGCCCCATAACACTGCACGAGCAAAATATGACTAAGTCGTAAAAAATGTTAATATTTCACATAACAAGTGTTCATGTCAATAAAAAAAACAGTAAAACACATGTACAGCGTCATCCCATAATTCGTAAATGTTTTATCATCAGTATGACGAACGTCTTTATTTCGGCACGATGATATTTCTTCATCCAGGTTCCTCGTTACAGAGAAAATCATGAAATGCGCGACGTCAAAACTTTTATTTAGGAAAGTTTGTGACTTGCTGTTGACGAGTTACCAATTGAATGAATGATGAGCAGGAATCCGGTCGTAAGGTCTGGAAAGGAACGGTTTGCACTTTGAAATAATTGCTCGACTTTTTTACCACGGGTACGATTAGCGTAGCAAACCTGTGTGAAGGTCGCGCACCGGTTATTACTGTACCTACTGGCGTTGCCTTTACGTGTTCCACCGGGACTTTTTATCTTACTGTAATGGGGAAATCGCCCCCGAGTTAGGCAAGGGTGACGAGGCAACCATGGGCGCATCTGCGCATATTCGGGCAATTATGAAGAGTTGTAAGGCACGGGTGTACAGGAAAGGTCGTTAGAAAGCAGTTTGCTGGGGAAATTTAATGGAAAGGAAAGTGAGGAAATGGGCACAGTTTATCAGATTGAGAACGCTGTAGCCTGTAGCACTGGCTGTGTGGCTGTACCTGCGGTGATATGGCGAAGTGTGTTCTAAACACTTAATGGTTTTCCCTTCACTGCATTTGTTCCAAGTCTTGTAAGTAATTTATATAATAGTTGTACCCTTCAGACACAGTTGGCCGATAAATGTGCATGGTTTGTAATTTCTGCAACTTGAAATAACTACAATGCAATTAGTGAAAACAAGGGAGAAGCTTCAAGGTGACTTGCAAAAACTTAATAGATACCTAGTCACTCATTCATTCATTCATTCAAACCAGTCATTCATATGGGACTTGATACTCCCACGCCCATACAAAGTTAAAACTACTGCTGTTAGAATTTTAGAAGTTGCACTGATATATCAGGAACTAGCTATAGGATATTGGAGTTTGTTTATTATATATAAAGTCTTACACACAAGCCATTCCCATGCCCTGGGCAACCTTGTGGAGTTTGTTTATTATATATAAAGTCTTACACACAAGCCATTCCCATGTCCTGGGCAACCTTGTGGAGTTTGTTTATTATATATAAAGTCTTACACACAAGCCATTCCCATGCCCTGGGCAACCTTGTGGAGTTTGTTTATTATATATAAAGTCTTACACACAAGCCATTCCCATGCCCTGGGCAACCTTGTGGAGTTTGTTTATTATATATAAAGTCTTACACACAAGCCATTCCCATGCCCTGGGCAACCTTGGTTGTATGTATACCAGCCAAACAAAAAAAACTAACAAATAAATAAACAAAATGAATACTTACCAACATTTCGGTAGTCTGTCTTCTATAACGACAGGGACAGAAGCCCACGGGAAGCATCTGCAAGTAAGAAGAAGAACTTAGTTTTCCACAAGAAATGTCCAAGAGAAACATAAATAGTGACAACCAAGTTAGCACATTTACTGACTAGTAGTAGTAGTAAGAAATAAGTTCCATGACTTGACTAGACATGGGCATCCCTTTTTATCATTCCCCTTGTTTACTGTCAACACTACAGGTAATGGTACTCTAACTTTAGACTCTGTTGCAATGGTATCGCTACTGCATTTAGCTCAGTGTGGGGAGGAACATGCAATAAAGACCACTCATTGTTATGGCCATTATCCCCCTCCCCCCTTTCCATATTGAACAACGCACAAAAACAACAACAACAACAAGTGTGACAGACAGCTCTAAACTCATTATGGTATCAGTTTGCCCTTCTATCAGCTGCCTTTGTCACATAAACAACCGAAAACTTGCCTTTTGGGTAGTTTCAGACATCTCCATCTTGACCTTGAGTCACACACAGAGAATAACATCCGGTCAGGTCACTTTTATTGACCTTACAGATGATACCATCTCGCCTTGGGTAGGGGCAAGGTACACATGAGCTACTACAAGCATTGTACTGTAACGTTTGGGGCTAGAATTAAAACCCAGGACAATAGGACAATAAGGACAATAAGGACAATAGCTTACTAGAATGGCATATAAATGAATGTATAGAAGCGTGATATTAGTGTATGTTAGTATATGAATATAAAAAAAAATATTTCCTCCCCCTTTTTGAATCTACGGTCCTATTTACCCTACCTGATTACCAAGTGAGTCAAAATAGATGAGCTAACCGAGGTCGCCACGGGTCAATGTCATTACACTGGTTGGTCCTTCGCAGTTCTAAGAGAACAGGTGGTTAAGAAACAAACTGATTTTGGTAACAAACTGATAGTTTTCTCATAATTTCACACACAAACACTTCTAATTTTTCAGTGGGCTTTGTAATATTTGTTGTTGAGACCTGATTATACACATTTGTAGCATTAGATTAGCTTGCCCAGCTGGTCGTCAGCACATCGACCGGTGCTTTATGTTGCTGTGATAAGACGGTCCGGCGATTCAAAAGTTTTTTTTCTTAACAGATCGATGAACATGTTATGGATTTTTAGACTTTCTTTGTTGCTTATTTTTTGAAAGGTTGATATAACTAGGTTTATCCATAGCTTTTTTATGGAAAAGTTGAACTTTTCTCCAACTCAAAACATTTGAGTCACCGGATTTTTCGACTGACTCACTCGATCTTCTTCCACAATGTGCTTTAGCAATATAAAGTTTCATGCTAGGTTACTTCTTACATTGTACAATAAACATGCCCGTGTTCTGTTTGTTTGCACAGTGAGCCAAGCCAACGGCCGGATAGGACTTACTTTGCCAGAGAGAGTCAACACGATTCTAGACGACCCGGTGACTCTAACCGCCACTTTCGAGACCAACCGACGTCTTCTATACCTGTCTTGGGTCAAGGTCGACCCAAAGGACGCCTTAAAGAGGGTCCCCGTCTTTACTTACCATACCGAGAGCGGCGCGGAGGCTTATGGGTACTACGAGGGACGCGTGGAGCTTGTCGGGAAGGCGTCTCTCAAGATCGAACCAACCAGGATGGAGGACGAGGGACAGTACATGCTCAACGTCATGATCGAAGGGCTTGGGAACGAGGAGCAGGTGACGCAACTCAACATCATGGGTACGACATTTCATTATTTTTCTTGACGATTTGCTATTGACATGAAGTTGATTGTCAAGTGGGAAAGAAACAAATAGATGTTATTATTGCTATCAATATACCGTAATACATTGCACATGCAATCATTAAGACTTCATCGAATACTATTTCAAACATTCACCCATACGTTATGTGTATACTACCAAATATTACAACTCATAATTCTCTTAAACGTCAAACTCTAGGATTAAGCATCTGACGCGAATGTCAAGGTACTCTCCCAAGGGATTTTTATAACTTTTTGTAAAAAGTAAATTAACCTCTACCCAGAGAAGGAAATTACTCTACATATGAAAAACTTCACCTGTTAAAAGTTGGATTGTGTGAGCTGAGGTTAATAGTTTTACTCCAAATAGGTGAAACGGTAATGGGGATTGTAATGGGTTCCTGAATGGCACACAGGAGAACACTTAAAGTCATTAAGTGTACAAGTACTTGTCTAAAGTTGCAGAAATGGTAATGGAAATTGCCATAGCTTTAGTACAACACTAACAAACATTTTTCAGGTGACAATTATTTTAAAAAGGTACTGTCTCTGCACACACACACACATACACTTGTTGTACGATCGTCGTACAATTTGATTGCTCACTGAGAACATTCTTTGGATAGCCGTGCGCGTGTCGTGTTACCGAAAATGCTGTCTTATATCCTTGTCGGCTGTTAGTTCAGTCAGTACCCGCTTGGAAATCCCACGACGTACGACGACCTACGACGAGTGTGACCAGGCTTTAGCCTACCCTTTTAAAATAATTCCCACCTGAAAAAATGTTTGTACGTGTTGCACTAAAGCTGTATCAATTTCCATTACTATCGTTGTATCATTGCATCGTACCAGAGCCCTGCAACTATCTGTTGAAAAAACAGTCGATACTCGAAAAGGACCTTTACCCGGTCCCTTATCGTCCCTATCGGGGCGTGACCCCAAACCGTTCCCTTGTAGTATCGAGACCGGATCAGGCAGAACCATTACTTAATATCCAGTAGGCAGTGATGGATGAACCGGATAATGTACACAACATGCTGGCGTACAACTCCCGCAGGCCTTTTAAGCTATCAGATAGCATTTCGTCTCGAAGTACCCTGATATAAACTTACATTACCCTTACATGAGCTACCGGGTGGATCAGGAAATTTCTTATCAATATGCATCTAAAGAGATGTTGCTAGTTCTGGGGACGGAAGTATTGTTTTGGGTGGCCGAGCTGTGTGTTTGTGTATCTTGTTTGTCCTGATAAAGAAGACTGCATCACGTGGGTGGAGGAAGATTGACAGGCAGAATGACAGGAGGTCAAAAGGTAAAGACATGGGAAACGGTGTGAATGTGATCTACGAGCAGGCTGTGACAGAACCAACCGCCAAAAATATCTAAGGCAACATTTTCCATAACAAGACAATTTGATTTTGCAGGACACATGCTCGACTATCTCAAGAATACCCCCAGTTTACAATCATATGCTGATCGCACGCCATATGTGACCGGGCACTAACCTTCTACCTCTAGGCAAAAGATTTATAGTTCTCCAATGGTATCGAACTGCCGAGGTTTAAAGTGCAGGGAAGTAGGTCAATAGAGCACGCCGTGTCAGTTGATTCACCCGTGGAGTGCCATCTTCTCCTGCCCTTTGCCTGGAGGGGATGTACGGGCATCAGCTCTCCTAACGACAGATATCGCCATAATCTGTTTTCAATAAAAAGACATTTGTCGTCTTCTGAAATTGCAGAGATGACCCGCTTTTAGTGTACAGGGTCGTAAATCACTACCAGCAACAAGTGGGTAATTGTGTGACATGAGGGGCACCCCGGCTAGAGAACCGATTGATGTTGACAGTTTTGCTGCAGGCCGGTGTTTCATTCTACATTTCCATCTGAGAGAATGCCAAATAAAAGCTTATATTTGTATATCTGGAAGGCAGAATGTTGGAGAAATTGGCATCAGGAGGATCTAGGAAGAAATAGACCTTTAGGGATGGAAAAATATCGACCGTGTTATTGATAATAACTAGAGTAGTAGTAGAGGTTTTCCCAGACAGTTGTTGTCTGTCATACATTATTGTATTGTATACTTGATTGTAAAAGCAATTAGCCTTCGGGCATGATTTTGCAATAAACTTTCTATTGATGGAAGAAACTTTTGCTGGTTTCCTGGCTTCCAAGTAGTTTGCTGGCAACTACATATATATTTCTCGGTCAATGCACTCTAACATTTAAACGGCGTTTGTTAAAGGAACTTTCACGTCGTTTCTACTAAGCGTTTCTACTGCACATTTCGATACTTCGCACACATAAAGGCTTTCCTTCAAGGCTGTTTATGTTTGAATGGCAATACGATTGAGAGTCGGGATCGGGTCTTATCGCCAGTGTTACTCAAAGACAGCTGAGTAGCTACTTACAACAAGAAACATCATGGTCTATCTATTTTTGACAACGTCTTTTCAAAGTGGTCTGTTTGAGATTTCCTTTTCTCATGTCGTTAGTTCAAGCTAGTGCTATATCATTGGGCATTGAAAAGAACGTTCACGGTATAGAAGACACGAGAAATATCTACCTATCTATCAATGTCCTCCCTTTCGGCCAGGCTATAGAAAACGTACTTTGTGCCTTCATCTAAGGCTTAGCCGCTCTACGGTCATCGCCCTTTCCCTGGATCAAGGCTTAGCACCAACAAAATATGAAGATAATGCCAGAGCAGATATATGGAGCAGAGTTAAGCGTAACGGACACACACGCGAAACGGCTACGGTTTGAGGATTTCAAAATGCGATCGGCACGTTTAAAGGCAGCGTCTTGCTGAGGCGTTCTTTGCGTTTCAGTTATCACGGAAGCCATTCCTTTTCGGACTTGTAAGACCTATTATGACAGGGGGTGGTGGTGCACAACTGTGCTATTCAATCATGATTTGGTACAGGATTTTGCAATATCGTATGAAGATGTAATCCCACATCAATGGCCTGCGCTAGGGAAAGTATCGGCTCATATATCTCGGTTTTCACGATAGCGTCTGGGAGCTTCGCTCGGGCGCCGGCTGAAACATATTGGAACTGAAAAGTTACATTGTGCCGTAAATTACTTCGCATCTGGAACAAATTCGATCCCGACAGTCGGGTGAAAGGAAGAAGCGTAACGAACACAAATGGACTGACAGCAGTTACGTGCCAAGTTTTCATCCGCTTTATATAACGACGCCATCGGGTATTATGCAGGAAGCATAACATCTTGGAAAACATCTCCTTTCACAAAGCCATTGGTATGTATGTAATGCATGACTTGTAAAAGTTAAAATGCTTCTAAACTGATATGCATTCCATGGGAAAAACGTAACGATGTGTTTATTGTGATCTATGGTATAACCTTATAGTTTGAAAGTTCATATGTGTTGGTAGAAGTCATCATGAAGCAGGTTTGATATTAGGAATACGGTTGCAAGTTTCATCAGAGTACCAAAGTCTTTTACATAAAGTTGGGAATCCACAGAGTTTCAGTGAGCGCTGATTGAGATAATGAGTGGGGTCATGTGGTGCAACGACAGAGTAATAGTACTCGACTCGGAACCAAGAGGTCCCGGGTTCGAGTCCTGACATGCCACCGACCTTGTGCCCTTGGGAAAGTCAGTTTACACGACTTTCCTCACTTGACTCAGGTGTAAATGAGTATTATGTGTTAGGTTTGCACGCTATCAGCATACTTGCTGCCTAGTGCACACTTTGTATTGTCATGTTACAATTTTTGAACAAAACAAAAACAAGACAATGAGCACCAATGTCTCCCAACGATCTTTCCATACGATTGATTTCCAAAGTCTTTTAATGATCTATCGATGATAGCCAAGGTCTGTCAATGATTTCCATTGATCTTAACGATGCCCAATGCATTCCAATAATCTCTTACTGGTCCTCTCTTAATGAATCTTGTTTGGGCGTGATTTTGTTTTATAGAATGACTGCAGTATCCACCGTCACCCTTAGGGCAATGACAGTCATTTGTTTTTATTTGATGAAAATGTGCTGCACGTGCTACATTTGTTACACTATAGGGGGTACTTGATAAGCCCCTGGGGGTCTTTTATATGTTGTAGGGCCATTCATCGAACTAATGGGCTATTTCATACAAGTAGATACAATATTTTGTAAAACATCTGTGACATTCCTACATTTACACTCAGCTGGCCACAAAGTTGTATATCTCCAAAGCTAGCCTCATTAACTTTCATCTACAAAAGTGACCTGTTATTTTACTCCACCACTACGACTTTAATCTGTTGCTAAACTCTTGACCTTTTCTACCATGAACTGGACCTAGATTTGATACAGCCATTTGTTTGAGAGCAACTCGCCCGTCCGTTACGCCGTATCCCAAGGCGACCATTGCCAGTTCGATTAACCTTATTCCTATTATACCTTATAGTGCTATTCTGAAGTTCCCTGCCTCGCGGCTCTATCTTTAACCCGTCATAAAGACGATTGTTAATAAGCCTGTCCAAATCGAGCCACTATACACTGCCTTACAAGGGGTACTTCATCGAAAACCATTGGATATTAAAGGCAAGTTTCAAGAACATCTCATCCATGACATTTGACGGTCCAATGTAGCTTTATCAGCATACCTTTACATCATTCACCCAGCAAATGCTCTGAATAACGGGTTGCAAAATAGGGGGGAAATAGTTTTCTTAACAAACAGTTTACCACTCATTATGTTGGGTGGGAAGTACCGGAACCTTAATGTTATGCATTAAAACGTAGATGAACTTTCATAAACATAATGATATAGTCAGATTGAGAAGATGTGCATACTCACTTGATCGATCTCAATACTGCTCTGTCCAAAATCTTGGTCTTGATACTAATCCTTACCGAAGCAGGACCAGGTAGATAAAACCCACCCACGCCCTGAAGGTAGATCAAGCAACATCGATTTTCACTACTTTCCTCTTTTACTTTTATTGAGAAACCACTGCTGTCTCAGTGGTTTCTCGATAAAGATAGTTTAGTTATGCTAGTCAGGGATTCCTCATGGGTATAACTTTATCATTTTCCGATGAATGGTCAGGAAATATCTAAGCGTATTCTTATCATGTCATTTTAATCATAGAGACCTTCCCCACTGTACTCGTCTTTTTCGTGGTCATATATCCCATTCAGTTTAGTTTTCGTATTTGCTTTCGAGTATTTCGAGACTTTAGGTAAGGGTTCTGATGAGGTTAAAATGAATCATACCGATAAATAGAAAGACAAATGATGAATAGCACGTAGGAAGGCAAAGCGAAGCCAAAATACAGTGAAGCTCTATACCTCTTTGAAAGTATGCCCTGAAGTAAGATCCAAAATGAAAGAACTTCATTCCGTGATGTATCACCGAAAGAAAACGGAAAGGATATGTCCTGCGGTAACCCAGTGACATATATAGAAATATATAGAAGACCTTCACCTTAAAGAAAGTGATGTATCAGTCTCGAAACTACATAAAGGCTCTCTAAAGAGCTTTTTGCAACTGGGGGATGTCTGCTTGGGGATGTCTGCTTTGTTGTCCTCCCGAGTAAGTCTAAGTACACGGAAAAACCATTACCTGTCCTCCTTTGCGGAAGACTCCCAACATCTGCGCTATGTGAGGCTTCGAGCAGGTAATTTATAGGGACAAAGAATAAACGTTGATTCTATGAAATGGGCGTCTTTCATCTTGTATGTTACTCCAGGGCACACTTCCATGCCATGGAGGATAGAGTCAATGTGAAATGGTTTCCATTTATCATAAGTTCGTATAACTACAAGTTCGTATAAAGTGCATCGATTTTTTAAAGCAGATGAAACATTCAAAACTTACTTGTCTACGTCTTTCATGTAATGTACAATATACTATAGAATCATGGCTGTTTTGCTTGTATGCTGTAGCAAAATCATCACGTTGTTTCCTACGATGTTTGACACCAGGCAACATAAAAATTGGCTGTATTTGGCTGTACAGTCCATTCTGTGTCTAACACTTTGTGTTCGCCAAATATATGATGACCATGAATTTGCTAAGTATACACACTAGAGCCATGGTTGAAACTCCTTAAGGCCTCTAATATTACATTTTTGCTTAGGAAAAGGTAATATGAAGTAGAATTACAGTCCCCCTAGCTTATGGTAGACCTTGAGTAATGGAGATATATAGTTCAATATTGCAAGTGGTTAAAGCCATTAGCCCTCCTAATGAGCTAAGTTAACCTATTTGTTGTATCAGCCTCCTACCATACGGAGAAGGGCACATGTGCGGGTCTGTGATATCCGCGATCATTCCCTATTCCCCCCGGTCATTCACGTTCAAATCATGGCAGGAGCCGTAAAAAGCCCATTATAAAAACATCGAACCGAACAATTTATAACAGTACTTAATGCCACTGTTTTACTACATTGCCCTGGAGAACGGCCGATTCATTTCCCCCGTTGCCGGAGGTAGGATGTAAATTTGAGCGATTGTGACGTATCTTCGGCTCTAAAATAGGAAACGTACGACTCCAGAGGAAATAACAGTGTGAGACGGTCTGTTTCCTTGCACAGACTCCAGCTGATCCTGAAGAGATCGACTAATACATTATGTGAATTGTGAATTAGTATCATTTAAGATAAGGCCTTAAGGGCAGGGAATTCTCATCAGAAGACCCTTCACTGTTGTCACAGTTTCAGGGTGTAAAACAGGAAACCTACGACTTAAGAGGAAATAAGTGTGTGTGGCGGTCTGTTTGCTTGCACCATCCAGTTGCTACTGGAGAGATGGTCTGATACACCATGCGAAATGTAAATGAGCATTAAGATAAGGCATGAGGGGCAGGTACGTATCCTCAGAAGACCTTTCACATCTTTTGTGTATCAGGGTCTTAAACAGGAAACGTACGACTGCGGAGGAAGCAACTGTCAGGGACTTTCCAACAGCTTCTGGGTGATTTGTTTGCAGGGACTGTCGGTTTGTTTGCATCACCAAGAAACTGTTGGAGAGATTGCCCGATCCATCCTGTAAATAAACATTTTAAAGTAAGGGCAGATAATACCTTTCACCAGAAGGCCGATTATAACTTTTGGTAACTAAGGCTCTAAAACAGGAAACGTACGGCTTCTCTGCGTCATCCAGAATTTGACGAGCTTGTCTGATCCATTCTGTAAATTAATATTTCAAAGTAAGGGGAGATATGGGACACCCATTAATATCTCTTGATATCTCTGACTAAAAATACACGAAGCTAGAGGAAATAGGTAAGAGGTAAGAGGAAATAACTGTGTGGGATTTTCCGTTCGCTTGCATCACCGTGCACCCAGCTTGAGAGAACCCCTGATCCATCCACGATGCAAGATGTAATTTAAGATAGAGACAGATACTTTGATGGGGCCAGAGGACTTATTGCACCTTTTGGAGGAGTATCGCAAGCTCTAAAGCAGGAAATGTAGGATTCCGTCGGAAATGAGTCCGTGTGTTGCCTCGTTTATATATGCAGCCGCTACTACTGGATGGAGAGTCACTGATTCACCCTGTTAAACACAGAGTGATACTTTAAAGTACGGACAGATACATCCTATCTGAAGACCAATGACGTGTATTGGCGACTTTTACCCTGAGCATAAATGATATATTGCTCGTTGTCAAAAGTTGCCAGATATTATTAGTTCTCTCAGTGGAACGGGCGTGGTTGCCCTAACCAGAGGTTAGTCGGGTCACAGGAAGGGTAATCCCATGCATTGAACACGCATTACGATTCTGCAGCACTCGTGGTGGATACATCGAAGGACGTTCGTCAGCTTAAGACTTATGAAACAACTTAATGGCAAGATAGATGCCTGGATGTAAAATATTTAAGTGAATGAATGAATGAAAGGTTTATTTGACACTGCACACACTTACAGTCAAAGGACTGGTTTGTGGTGATGTTACATGGATTATTCATACATTTATACAATATAATGCTTAGTGGTTAAAAGATATAATCACACAAATGTATTAGGGTGATTATTATATTCGAGTCCTATGCAAATATAGATGCATGTTGTTCGGGTAACGTACTATTAAGTAAAGAAGTACCCCCCACCACCATCCCAATGTAATAAATAGTCTGATAATTGTAATGAATAGTCTTATAATGGTGTTTCCACAAAAACTCGATTTATGATATCGATGTATCCGCCTGTGGTTTAAGATCGATACTACATGTATATGATTGTCTATTGCATTAGATAGATTAGGGTATGTAATTATTTGGCGATCAAACATTGTACCAATAATAAGGACGAGTGGTCCTTTTTTAATCGATTCAGACAATAGATTATATACTGAAGTCAGATCAGATGTAAACATTGTATAAAACTTCTCTTTAGTTGACGTTATTTACACTAGTTCCCTTTTGAAATTAAAGTGCACGCTGCTATCTATTCCTCCACATTTGTATTTTAGATAGGTCAGGCTTGTCACCTTAGTTTTAGGTAAAGTTCAATATATTAGCATTTTAATGGTTTTACAAGTTCTGTTGCTGGACTATTTAATACGGTTAGTCCGTTCCCTGCATACCCTGGGCAAGTGTTTACTGCACCGCGACAAATGCAGGATTTATACGTGGCGACAGGGCGTTAGTCAGGCGAATATTTGATGCGATCCCCTGGCTTTGCCGTAGTGGAACTTCCAATACACTGACAAATACACGGATGAAGAAAACCCGTTAGAAGGACAGTCAACAACACGTAGTTTTGAGCTTCAGCCAAGCAGCTAAATGCAGACCCATTTGTACTGAGCTTATGACTTGTCATTTCGGTGAAAACCAATATAGAGAGTCGGCGTTAAACATTTATAACGGCGTGGTTATCGCTGCGTTCAATGTCACCGGAGAAAATGATCTGCGGCCGATTAAACACTACAGCGAGATAACTGGTCTTACTTTGGGCGAGATCCTGCCGTTCAATATTGTAACGAAATCAATCAATTTTCACGTTTGTTGGAAACTAACACAATCATATACTGTTTCCTGTAAAGATTGATTTGCAATTGATCGCATACGTGACTTCATTTGTCTGCGTTACGCACTGTAACTATTTCACAGTGTAAGTCACAGTGGCGATGATGAACGTTTCCATTGGAGCGCGGATTAGTATTACATTCTACTTCAAATCTACCATCTCCAAACGTTTGCTTACGGCAGATTTGACTCCATACTTAGAGATATTGTAGGCGAACAGTTTTGTCTTGATGGGTTCTCTATTCTACGTTTTGTGTCAGCGAAACCCATTGCGATGTCAGCTGTGTGGTTTTGGAAGTTTCTCCCAGTCGACAGTTGATGACCACAACACCATCTGTTCCTAAGCTCGTAGCCTGTTTTACACAATCCCTCGCTGTCAGGGGCTGATTGGGACCCTCCCCGAGAGCTTGTGGCTGTAAAAGTCTAACTCGAGAGAGGATTATAATGTTCGCAATTCTTCTAACATAGAGGTGTTGGTCATCAAGCTTTAGAAGCATGACCAGTGGAAGCTCGCATGTCTATTCAAATGACTACTTCATCACATACCCACATACACGTATAGAAACAACATGGCGAACAAGACGAATAAAAGTATGGCTTATGGCATATTGCTGCTTCGCTGACCCAATTTTTAGAGCTCCAGCAAGATCAAAGGACCATCCCTTAGGTCTTATTACTACCTCTACGATCAATATCAACAGCGTGCCTGATAGGGGTGAAAAAAAATCATGACTGTGCAAAAATGATATTTGCCTACGTAGTGTCTATGCTCTGTTTGTGGCAATGGGATTACATCAACATTGCATCAAGAGTTGTTGGAGTCCTCTGGCATCATGCAGGCCTGTTTCAAGGTTCTATTGGTAGTGCTGCCATGCCAACATAGCAATGTTGATTTCATATTCCACGGCTCACTTAACATTTCAAACCTTCTTTCCCTCTTCTCTTTTTTTCAGTAAAAGTTTTTTTTATACAAGAGACTGTTGGGAATTTTTTACTAGCCGGTTTGCTTCGGCAAGCAGCTGCATATTGACAATGCAGTGATGCGGCAATACAGCAGCGGAGCGGCATAATCCCGCTTTAACACCTTCCTCCGCCGTCCCGTCTGTTACGGACATGTGTAGATAAAAGATGTCGCAGGTGTTCAATAAATCGTTCCTCCACCCAGCCCTGCCTAATCACCCCCTTCTTCCCACTCCGTCCTGTAATTTGTATGTTCGTATCTCTGCCTTGTAACGACGTAGTCCACTGCGATCCTCGATATGTGCGCATGAAGATTTATGCATCGAGGCTACTGGAGAAAGTGTGGCCAAATTTCAGTGATTGTGGCTGCTCAGCTGCAGGCGGTGCTTTTAATAGCAGGACGGTTAGGAAGAATTTTAATGCGAGAAACTGTCCCAGGCAGCTGGGGCGTATTGAAGTGAGCTCATCCACAGCAGCCAGTCAAATGTCAAATTGATCACGTAGTGTGCAATTGTCCAATAGTTTATTGCCTCGCCTTTGGTTCAGGAGGTCAGGGGGTCACCGCTGGAACTGAACCTCAATTTTGCCGCCACTGCCAGGTGTAACTACCCTGGAAGTGCACGTTGTAAACCATAGTAATGCGAGTCGCACATGGATAGGTTCAGATTAGAGAATTCTCCGCTTGGAGTCGTAAAAACATGTCTCCTGTATGGTTGGTTAGGCCATTCGTTCCCTCAGGATGTACCTCAGCAAGAATTCGGCTGTGCGGTCACTGAACTAAAGTCGTCGGATTGGTCATTGCTCATGACATTGTGAAAAACACTCTTGTATCCAGCTGACGATGCCTTATTTGAACTTTTAACGGGAACTTAATTTCGCCTTAAGAGGAGAAAGAAGGAGAAACAATTCTGTATTACAGTAGTAGTGCAATGTCAATGTCTTGGTAGTCCTTCGTAGTCGAAGATGACTGTTTGCGTCCTCATTCACGGGGGGGTGACCTCATGTGGCTTCTGAGTCCGAAGCTTGAAGCATACGGTCGTCCACACTTCTGGCACTGGTGGACCGTTGTCAGGACTGCTGTTGTTGCTGTTCGGCTGTGTCGTTTGGCCCTTGCAGCATGAAGGCGCTGCCTCCTATCTTCTTCAAAGGTTGCAGTGGCTAGAAATACGAGTGCTCTTCATGCCGCAATGCAATGTAATGGTTACACATATTCGCGGCGTTATGATTTTGCAGTGGCGACCACGAAAACTAAACCACCGTGAACCATTTAAAGATTTACACCACGACGTTGCCAATTCTAGATATCTTTTGCTGAAGATTGATATGACTCCGTATTCTCTCATCTCCTTTCTAATTGGATGACAGTAGTTTGCATTTGGCATTTACTTTTATTCGCATGTAAGAACCGCTAAGCCCTCTCTTGCAGTTGACATCTGCACGCGTTCGTCTCTCCAAGAATGGGGGGGATTAAGCCCTGTAGCATTTGCTTTAATTCCTCTTGTTCTTGTTCATTTTGGTGATGCACAATCTATGTACGGCTTATGAGCAAGCTTAGGCGTACTCTCTCTTACCAAGAAACTGTCGCCACCATTTAATAATCAATGACTCAATCTGGCGCCTGTGAACGCTTTGTTGTGAGTAAAGTCTGGTGTAAAATACTTTTTAATCCTTTAGAATTTATCTTCCTTTGCCTACCTAATCACAAAAACCTCACTCGTCTTTTCTGGTACTTGATAAAAGCTTACTTGCGTTTGAATCCATGTTTCATCCAATTCCTTTGGAGTGGGATTTCAATATTGAAGACGCCGCGTCAATTTTCTGCCAACCCTGCACAGCTTTAGATGTGCGCAGACTTCAGTGAGAAGCGGTGACCCTCGGGGCCCTGCCTCCCCTGCTATCTTCTACAGACGTTTCTGGCTCACGGAGAGCGTGTCATTCTTTGAAGTGGAAGTCCTGATAATAACAGCTCGTGTAGTTGTGTCTCTTACTCAGACGGAATAAAACATGATCGTTCGATCTTTCTTTACTCTCACTCAAGTCCGTTTTTGGCGAGGCAGAAAAGTTTGGCACTTTCATAAGTTTTCTTTATAGAAAAGAAAGTCCCCCTACGTGAGGGCATCTTTTTTCGCCTTATCGTAATAGACAGAGGTCTGGTTTCTGGAGACGGTAATCTTGCTAATGGAACACAAAACCGCTGCCTTAAATTTCCGACAAAACATTGTGCAGCTGAACCGATATGCATAATTGCCACGCTCAGCTTTGACTTTCTAAATCCAAATTGACTACCGGCAGCGGCGACGTACGTTGGAGCACTAGAAAGCTTTAAACAACGCCTGCAGTTAAATGTGCAATGATTGGGTGTAACAGGTTATTTGGTGTATTATAGCTAGCTGCCGCCGCGCCGCGTGCCTGCGAAGGGTGGTTATACCGGCTATACAGATGCAGAAGTGCTTAGTTATTACTCAATATTTTCTGAAATACATAACCACAACTCTACTTTTATTAAATATTCCTTTAACGTACATGTAATGTGTTTCTGTCTATTTGCTTTAGCATCAATCCTAGAAGTGCAGACTCAACAATGCCTCTTCCGCAACTTCGTATTTCTTCCCTGACTAATGCTGCCTGCCGTGCGTAACGCCGCATGTTATATAAGGCCTTCCCATCGATCCTGAGACAAGCTTCTTTTCCAATTTCAACAGACAGTCTTCCCCACAAGGCGTTTTACGGTCAGCCTGTCGATAAAGGAAACTCACTGACTCCCGCGTCTGTGCGCAAAGATCTCCTGCCTGTCAATAATTCAGGAGGGCAGCGCTCGGAACCCACCGCCCAATAAGAATCTCAAGTCAAGTTTAATGACAACCGAATTGCTCCGGCGAGCTGAAGAGTCACGAACCGGAGCGCCCACCTAGCGGACAAGATAACGCTAATTGTATACTAGACGATGATGCATCACAACCTTCGCTTACATTGAGTTTATAATCGATTTGCTCCCAGAAAGAAGTCAACTTGGGGAGGATCCACATTTAATGGGTGGTACGGCTATGGACGGTGCACTGGCTTAAAGTACAGGCAACTTGCCCAGTCATTATCGTCAATGGAAGCCTTCGTGGCCCAATCTGTCTGATTACGATGTTCAATTGTAGGTGTAAAAAGTGTTGATAATCCATAACTTTGCTGTAAAACTAACGTAATGGAGATTACGGGGTACAAATGTCATAAAATGTGGCCGTTGTCCCTGCTTATTGCAACCGTAACGGGACCATTACCGATCCATTGTTCCACGGCACAGAGGCATGCGTCACCGCGACACTACATTAAACAGTGGTTATCTCAGGCACCGTGGTACGGGTAAGTACTTGTGACGAGGACGGAAAGCAATGAACAGGACAAACTTTGTGGGGCAACTTTCACTGACCTTAGACTACTTTACCTTGGTCAGATGTCAGACTGCCTTCAAGTATTTTGGGTTTTCGTGAATCAATTGGAACAAGCGTGGAGATTCTATGACAAGTCAAAGGTCCTTTGCTCCTCAAATCCAAAATGGTGGAAAATGAAATGAAGTCGTACGATAGATTGTACAAGTTTTAACGCCATATTGCCCGTTCTTTATATGGGTATCGATATAAAAATAGACACATCAACAGGTAGGTGAAAGTTGCACAGTACTAGTTTTACACTTGTTTAGTAGACAAGGCAATGCCGAGTTATCCTCTTAGAAAGGCCGTTCAATTGCGTATAGGAATCTAAGGTACTTCGGCTAGGCGTGACTCACTAAATATGTCTTTAGTTTGACTTTAATAACTGGATTACTGTAGTAAGACTTGAGATGTATCGTAGAGGGAAATAAGAGGAAGTTTAATAACAAACTTTATTTGCAAACCCCTGCCCTAAGGCTAATTGCATACCAGGGAACATAATTTGATACATGTCTAGTCTTTAGATCTGTCTGATGGTTCTATGTACACTTCTGGAGGGTCTAATACCCACATATGCCTCGGTAATCTTCATTTTATAGTCTGTACGAAATCTCATATCATCAGAGTTGATTCCTATCAAATTGTGTCGAAAACTAGTTACGAGTTTTGATGCTTTGGGGTAAAGAGCTGCACGCAGCAACTGCAGAAGGCGTCAGTCATCGTGGATAGGAAGATCATCTCCCTTGATTTGTATTCATCTCATCGTTCAGTTCCGCCATTTATTGGCATCGGAATACTTATCCCGACTGTCGCGGCCACACACAACAATGTGAAAGACTTAATGCACCTCCCTTCTAGCTGTCTGCCAACCCTTTGTGGTCTCGGCCATTCATAAACCCAGATGTGATTGTCAGCACAAACTGCGGAATGGGCCATCTGAGTACGGGGATCCATGAATATATATGATATCAGCTGAATGCGACATTCGTTATGGCTGCTCGAGGATTTGGAGCACTCTGTAGTTTGGCATCTCCCTGTCCGCAGGCAGGATGGTGAGTAATTGCAGCAGACCGGCTGTCAGCAGTACCAGGAGATATCAGGAACAGCGCGTGCACGGAAGACACTCTCTGTCATATATATGGAGAGAGATAGAGATCTGTCAACTATTCATGTACATCTACAGCTACATTTATTACCAATAGAGAAAGAGGGACAGACAGACAGCGACCAGAAACACACACACAAGCACACAAACAAACAAACATGCATACACAGAGAGATAGATAGACCAAAAGAGAGAGAAAGAGAGAGAGAGAGATTTTGGTCAACGTTTTCGTTTTAATGACATTGGCAGGATTGAGCACATTTTGGTCAAAGTTTTACTTGCGTTATCGTCTGATATTCCGGTACGTACATGGACCGCATATAATGGTACTCAGGCCCAAGCATTTCCTTGTATACATTAATGACTTACAGTGCATTCAGTTAAATGGTATCGGCAGAATCAAGCAAATGTGCCATATGCCATGTCAATGTCACACGGCATAATTGTGAAACAACTACGACATGGTAAAGTTGACTAGAGTTCCAGTTGACGTTAGAAGTTTTCCATTGCACGCGACAGTAACGCGTCAGTTGCATCTCCCACGTGTCACAGTCCTCGTCAGACCGTCACCTTTTATTACTCACGCTGTCTGAGTTCATCTCACAGGATGAGCGTGATTTATAATTCCGGGGCATCCCGCATAATTGATATCGATTGGGAAAACGTTATGGCATCTTGCCGCATGGCTACCCGCCAATGGTCTGACCATTATTTGTCGGAAATTACTCGTATTTTTGCTCCTCTCGTGCGAAGTTATTGATACAATGTATTTTTAATGGACATAATCCATCATTTTAATGCAAAAATGATTGACAAGGTTGCGTCTCGATCGTTAACCCTCCTTGTACTACGTGCAGAACGTAAAATTAATCACTTTTTGATTGACAGATAATTACTCACTTCAAAGCGTTCGCGCCGCCTCCGCAGTCTCCCGCTAGATGCTTCCTTGTTAATTGATTAAAACCGTCTGTACCTCGCCGCCATTTTCATCTTGATAAAATGGTTGAAACTTAATCAAGTACTTAGATTGCAGCGGGTGACTGTGAAGTCTGTTAGAGGCCAAAAAGGTACCTGTGAAACGTATGCTATCAAAGAGCAGCAAGCCGAAATCCGAGGTCTATATCCTGAGGGATTTTTCCAGCGGGCGCTTTCCACGTACTCTGCAATGGGTGGTCCAATTGTTTCATGAAACCGCCGCCATGTAGACACCGTTTGTAATTAAAAGTCGCTGATGAGTTTCAGTAATGAAAGCCTGCTGCATCTACCTTCGAGGCCTTGAAGTCACATATATCACGGAACTAATTAAACCTCTGATACTCGTTGTGATTGAACGCACCGGAGTTTCATAGTTCTTATCATTATGAACATAACATTGGACGCTATGACCTTCATTTGATGTACGCTATGTGAAGCTTGACAGCTCAATATTGTCACAAGGTTTCGTACCAAAAGAGAACTAATAAAGACCATTAAAGGTTTTGGTCTTATATTAAATGGATATATACGAACATATGTTCATTACTGAAATTTGCAACCCTAGCTCTCAGAGGTATTCAGCACTTCGTCCGCTCTTTCCAAACGATGGAAGTAATAAAACAGTATGTTACTAAACAGGAACTATGCGGCTCCAGATGTCCTACTGAGGGACGACTGTGTGTGTGAGATGTCGGTTAGCTTGAAGAATGAACTCACTCTTCTATGTTGACAAAACAGTCTGTGTTATGTTCAGAAGTGCACCATATCAGACTTACTATACTCCAAGTACTCGCTTATTTATGTTCTGTAATATCACACAAAACTACGGCAATATGGCGTCAGTCGATGCATGATACCAAGCGTCCACCCCCGTACGGTATTCCATACGCTGTGCAGCCGGCACCGGACGTGTCAGGTCAGAGACGACCAATGACCGATGAACCGGATTCTCCGGTGCAATCCCTGCATGGTGCCCTTGAGATCACTCCTGCCCCCCTACCTACCGATCGGATTACTGCAGTCCGAATCCGGGGATATCTGCTCCTTCCAACCTAATTTTCCATGTCAAATCCGGCATCCTCAAGGTCGGGAGGATGACCTTGGATGGATCTAAAATGAAGCGCTTTGCAAGCCTGGCTGCTCCATCCTTGGCAGTGAGAGGATTTTAGTCATGCGGCTGTGGTTCGAGATATTGATATTCGTTGCATGTATACAAGAAGGCAAGCTTGTATGGTATGACATATGTCACAAGAAGCCATACATACGCAGGGCTATATATAAACACATTTTTCCATAGACTATATTTCAATGGTATTGCATACGAATCTACATTTACTAGAAGCTTGGCACGTAGATTGTACATGAACGATGCCCCATAGTAGTTTAGAAAATCCATTTTATTCCGCCTGTGATAGTATCAAATTGCTTTAGTTGTTCGATGATTTCTCTGTAGCCGAACTTTGCTTGCTTCATTTGTCAGGAAAGTAACTAGCTCAGAATACAAACACGACAATTTAGTTCCACAGCGTCCCCTGAATGTGAATGAGTACCCCACTACATTCTGACACAAAATATTTTAAAGCTTCTGAAATTGAAGATGACATAGCAAGTAATAGAAATTATTGGGTAAAGATTTGTGAATGTTAAAGATAAGATAAAAAAGGGAGCTTTCAAACAAAAGGTTTCAGTCTCCATGTCATATGCAAAACGCTCATTGAGAAGTACTATTGAGTACTCATTGAGTATTAGCTATAGGTTTTCATTGATAAAGAATGAACGTATTGAGCGGCTGAGAACATCACTGCTGAACACACAATCTTCCTTTGCACATTCAGCCGACGTTACAGGTACAGCCCTTATCGATGGACCATCCATATCTAAAACGTATGTTCTTTTCGCTCTATCTTTTCCCCACATTGAAATATCATTCTGTTGGCAAAGCCATCTATTTCATTCATCTTCCGTTTACACTTGCACTTGTGGGCGGCCTTAAGGGGTTTAAAAGTCAAGTTCAGTAACGAAACTGCTGATACAGCCGTGCAACTTCAGCTTGCAATGGTATCTTAATACCGGACAAAGGAACGCTAATGGTCCTTAATGCTTCTTACTCTCTAGTTCACCCGATGTGATTAAGAGCCTGCTGAGGGCTTATAACAAAGCAACTCACATCCTTGACTACGGGCCATTATTTCCACCACTCAGCATCATTGTAGCCAATTTGACATAATCCCAGACATTACCACCCATCGACCGTAGGCAGACTCGGTGTCTACTCGACATGCAAACAAACTAGCCGTAATGGCCGTGTCTGATAGGCGGGATGTAGCGCCGAAGTAGCGATTTGATACAGCATCTGCCTCATTTTGAAGGACTGGTAGCGGTTATATTACGCGTAGGCCGTATGTACAATTTGATGTTGTAGCAATTTTGAAGCATGTTGCGACAGAATCAACCACCGACAAGGTTCTAAGTTCTAACTAGCCTAAGAATTTCCTCAGTAAGCGATCCAATATTGTACAAAATGCTCAGTGAAGAATATCTTAGGAAAAGTGGGCCAGGTAGATGTCTAGCGTACACAAGGAATGCCTTCGTCATTGCCACGATCTCGGATGCACAAGGAATGCCAACGCCATGATACTATGCCAACACCCCCCCCCCCCCCCAAATTTTTGGCTTGTTGAAAAGTACATTGTCGATAACTGTTTCTGACTACATTTATCCCATCATGTAATGTGTTTTTGCTATGCTGTAATGATTAATGTTTCGTTCATGTTTTTCAGTGCCTCCAACCGTTGAAGTAGGACCCTACTCTCCTTACGTCACGACCTATCGCCGAACAGTGACTTTGACATGCGCAGTAAGCGGCGCGAAGCCGAACATCACTTCCCTCCACTGGGAAAAGGACGGCGCACGCGTGGAGACCATCGGGTTCACCGGGAAGTACTCCGGAGGCAACATGGCGTCTCCCTCATTACTTATTCATCACGTGACCAGGGCGGACACCGGGACATACGCCTGCATTGCAGATCACGTGATCAGACCAGCCGCCGCCGGTCTCCGTCTAGAAGTACTATGTACGTGGCAACTTCCAGCACGTCGGCAGAACGTACCGCGCCTGCGCAAAACCTGGATTTTCGCTGGATTTTTGGTCAACGTTGCATCAGAATTTTGCCTGTTGCAGACCATATCTTTTTCTACACAACATTTGAAAACTACAGACGGGATGTCACTCTTATATACGCGAATTTGACCTTATATGAGACGTTCTGACAAAGTGCTTTGCACAATACATTACGGGTTTCGCTCAGGCGCAGTACGTTTTGCCGACGTGTCGCAACTTCCCCTATATATTTTATCGCCAAATCTAATAACCAACCTCCACACTGTCAAAACGATACAGATATGAATGTGCATCATAACAGGCTTGAAGAATCATAAACGACAGTTATTGCTCTGTGACTCCTTATTAACGAGGCAGGGGTGTTAAGGAGAAATAAATTTCGGTAACAAGAAGAACGGGAGGTTGTATCCGAAAAATTCGTCTTACTTCTGAAGGTGTTTGCAAAATGTAGGGTAATATTAGTTCCTGTACAATAGATAGCCTGGCGGAAAAAAGGAGATGCATCTTGCTGCTTTGGTAGGTAAGACAAATGTTCAGTAATATTACTGTACACCAGACACGCTAATATACAAGAAGAATGGTACAGAACTTTACGACATGCTCACTGCGTTCATAAGAAAGAATAATGTTTAGATAAATATTACGACTTGGGCAGCCACTAAATTACACAAAGACTCATAACTAGGAAAGCATGAAGGTTCACGTTTGCGTTACTTTATGTTTGAATGATTGGTGCCAACGTGTAGAATTCTAAAAGGAAGCTTTAGTAAAAACTGGTTAGGGAATGCAAGTATCTAAGGAGATGCTCATGTTTTATCAAACATCTTTAAAAGGATTTTTTAGTTCAAAGTATGTTCAAAAGGAGAATTGAGGCAAACAAAAAAAGTTGAACGGGCTAAATCAACGATATACGCATGCTTCTCTCTGTGATTAATGAAAATGCGTAATAAAGACAAACTAATTCATTAGGTACTCCAAAACATAACCTTTATGTCTCTAAAACCCAACCAGTTTATCACTTCACTTTATACGGTGAAAGAGCACTATTTACCATTTCCCTTTGCTTCTTCACGAAGTAGAAAGCCCCACGGGTTAGCCATAAAAGAGCTGGAGCAATCTGCACTCTTGTCTCTACAGTGTATATCAAAACATCGACATGTTCATTGCTAATCTCAAAAGCATAAAACGAGATTTTTTAATATTTCCCAGCACTTTATGAAGCCATAATCCTGCAAGTCGCTGCCTGGAGTGCCGATATACAGAAGTGATTGTAAAGTAGATCTTGACGTTTAATATGTGCACTTTTGTCACTGCCATCATTCACGTATACCTTCTAATATGTCTTCCTCAGACCCAGCTTCGATCATAAGCGTGTCGGAGTCTCTCTCAGTGGACGAATCAGAGCGGGCGACACTGCAGTGTGTGGCAGACGGTAACCCGACACCCAACATCACGTGGACAAAAGAAGGCACGCGCCTGCGCACTGTGACGCAGCCGCTGTCGTCCGATGTTCTGGCGTGTTCGGTGGTGTTTCTGAACGTGCAGGTTAACGATAGCGGGACATACGAGTGCCTGGCGAGCAACGGAGTTGGGGAGGCCGACAGGAGAATCGCAAAACTCACCGTTAGAGGTATGTTGAAAAAAGACAAACATTAAATCCCAGGAAGACTACACATCAAATACACTTAGTTTGGAGTAGTATTATGTATGACCCATTCTCACCAGACCTAAAAGTTGAAGCATCACGATTGTACGTGATCTTAATGGGAATAACGACAAAAGGTAGATTATTGTCAAAAGCAAAGTAAATTGAGGACGTGGTAATGGAAATCTGGTTGGTACGTATATTTTAGATTTAGAGGCTTACCTCACGACGCTTGGTAGTACAGTAAATATAAGTGCCTCAAGCGATTCCCAAAATGTGACATATTGTGAGCCTACCCCATCACTATATCAGTGAATTTTGTCCCTTTTATGTTTGTCTAAAAGTCCACTTTGATATGTGTCCCTGTCACCGGAGCAGCTGCTATATCTAATGTATGCATTCATCGTCAAAACTAATACTTGAATCGCGTCAACCAATTCCTTTCTGTAATGACTTTACACAATTAGTAGCGCTATTGATTGGTGACTTGAGCCTGAGTTCGTTATAGTGTACGTGCCGGAGTGTCAGCGTCCATGATTTTCTGGGAGATGTGCCGAAAATCGATATTGAATTTCCCATCTTTGACACTGCACGACACACGACCAATACTAACAGTGTACAATCTTACATCGTCCTGGCCATTGCATGGGGTTTTGAATGGACTACTGAGTTTATTGGCTCGGTCACATGTGTCGTGCAATCGTCGTACGATCGCAAAACAGGGCACTGTTGAAATAGTCGTGCTGTGTCCTGCAAAATTCAGCTGTCTTGGTTTTGGCGGTAGGTTTTGTCCCAGCCGTCTTGAAAGTTCTATGGCATCAATATCGTACAATGCCCTTAAATGAATGTGACTGTGCAGTTACGTGCGTGGCCTTCAAACTTTCTTCAAAGATTGATGTGAGTCCGCGAACAGCAGAGAAACAACAGCAACTTCGAAAGAGTTACGCTTTCCACTTGACTTGTTCGGCTACACGGGTACGTACTGATATAATAGGAAATAACCTCAGGTATTGATTCTAAGTCTCTCTACGTGCATTCCAATCGATTCATACGTGCGGTGCGAGTATAACTCACCATTCCCAGTCACCATTTCCGCAATATCTACGGGCTGGCCATATATTTCATATCCCTCAGAAACCTCTGGTCAACTCAACGTAACTAGAGCATATAAAAGATCATCAATTGCCCTGTCAGGTTGAGCCCAGGGCCACGGTTATAAGCTGGCAGACTTCCATATGTACGCGAACCGAGCAATGGACATGGACCACCACCATTGACCATATGTAGATACATAGAGATATGTAGACCTATTGCCAGTATTGGCATGGCTTAACTATCCCGAACTTTTACCAACGATATGGTTTAAATACCGATGCAATAGTCTAGCGAGTTCTACCAAAGAAATTAACGGAGATGGACACCGCCCTATACACTGAAGGAGTGGGAATGATTTTAACTAAGTTAGCCTACCCAAAATGGAAGCACATGTATTGTCTCTTAAACGTTTTAGACATGATAAACTTTTCCAATCAAAACTTCTTTGAAAACCTATCGATCATCTGCATGTTCAGATGCTTCCTTGACTTCTAAGCTGCACTATGTGGAATTAGGTGTCCGTATACATTTGGATGTAGAAGTCTGACGGTTACTTATTTAATACTTAAATGATTGATCATCCACACTGTGTTAATAAAGGCAGATAGGACTTGACATTTGCTCATATAGCCGTCAGCTTAGTAAAATATATAGCTCGTTACTGTGTCTACTTCATGTTCAAGGTTCTCAAAGACTACAGATGAGCTGAATCTTCCTGTAAGAGTAGAGCACTGAATGGGGTTAGACTTAAAGAATTGTTTCTGGGCTTTTCTGTGCAAGCCATATTTTCAAGATAATACAATAAAATGTTGAAATCACGAAACAGAGATCTGATATTGCTGTCTTCTTTGATTTTGTTGTAGATTTCTATATGCTTTTCATCTTTTCCATCCAAAGACTTTTCTTGCTATGGCCTCACTAGATAATAAACACCTTAAGCTGTGAAGGCTAGAGCGCTTACGCCTTCATCTGACTCGAACTCTTATAATCCCGCGGAGACACCCTACACCACCACATTTAAAGAAAGATAAATCCAAAGATATCTACCTACGTAGCATCAGTAATCCATGAAGTATTAACACTTCAATGTCCACGCCTTCAAGAAATTTCTGAGAAGGCCTTGATGCCATAGTATTTTTTTAAAGTGCGATCTTAGGGTACCCTGTAAACTTATGAGAGTTGACGTTAACTGTAACACCATTGTGATTTGCAGAAACTAGTGCAGACGACCGTAACTACATCTGGGCGATTATGGTGGGCGCCATTGCTGGCGGACTGTGGATCCTGGTGTGCTCCGGTCTGACACTTTACATCCTCAAACGGCGGCGGGACAGGCGGGAAAAAAAGAAGTACGCTTTTTACTACAACATGGGGAAACAGGAGGACGGAAAGGAGACACTCGGACCGCCGACAGTGGAGCTACCAGGTGACTTATGGCAGATTAACGACCATGAAACCCCGGTCACATGCATTGTACGATGCACCTACGATGTTTCCCTCGTATGTAGTAGGTTTGAGAAGAACCTGGTGCGATAGTTCAATTGGAAAATCTACTCAAATCTACTCAAATCTCAATTTTAAAATGTACTCAAATTTACTCAAATTTACTCAAATCTCAATTTTAAAATGTCATCAAATCTACTCAAATCTACTCAAATCTATGACGTACGGCCCGATTGACGCGGAAACTCCTCCATCATCATAGGTGCATCATACCATGCACGTGGCCAGGGCTCACATTGGCAGGTAATAATGAAAACTCCTTTGTATTAGTTAGGTCCCATTTTTCATACGCGGAAGACCGTTGGGCAACTGACGAGCGACCAGAAATCTCAAGGTTATTCAAAGCAATGAAAGATTATTAAGATATCATTGGATGGCCCTGAAAGCCATTGCAATATCATGGAGGACCATAGAGATTATTGAAAAAGAATTGGGATCATTAAACAGTAAAACGTTATTGACAAATCATTTGGACGATCTTATTATTAGGGATCATAGAATCCCTCATTGCTATCATTGAAGGGTCGTTGAAATATTATCAGAAGGCTTTAGCAATTATTGGGATACCATTGCGATCAATAATATATTGGACGACCTTGAACATCATTGCTCGATCAGCAGAAAACATTGGAGATAATCAAGAGATCATTAAAATACATTAGAGATCTTTGAGCGCTAACTGAAAGACCGTTGAGAGATTTTAAATGTTTGGACACTCGATAGTTCATCAACGGTCTCTCCCCTGATGATTAAAGATCCAACTCTTGTTCCAACACAGACTACCTGACGAAGACCGAAGACACGGTCGATAATCTGTACGGTGAGTTTACTGTCTTTGTGCTGGAACAAAAGTTCGTGTTTTAATCATAATTCTTCAGCAAACTTTTAGTTTTACTAAAATACCTCCGAACACACTTCAAGCAAGAATGCACTAGAATTGCCCTTGTTAATAGCTATCGTTTTACATACTGAAAAAAACTGCAAAGTACTGTTCCTTTCTACCGATTCAGGTCACTGGGTGCCTCATTATAAAGTGTCTTTTTCCTACTATGGTCTTTGTTACGGCAGCGATGCTGAACTTAGAGTCACGTCTGTCCTACGTTCTTATGTGTAACACGTTGATAGCAATTACGTTACGCAGATTGTACAGTTGTGCAACTCTCAGACTGTTTAAATGCAAATCAGAGATGAACTGCTCTGCATTTTGCATCGTACGTCTTATCTTATTCATGGCGAAGTTATTCGCTCTGCGCACTTGCGCCGCAGCTCACAACCGCAATTCGTTATTCCACTCATCTCTTTCTCCTTATTTCACCCCAAAAGCGAAGCCAATTAAGAATAATTACTCTGGAATAGAGACCATGAGGAAGACTGCACATAAGAAGGGTAAGTGCTCGCTCACCCACATCGATCTTACAGTAGCCAGGCGGATCAGGTCAAGAAGCGTAATCCATCATGCAAGACCCATACCTGAGTGTTATGTAACCCCTGAAGGGAACAGCAAGCTACACTGCACGAAAGATTGGATTTACCAATGGTAGTAAATGCTAGTAAAGTCGGGTAATGTTTACTTTCTACAGTACAATGGTTTTAAAAAAAAGTCAAGTTTCATAATTTAATCTACTACCATCGTGTTAAGTCTAAAATTACCCGACTTGGCTTTTATTTACTACCATTGTAAAGTCTTGTACTGTTTGCATGCAAAGTAAACATTACCCGACTTTACTAGCATTTACCAACATTGGTAAATCCAACTTTTCGTACAGTGCTACAGTCGTGCTGTTGTTGGCTGCATCCACGTAATGATATGTGTGTGCACATGTTGCTAATAAACCAGTCATCATCATCATATCTGAAGTATAAAACGCCGTACTATTCTCATCGAGCGTGATCAGGAATCGGTTAATTCTGATCTTGACATTCACGAATACGTAGTTAGTACCAGTCATGAGCTATATCTGAGGCTATTTCGGCCACAAATCAATGCAAACCAGTGCGATACGGTTAGTGATATGTACGTTATGGCAGCTCAATATGCACAAGTGTGTGTTGCTTAATCCCTCCTTATGGGCTTGGAGGTATAAGAGGCTTTCAAAGATTCTAAAAAGTGATGATCAGCTTTACAGTTTGCTGATGCCGCACGAAGGCATTTATCCGTTACATTTTTAGATCGTTACTGTGCTGCCTGAGTAATGTTGGTTATGTTCTCTAAATGTTAACGGCTAAAGATCTATCTTTATCGTTTTTGTAATCAATAGCTGCTGCGAATGCAACTCCATGCATAATAATCTGCTTAACTCACTCACTTAAGCTTCTACATAGGCATGAAATAGAGCTAGCCGTGACTTATGCCGTCACCAAAGGACAATTAATACATAAATACAAAAGGAATAAAGCATATTATACCATATAAATGAAACAGCTAGAAATAAACACATGTTTTCAAGCCCATTAAGGCTGATAGGGCGATGTTGTGAAATTCGCTGTTACTGTATGTTGGCGTTTAGTGTCCGTCAAAAATGTTTGACAGTAAAGTAAGAGAAAAGAAAATCCTTTTGCAGTACCTGCATTAACGTATCATCTATTGCATCAGGCAGGAGATTTGCTAAAGCAGTGTATTCGTACAACGCCATGGAAGAGAACGAACTGCATCTGGAGGTCGATGACGTCATCGAGGTACTGGAGGGGGAAGATGGCGGCTGGTGCTTGGGTTACCTGAGCGGGAGGATAGGCCTGTTCCCCTCCAACTACGTCACGTTCCTACCGGCTGGAGAGGGTAATGTGATCACATGATAACTGTATATCCATGACGTAGTAGATTAGGAAGCTGCAAGGGCAGCCTACAACCCGTTGACCTTCGTTCGACAGTCATTGTCCTCCGGTTACAAGGTCAAAAGTTCGAACAACTGTTGACCTGGTGGAGCATCAGCGTTTATTTCATGCATACGTCGCTTGCCCTGTACTATACTGGGGTCATCAAGGGTAGCAGTAACTTGGCTTCGGAAGATATAGAATAACAAATCATCATTATATATACATCCAGCATGATCAGATTTACTCTGCTGCCTTCTTGGTATGGTATAACGTGTGGGGCTTGTATGCAACGGCTGACATAGAGTTAGGCAAGTACCAATTGGCAAGAAAGAGCGTGAAAATTCAGTTCCGGAAGTGCTTTAAGAGTGCTCTAAGAGCGGATTTCGTACACTCGCACGTGCAAGAATGAGCGCCCTGAAGTAAAGCTGTAATAATGGGTATATCGCATATGTGGTTTTCATTATTTGTCTTCTTGTTTTTTTCCTCAGCCTCGAAAATGACGGAAGACCTGTACCCAAATTTGGACAGCATGAGGAGCACTCCGTGTAGACAGTCCAGAAGGAAGGTGAGAAATGCTTATTCTGACTGTCCATCATAATTAGCAGTTCAACCAATGAGAGAATGGCAATTAGCGGTTCGACCAATGAGAGAGTGGGTACACTTCCGTCAAATATTTACATTTGTATGGAAGATGGAAGAGCTAGCAAAACAGGTTAAACCGTTGCTGTTTGCCATCTTAGACACAAACAATAGTGACCTTTATAATATAATTACATTACGCTGTTCTTTGGATCCGTCAAATTACCTGACACAAGTATTTTACCATCTGTCCTGTGTCTTCTCAGGCCACGACTCCTGAGAAGACCGGTGCCAGTAGGGAGATGGGTCAGCTGAAGAAGATTGACTGTGTGGAGATATAAGCCGTTCCTTCTATCTGCTGTATATACTGTATGGACGTCCCAATACACGGCAAGCTGATGGATGCACACCGTTTGCCTTTGTTAAAACAATAGGAGTCATTCAGATCTTTTTCGAAACGTCATTGGTCGTATACGGCTGTGTGCACTTCTTTGTTTGTCAGACACAGCTACTTTATTCTGAGCCAGCCTCAATTGCCAGAACCACAACTTGTACATGTGAAGCAACGACTCAAGTGTAACAGCCAGCTTCTCGCTGCACTAACGCTGGTCAGCCAATCAGCTACCTCCTCCTGTTGTTGGAGGGAAAACGTCTAGCCAATCACGTTGCCTCTTGATTGAATGCAGCAACGTGATTGGCTGGTGACGGCTTGCCGCCAGAGCTAAGATAAAAGGATGGGCCAAAGGCCGGTACACCATTGCCGTTGCTTGGCATATACAAGTGGCACTAATGGATATTCTGAGCAGGGAATCAGTGCAGCCTTTGATATCGTGAGCACACCTTCCTAGACACTTGACACGCTTTTGGCAGACAACCTCCTCTCGATATCACAAGAAACGATCAAAAGAAAGTGTGTTGTGATTACGTCTTACTTGTACACGCACGCAGATGAATTTTTGAGGAGAGAGCATTCTATTGATACACATTCTACAAATGGAGCTACCTAGTAGCATCCCAGTACACCTGTCACCAATAGCTACGCGTGAAACTCTGAAGACTTGTGGTTGCGTGTAGCAAACAAATCCAGCATTGTAAACACTGCAAACATGTGCCTGTTTGAAACACGTCATATTATGTAAATATTTGCCGAGTTCTGTGGATAATGGGCGACACTCCTGTGCAGCAATGTTTGCTGAACGCTTGAAAATGGTGACAACTCACGGGGTACTCAATTAACAGAACTAGGTCACTAACCAACCATCTTTCTCTTGCTTTGTTGTATAACGTCACCTGTACTTGCAATAAATCTTATTGGATACTGCTGTCTCCGTGTCATTGATTACTCTTGTATGTACAAGTACTTAGTCCTCTAGAGTAAGGGGCTGGTCACATTTGTCGTAAAATCGACGTACGATCGCAAACGGAGGCCATCCTAGGGATCCTGGGATGGCAATGCATGTGTCGTACACAATTCAGCTGTCTTGTTACAGAAAAGGCTGTCTTAGAGGTTCTAGTCGGTGGTTGGTTCTGTCACAACCTTTAAAAAATCATACGACATCAAAATCGTACGACAAACTACGACGAATGTGACTTGCCGTAATACACAGTCTAGACAGGATAGCTGTACTGATTGATCGCTATTTTGCCTGAAGTCTTCAAGCTTCGATTACACAATTTATCGCTGAAAACGTTTTGTTTAAAATCAATGATGCAGAGTGAAAAGAAATGTTTTATCTTAATTAAATGATTGTACCTTCGGGCCAACGAAATCAGGTCAATTATGTCTGCTTACAGTCAGTGGATCGACAAACATCGATCAAAACCAAAACAAAGTAACGTTATAGTTTGACAGACTTTGCTTCTATTAAAGATGTACACATTAAAACTCGTGTTAATACTGAACGAACTGTTTTCCACACAAAAATACTCGTGTTAATACTTCACGGACTGTTTTCCACGAAAAATATAGAATCTTTATCTAAAAACATGTTAATGTGACAGTACAATAGTGCTATCAATGTATTCATTATCCATTACCCTTTTCTTCAAGATATGTAGGAATTTGAATGTTATCGATATTATTCACATCAAACCATGTGCTGCACTCTGACATACACATTTAAATCAAGTTAGCCTTCTGTTTCCTGAAAACTTGGCAAGCGTTCTTACCTATCTAAACATCTAATTCAATGCAATATCTGAGTTATTTCACGGTGAACATGGTTGATTAACATCAATTGTATGGGAATGAAAAATTTCAACAATCGTAAAGAAGGAACTGTAACACTGTAGGGATGGATTAAAGCCAAAACATATATATAACCCATCTTCAATAATTGTTCCACATACATGAGTTTGTGTGGCTCTGGAGCATCTACCGTCGCGTTTGACGCTGTCTCTTCTTACACATCACGGTGTTTTTCAACGCGACGCGAAAGCTCCGACTAGCGAAGCTGTAGATAACTGGATTGAGTACGCTGTTGAGGAGGTACAGCCTGTCCAGGACGAGGAAGATCGCCTGCGCCGATGTGCTGATGAACGGAGAGTCCATACCCGGGTCCGAGTTGACGAACGTCAGGATCCAGTGGGGTAACCAGGTGAGGATGAACACCAGGGTAGCCAGAGCCAGCATCTTGGCGGTCTGCACGTGAGGGGAGGACATCCGCGGGTTCTTGTACCGGCTCCGCGCGCGCGTGACCAGGCGGCGACGGTACGAGCTTGCCGGGGAGTTGTAGCCGCCCTCGCTCCGCATGACCGGACTGGACCGACACGTCTCAGGACCGTCTGTCTCGTGTCCGGAGTCTTCAGATCTGTCCAAGGGGCTGCTTGGTCTCGTCTTCGGCAACTTCGTGGCTCTTAAGGCCTTAAGGCGTGATTTTGTGACGAGGGTGGGTATGGTAGGATCGCTAAGTGACCGCCGAGTCCGGTACTTCTTTTGTATATCGGGCGCAACACTTGGCTCGGTGTTCGGGTCTGGGTGCGGTGTGATGTCGGTAGGTTTCTCTCTGACTTGCATGGAGTTGCTTTTTGGAATCGGGTTCGTCTCCCTACTGCCGGAGGCGTCTCTGAATAAAGTCGGATGGACCTTTTTGTGGTGGTTCAACACTTTACAGAAGACGAGCATGTACAGGACTATGATAGCGACGGAACAGACTACAAAGACGGCAAAGTTTGCAGACAAGAAAATGGACACGGCGACTTCATTGGCGTACTGGTCCAAGACCTTACACGTGCCGAATTGTGGTCCACTCTGGTCAGGGGCGAACCTGTCCACCCCGTAGACGAACAGAATGGGACAGTCCAGAACCAGACCAAGCACCACGATACCCAAGGCGGTGAACTTCGCTCTCTTGACGGTCATGGTCTTCCTGAACGGCCGACAGATCGCGAAGTACCGGTCCATGGCAACCGCGGCCAGAGTCAGGATGGAGCAAAGCAAGCTCGTCTGGACGAAATACACGCTGAACTTACAGGACCAGTCGCTCCGTTCCTGCGTCCACTGGAGGAAGTTGTTCAGCTCTAGCGGGATGGCGACCCAGCACATCGCCAGATCTACCAACGCTAGTGTCAGGATAAACACGCCGCTACAGACCCGTTTCTCTTTCTTGTAAACCACGAGTACGAGGATGTTCCCCGCCGTTCCCAGCACAATGATCACACCGAGGATGATGATTATTGGCAGTGCAATGGTGTACGCCGCTTCTTTGAGTTGAACCACAACATTATCAAGGCATTCTAACGTATTAGCCACTTGATTCAATAAGTCTAAAATGTCTGTTATGTCGGTAGTGCCGTTTGTCACATTACCGTCCCTATCCCACAGTCGCTTATAGAATCCATGATAGTCGGACAGATTGGAGCCAGACGTCACGTTTAGGAAGGAGGCTACGTTGAAGATTGTTGTAACGAATCCCGACGAATTTGACGGTTCGAACGCCGTTAGATTTACCGGACCCACCCCGAACGTAGGGAAAAGCGGTAGCGAGGTGTTACAGTTATCTGCCATATTGCCTTCTTCGATATTTTTTTTTCAAAAGAGTATCGAGGTTTCCAAGAGTTTATCTTGACAGTTTTGCTTGGTTCATCGTTCTTCTTTCCTCCTGACTGGTTCAGTGCTTGGTATCTTCAAAGTCTGGACATTTTTATTGGCTCACCTTTTGATAGTTCTTGAAGCTGGATCTCATCTGCATCTTCTAGTTCGACGGTGTCGCTAAACAGAAACTCTCCTCGGCTTCTTCGGTTGAACGTCGTTTGCTGAAGCTCGGTTGCACAATCTCTCTACTGCTGCTCACCTGGCCACGCCAGCATTTTGTACCGTTCTACATTAACGGACTGGCTGGAGATGTTTACCTTGCCATCAGCAGCCGTTAATTGCTTCTTCCTCTGTGCCAGCAGGAGTAGCGCGTCGCGGATGTCCTCTATATATTTACCTTGACTAACTCAACACGAGTTCCCTGCCAGAAAACAAAGCACTCGACCATAGCCAGGAAACGTTTGCCGAGTTGGTGGGTTTTACGTTAAGTGGTCACGACAGCTTCCACAGATTCTTAAGTAAACGGATGTGCGCTGTGGTTTCATGGGGGCGTGCACGGCGTCACTTTAAGTTTTGTAACGTTTCTCGTCTTCCCTCCCCTCCCTTAAGTAAAAAGGGACTTCACAATATGTTATTTTGGAAGTGATTTATGGAACTGACAAATCTAACCTTTCTTAATTAAATGACTTCTATATTATTTCAGCGAGGTGGGTGTAAAAGAGGAATGTTGCTAAATGAACTTCAAACAAATTTCGGGAATTTTTATGGATTTTCTAAAGCAAAGTTTGAAGCCACGCTCTGATTACATGCTGACTTGCCGTTCTTAGTAACAAATATGAACATAGCTAGTGGCAGATTCCTTATACAGAGGCTTAGTCTGCCAACGAAGCAATATGGAGTGTACATATGAATACAAGCAGTACACATACCAAGAGTTTCAAATAGTGTAATCTTTATCACACCTAGACCTTACGTTACGTAAAATAGCACTACTCTTAGATTTTCTGAGTGTATATATGTAGAAAGTTGGTTGAATGAACCGTTGTGAATTCAATGATGTATTCTTTGAGTATTAAAAAGCCATTGACATTATCCACCAAGCTACACGGCAATTCATTTGGGGTTCTCTATTGGCATAATGTTTAATATATAGATATAGCATTACTTACTTACAGATATAGTGCAGGAAATAAAATTATATCAACGTTACATAACATTATATATCTAACATCCGTTCATAGCTTAGTATCTGCGGCATCTATGATAAATTTGGAAAACAAAACGTAATAAATACGACGAAAGGTTAGACAAAGAAATGGTGCATTTCAGGTCAGGGCCAAATCGCACGATGGCAAACTGAGGGTATTCTTGGGGTAGTTGTGCATGTCTCCTGCAAACTTTAGCTGTCTTGATCCAAGAAACGCTGTCTTAGATCCTTGTCAGTGGTTGGCTCTGTCACAACCTGCTTGAAAACTTGACGACGACGTACGGCGGATGTTGCCGCGCCCTAATAGCCCAGACACATTCATCGTGCGATCGTCGTACGATCGTCGTACGATCGCAAATCTGAGGGGATTCTTGGGGTAGTTGTGAATGTGTCCTACAACATTCAGCTACCGGAAAGGCTGTCTTAGACCCTTGTCAGGGGTTGGTTCTGTCACAGCCTGCTTGAAAATTCTACAAAAATCGTACAAGAATCTACAACCAGCCCATGGATATTTTCCTATGATTAGGATCTTCATGACCATAAATGTTATTCTTAGTTCGGATGACTCTATGTCAGTGACAATGATACTGACCATAGATGTAGTACCACGTTCTGTGGATTGTTTCAAATCCAGGCCAAACCATTTGAACCCCTACAAACACACACTTCGCAGATGAGTGTTTACCTGTTAATTTAATGATACAGGTGGTGCGTCTGGAGTGTTGGTTAAACAATGGCTATACACAGGAACCATTAAGCTTAGCCCCACGTGAAGAACACGCATTGATCACGAATGATTTACGTGATTCTCAGGACGCGCGAGTTTCCTCTGATTGCACAAGGTGAATAATTGTTACCACTTACGTCCTTGTGAAGTGGGGTTCTTGCGTCAGACCGCCATGTTGCTAGGACTTAACATATGCTGCCATAAGGGCCCTTAACAGCGTTACTAGTTACCGCAAACTATGCAGGAAAAGCAACGGTCGAGCCGTCTGGCTTGTAGCTATATAGGCCAATCCTGACTATTTATCACAATTAGCAGTTCAACCAATGATAGCATGGTAATTATCAGTTTGACCAATGAGAGAGTGGCTGCATGTCCGCCAAATATTTGTATTTATATGTTTTTACTTTGCATTTCTATGGATTGACGAATGGTTTAGGCTGTAATATCAGCCTATTATCGAAAAGGGCAAGGGAGATTTCCACGGTACAATCACCCTGTGTATACTTTATATTTCTTTCTTTTCTTGTTTGAGATCACATTCTTTCTCCCCTTTGTCTTTTGCAAGGAGAGAAAATGTCAGATAACTGCTATCTGAGAGAACACCTACCTTACATTTTTTGGCAAAATTTGGGATACTACTGGAAGAAAATATTTTCAGGGTTTATTGTCAGTTGTTCTACACAGATGTCACATATCATCATTAAACTTTTGAGGCAGTTGTTGTTTAATTACAATTTAAGTACAAGAAATAGCCACTTTCTTAGAACGCCCTCTTGCGGGTTTTGCCAAACTACACCCATCTCATGGTGCTACCGCCAAATGGTGCAAAATGCTCATAATACGCAAGGTGACGCTTACACCATATTTTCCTATTGAAAATGGTAAAAGCATTACCAGGTCCTAGAAAAAGTCGGCTAAAGAAGGCAATAAGTAACAACTAACAGCTGCTGGAGATCATTTTCCCGCCACAAGGCTGTGACGTCATCTTTTCCCGCCACAAGGCTGTGACGTCATGTTTTGTTTTCACACCGCGGTATTCAAGATGGCGGCAATTGAGAAGGTTGGTAACTTTTTCCTCGTCAGGGGTGTGTGGGATTGGCTTTCTTTGCAGAATGTACGGCACTACAGGTTCTTTTGAAGTGTGCTAACGTTAATAGCTGTATGACAATATCAGGAATGGCGTGCGAGAAGCTTTAATGAAGTTTCAAGTCTATGAAAAATACGTCGTAACGTCGTCATAAGCCCCCCTCCCAACCATATAACATAGCATCTCCTACTGCTAGCTTGCATAGATTTACTTATCCCCTGTTACGACATATGTAGAAGTATATTCGATTGACAGTGACGTGTTTGAACTGGTATGACTGTAGTGTCCAGCAAACCCCAACAACAAAACAAAACAAACAAATGCTAAGATAAAATAAGTACTTCTATACCCGGGAAAGTCCTTTGATAACAGATGCTAGCCTAGCCTAGCCCCCAAATTTCAGTACGGTTTTTGGTCCTCTGAGAGGTCTGTTAGAGACTAATATTTGTGTACAACGTGCAAGTTGTACGGGATAGGAAGAAGTGTTGAGTAAGGAATAGGATAGTAGGTATTCAGATTTGTTTTTCTACTTCTAACATATTGTCCAGAAAGTCAGGTTTGTACTGTGAGTCTGTATGTTGGTCTTGAAGCCCTGAAGACTTAATCTTATTTATTGGTGACATTGGTGACAGTGATACTGTACCCTCAGGTTGGAAATTCCACTTCACACAAGTCAATTTTAATTCGGAAGGTTATTTTCCAAATGTCAAAGCGTGTGAAAGCCCATCGCAACATTGCAACGTAGAGCTTGCGGGGATTTGTGTGCTTGACGAGCTCTAACAGGTGCGCTGCAAGTCTTCGTCAAGACTTGGCAGATACAAGGAAAATAAGTTGTGGATTTCTTGTAGCATTAACACTAGAAAAAAGCTTTAAACCTAAAAAAAACAGGTTACACACATTATGCGTGCAAGAAATCTCTACGATAAAAGTTAGGCTGCCAGAATGGATTTTAAATGATGACAGTGGATATATCATCCTAATAGGAATTGCTTCACTACTTTTTCCATTTACAGTCGTGCATACAGTGTATGGGGAGACCTCACCAAGCATTCATTCTGACTCATGCTTTGAATTTCCGTGTACGCAGTCCAAAGCATCTACGTGATTTTCTTGCTTTGGTGTTCATATGCAAAGAAGCCATGTCGATATTTTCCTGGGAACGAGAAAACAGACATGCAACCCCTCTCGTTCTCTCATTGGCTGTTTTGAATCGCGTTGGCCGGATCCGCTCTCGGTCCCGGGATGCCGGACAGCTTGAGGCTGAACCTGCCGGCGATGGAACTGAGGGACAGGCCCAAGGACTGGAAGAAGGGGTCAATGCACGTGCGGACGATAGCCTTGATGGTCAGGCCGAACAGCCTAATGCCCATGAAGCACATCTTCAGCCAGGGGTGGACAATCCACACGATGAAGAAGTTGAACAAGCCGAACGCCAGGCCCCACACAACGGCCAGGATCACCCCCAAACCGGCGGACAGCACTTTGTAGACTCCACTCTGTGCAGAAAAATCAGACAGCTAGGGTAATGGTGTGTTCATGTTTAACCTGTAGCACACTAATAAAGTAGCAACATTTTTAAAAATTGTTTACGGCATTTGGCAGCATGGAGAAGATTTAAACTATGATGGAAGAGGCATACCAGTATGCACGGTAAATCCTGCAGTTTGTAGTAATTTCGCTGGATGGCGCATGGGATTTTACCGACTCAACAGAACAAGAGCGATCTCGATCGATACGCACCCCTAACGCATAAACAGGACGACAATTTTGACAAATATCGATGAAAATATTCTACATTTGCTAGCTAATATTGGATGTTTTAGGCATCAACATTTTCTTCTTGACAAATAAACCACACAGTAAAGGAGAGTGTAAATAACTAGAATAAAAGTTATTTGTGCGAATCCATACCTGTGTGTACTCGAAGACAACCGAGTTGACGGTTCGGATCGGCTCAAAACTCGTCACATTCTGTGGCTCGTTGAAGATCTCATCAAAGGTGACCTGTAAAAACGAATCCGGTAAAGATAATTACTTCATTTCATTTATTTCTACAAGTAGATCATACTAAGGTGTGTGTGGCCTGTTTTTCAGGTGTCCCTGGGCACACAAAAGTTTATACACAAAAAAGTAAATTAATTACAATGCCATAAAAAATAACATAAAACTTATGTTCACAACAATTAAAGGTGCATGCAAATCCTATTTCAGTCCGTTTTTAATAAAATACGGTACATAGTTAGCCTGGGTGCCACCCGATTTGTAACGGTATACCCCGAAAAATTTTACAAATCGGATGGCACCCAGGCTAGTACATAGTCTGACAATGTGGATTTTTACATAAGTATGGCCTTTCGTTTTTGTTTATATATATAAATATATATATATATATATATATATATTCTACCCACCTTTACATGGCCCTTTGTACTGTAGATGTCCATATCTTCCTCCTCGTCTCCTAGGGAATGTTGGGCGCGATGTATCTGGATCAGTCGGTCTGACTCGACAAAGGCCTGCGGTCCCACCACGTCCTGCTGGGCGGCGCTGCTGGGCATAGCCTGGTAGGTGTAGTTTGGGTTTTCATAGCCAGGAGGCGCCGTCGCACCGTAGCTCATGTTTGCACCAGATCTTTTCTCGCTGCAAAATGCAATTTTTCACATGAATTCACAGCCATAGTAAGTACAGCTATACAGGTAAGAACGCAGTACGCTGAGAATCCGTCATATCATGAAGCAATCTATTATTTTATTTTCGCGTCTTTCGTCTGATACGGATTTTATCGCCAACCGTGGTGTAACCTCAAATGACCTCATAAGGTTAATGGTTAACGTGACGTGTGCTGAAAAGGGCGTCAAAATAGGATAGACAGAACCAGCTGCAGTTGTATTGGTTGATTTCTGTATAAACTTATAATTTCCTAAGAGTTTAAAAAATAAACATATTTGTATATCCCGAAATATCTAATGAGGAAGTAAGCATATAAGGTGTTGAAAATGTGAGACTTGAAGCGCAATAGGTTACATTTTAGGTTGTGGACGTCCTCTCGGATAGTACGTAAAGCGGGAGGTCCCATGTTTGAGGGGATCCACATCTCGAGGACCTTAAAGAACCCACCAAACGTCTGGAAACGAGTAGAGATCCACCCCGGTGTGAGTGGTTCAAACCTTACAGTCTGGTCTTACACAGCATGTACCTACTGTACAAAACTGGTGTGTTATACCTACTAGAAGGTTATGCTAAACAACGAAAGCTCACACTGAGAAATCTGCGAAATCTGAGGGGATTCTTGGGGTAGTTGTGAATGTGTCCTACAACATTCAGCTACCGGAAAGGCTGTCTTAGACCCTTGTCAGGGGTTGGTTCTGTCACAGCCTGCTTGAAAATTCTACAAAAATCGTACAAGAATCTACAACCAGCCCATGGATATTTTCCTATGATTAGGATCTTCATGACCATAAATGTTATTCTTAGTTCGGATGACTCTATGTCAGTGACAATGATACTGACCATAGATGTAGTACCACGTTCTGTGGATTGTTTCAAATCCAGGCCAAACCATTTGAACCCCTACAAACACACACTTCGCAGATGAGTGTTTACCTGTTAATTTAATGATACAGGTGGTGCGTCTGGAGTGTTGGTTAAACAATGGCTATACACAGGAACCATTAAGCTTAGCCCCACGTGAAGAACACGCATTGATCACGAATGATTTACGTGATTCTCAGGACGCGCGAGTTTCCTCTGATTGCACAAGGTGAATAATTGTTACCACTTACGTCCTTGTGAAGTGGGGTTCTTGCGTCAGACCGCCATGTTGCTAGGACTTAACATATGCTGCCATAAGGGCCCTTAACAGCGTTACTAGTTACCGCAAACTATGCAGGAAAAGCAACGGTCGAGCCGTCTGGCTTGTAGCTATATAGGCCAATCCTGACTATTTATCACAATTAGCAGTTCAACCAATGATAGCATGGTAATTATCAGTTTGACCAATGAGAGAGTGGCTGCATGTCCGCCAAATATTTGTATTTATATGTTTTTACTTTGCATTTCTATGGATTGACGAATGGTTTAGGCTGTAATATCAGCCTATTATCGAAAAGGGCAAGGGAGATTTCCACGGTACAATCACCCTGTGTATACTTTATATTTCTTTCTTTTCTTGTTTGAGATCACATTCTTTCTCCCCTTTGTCTTTTGCAAGGAGAGAAAATGTCAGATAACTGCTATCTGAGAGAACACCTACCTTACATTTTTTGGCAAAATTTGGGATACTACTGGAAGAAAATATTTTCAGGGTTTATTGTCAGTTGTTCTACACAGATGTCACATATCATCATTAAACTTTTGAGGCAGTTGTTGTTTAATTACAATTTAAGTACAAGAAATAGCCACTTTCTTAGAACGCCCTCTTGCGGGTTTTGCCAAACTACACCCATCTCATGGTGCTACCGCCAAATGGTGCAAAATGCTCATAATACGCAAGGTGACGCTTACACCATATTTTCCTATTGAAAATGGTAAAAGCATTACCAGGTCCTAGAAAAAGTCGGCTAAAGAAGGCAATAAGTAACAACTAACAGCTGCTGGAGATCATTTTCCCGCCACAAGGCTGTGACGTCATCTTTTCCCGCCACAAGGCTGTGACGTCATGTTTTGTTTTCACACCGCGGTATTCAAGATGGCGGCAATTGAGAAGGTTGGTAACTTTTTCCTCGTCAGGGGTGTGTGGGATTGGCTTTCTTTGCAGAATGTACGGCACTACAGGTTCTTTTGAAGTGTGCTAACGTTAATAGCTGTATGACAATATCAGGAATGGCGTGCGAGAAGCTTTAATGAAGTTTCAAGTCTATGAAAAATACGTCGTAACGTCGTCATAAGCCCCCCTCCCAACCATATAACATAGCATCTCCTACTGCTAGCTTGCATAGATTTACTTATCCCCTGTTACGACATATGTAGAAGTATATTCGATTGACAGTGACGTGTTTGAACAGGTATGACTGTAGTGTCCAGCAAACCCCAACAACAAAACAAAACAAACAAATGCTAAGATAAAATAAGTACTTCTATACCCGGGAAAGTCCTTTGATAACAGATGCTAGCCTAGCCTAGCCCCCAAATTTCAGTACGGTTTTTGGTCCTCTGAGAGGTCTGTTAGAGACTAATATTTGTGTACAACGTGCAAGTTGTACGGGATAGGAAGAAGTGTTGAGTAAGGAATAGGATAGTAGGTATTCAGATTTGTTTTTCTACTTCTAACATATTGTCCAGAAAGTCAGGTTTGTACTGTGAGTCTGTATGTTGGTCTTGAAGCCCTGAAGACTTAATCTTATTTATTGGTGACATTGGTGACAGTGATACTGTACCCTCAGGTTGGAAATTCCACTTCACACAAGTCAATTTTAATTCGGAAGGTTATTTTCCAAATGTCAAAGCGTGTGAAAGCCCATCGCAACATTGCAACGTAGAGCTTGCGGGGATTTGTGTGCTTGACGAGCTCTAACAGGTGCGCTGCAAGTCTTCGTCAAGACTTGGCAGATACAAGGAAAATAAGTTGTGGATTTCTTGTAGCATTAACACTAGAAAAAAGCTTTAAACCTAAAAAAAACAGGTTACACACATTATGCGTGCAAGAAATCTCTACGATAAAAGTTAGGCTGCCAGAATGGATTTTAAATGATGACAGTGGATATATCATCCTAATAGGAATTGCTTCACTACTTTTTCCATTTACAGTCGTGCATACAGTGTATGGGGAGACCTCACCAAGCATTCATTCTGACTCATGCTTTGAATTTCCGTGTACGCAGTCCAAAGCATCTACGTGATTTTCTTGCTTTGGTGTTCATATGCAAAGAAGCCATGTCGATATTTTCCTGGGAACGAGAAAACAGACATGCAACCCCTCTCGTTCTCTCATTGGCTGTTTTGAATCGCGTTGGCCGGATCCGCTCTCGGTCCCGGGATGCCGGACAGCTTGAGGCTGAACCTGCCGGCGATGGAACTGAGGGACAGGCCCAAGGACTGGAAGAAGGGGTCAATGCACGTGCGGACGATAGCCTTGATGGTCAGGCCGAACAGCCTAATGCCCATGAAGCACATCTTCAGCCAGGGGTGGACAATCCACACGATGAAGAAGTTGAACAAGCCGAACGCCAGGCCCCACACAACGGCCAGGATCACCCCCAAACCGGCGGACAGCACTTTGTAGACTCCACTCTGTGCAGAAAAATCAGACAGCTAGGGTAATGGTGTGTTCATGTTTAACCTGTAGCACACTAATAAAGTAGCAACATTTTTAAAAATTGTTTACGGCATTTGGCAGCATGGAGAAGATTTAAACTATGATGGAAGAGGCATACCAGTATGCACGGTAAATCCTGCAGTTTGTAGTAATTTCGCTGGATGGCGCATGGGATTTTACCGACTCAACAGAACAAGAGCGATCTCGATCGATACGCACCCCTAACGCATAAACAGGACGACAATTTTGACAAATATCGATGAAAATATTCTACATTTGCTAGCTAATATTGGATGTTTTAGGCATCAACATTTTCTTCTTGACAAATAAACCACACAGTAAAGGAGAGTGTAAATAACTAGAATAAAAGTTATTTGTGCGAATCCATACCTGTGTGTACTCGAAGACAACCGAGTTGACGGTTCGGATCGGCTCAAAACTCGTCACATTCTGTGGCTCGTTGAAGATCTCATCAAAGGTGACCTGTAAAAACGAATCCGGTAAAGATAATTACTTCATTTCATTTATTTCTACAAGTAGATCATACTAAGGTGTGTGTGGCCTGTTTTTCAGGTGTCCCTGGGCACACAAAAGTTTATACACAAAAAAGTAAATTAATTACAATGCCATAAAAAATAACATAAAACTTATGTTCACAACAATTAAAGGTGCATGCAAATCCTATTTCAGTCCGTTTTTAATAAAATACGGTACATAGTTAGCCTGGGTGCCACCCGATTTGTAACGGTATACCCCGAAAAATTTTACAAATCGGATGGCACCCAGGCTAGTACATAGTCTGACAATGTGGATTTTTACATAAGTATGGCCTTTCGTTTTTGTTTATATATATAAATATATATATATATATATATATATATATTCTACCCACCTTTACATGGCCCTTTGTACTGTAGATGTCCATATCTTCCTCCTCGTCTCCTAGGGAATGTTGGGCGCGATGTATCTGGATCAGTCGGTCTGACTCGACAAAGGCCTGCGGTCCCACCACGTCCTGCTGGGCGGCGCTGCTGGGCATAGCCTGGTAGGTGTAGTTTGGGTTTTCATAGCCAGGAGGCGCCGTCGCACCGTAGCTCATGTTTGCACCAGATCTTTTCTCGCTGCAAAATGCAATTTTTCACATGAATTCACAGCCATAGTAAGTACAGCTATACAGGTAAGAACGCAGTACGCTGAGAATCCGTCATATCATGAAGCAATCTATTATTTTATTTTCGCGTCTTTCGTCTGATACGGATTTTATCGCCAACCGTGGTGTAACCTCAAATGACCTCATAAGGTTAATGGTTAACGTGACGTGTGCTGAAAAGGGCGTCAAAATAGGATAGACAGAACCAGCTGCAGTTGTATTGGTTGATTTCTGTATAAACTTATAATTTCCTAAGAGTTTAAAAAATAAACATATTTGTATATCCCGAAATATCTAATGAGGAAGTAAGCATATAAGGTGTTGAAAATGTGAGACTTGAAGCGCAATAGGTTACATTTTAGGTTGTGGACGTCCTCTCGGATAGTACGTAAAGCGGGAGGTCCCATGTTTGAGGGGATCCACATCTCGAGGACCTTAAAGAACCCACCAAACGTCTGGAAACGAGTAGAGATCCACCCCGGTGTGAGTGGTTCAAACCTTACAGTCTGGTCTTACACAGCATGTACCTACTGTACAAAACTGGTGTGTTATACCTACTAGAAGGTTATGCTAAACAACGAAAGCTCACACCGTAGCCTGGCTTGTAGGTTCCTGCAGCAAAAAAGACAGATAAATACAGGTAAAAACCCACCTGCCGAGAAATGTTTCGTCAGGCCCTCCAGACATGTAAAGTTAGCGCCGACAAGTACTTCCTGCTTGCGAACTCGTGACTGGGGGTCAAGGAACGGACGTGACCGCGTCCCCTTAAGGTCACCCTAAGTACCTTAAGAGCATTTCCTTGTAGCGCAACACGAACAAGGCTATAAAACAGGGCATTATTATTACAATATCAATACCATATATATAAAGTCATTGTTCGTAGGGTGTTGGTATAAGGCTTTTAATAAATGAAGAGTCCCCGGAAAGTTGCATATACTCCGAGAATCTGCCCCCAAACTGGACAATTTACGACATTAATTTGATTGTCCTAAATGTGTTAATGTAGACTAATGTATTTTGCCGTGGCTCGTCTATTAACGGTGTCTATTAACGTTCCTTCTGCTCGTTCTGTTGTGTTTATCCTTACCCTGCTGCACAGCAATGTCGTTCTTAATGATTAACCAGACATCAAATATAACCGACCTGGTAGCATGTTACGGTCCCCGTTTTACCCGTATACGGTTGTTTAGTTTTCAATGTAATTTTTGACTGTGCGTATGTTACGGTCGCCAGTTTACACGTATACGGTTGTTAAGTGCCCAACGTAATTTTTGACTGTGCGTATGTTAAGGTCGCCAGTTCACACGTATAAGGTTGTTTAGTTGCCAATGTAATTTTGGACCGTATCCAGGATTATCCTAACTGTTGGACAAGCTCCAAGTCTAATGAAAAAGTCTAGGGCAAGGGACACTACGAAATGGCACTTTGTTGAATGGTAATAACTTGGGTGCTTTTATTATCTTAAATTATCTGCTACTTGTCGAGGCCCTTGCAGTCCTTCCCCGCCTGGCCGGCCTCGTGAGATGTTTAAAACGTTTAAAAGTCCAATCTTCATTTTCCTAACCCATATACGTGCATATAGGATGGGACTAGGTAAAGTATACGTGCGTTGTGAGAGATTAATCTATGTGTAAATATCGCCTATATGAATTTAGCTTATCTAACCTTCATCAACCTTCGCCGTCTTAAACAGTTCCGCAAACTTCTTGGAGCAAATAAAAGAGTTACGAGGAACCCAAATCCAATTAAAAGCCAGGATGAGGTATCAAGGCAATAGACTGATTGCTTAGGATAAAAGACGGTTCCAGACGGTGGTGTCTCCTATTGCCTTGGTCGCTGAAGCAGTACATCCGACCCACAGGCAATCTCGCTCCTAATAGTCTATATCTATCTACATCTCTCATCTACTGCAATCAGTAGGTAGACTTTGTAACTTCTTCTAGTTCCGTGCTAGTGATTTACATTGCCAAGGCGTAAACGTTTTTTTTAATGAACCGAAGTATAAATAGGACTCCCAGGCACCTGTGACCCCACTACTGGTGTCCATTACGTCAGGTCTCATATGTAATGGCGTAAATTATACCTTAGAATGGACCGGATATTATAGTTAGTGATTTACATTGTCAAGGCGTAAAAAGTCTAAACGAGCCATCGATTCATTGGCTGATATCCATGCATCATTAAACTACTATATGTATATATTGGAGTCACGTCGGCGAGTTATGGATAACTTTTGCTGAGGAAGGCTGTACCGACAGCTAGTGTTGCTTTTTGTCTCTGAAAATAAGATTTCCGTATCGTATAGACGTCCAGGCACCTTCGACCACCTTAATAAAATCACATGCCCATTACGTCAGGTCTCATATGTAATGGCGTCAATAATACGTTAGTGTGAGCCGGAAATTCAGTGAATCTAAATCATCCTTTGCTTGAAATTCTTAGACTAGTAGATTATTCAAACATTTCTACTACCTCTATAAAGTTTTCTTGTAATTTCTTCACCTTGAAGGCTTGTTTTTGTCATGACCTTTCGCCAATGTAAAGCTGCAGAGCCGTTAAAACAAGTTGGTTGACGCATCTTATCCAAACACAATCAAAAGGATAATTCTCTAGCACTAATAGCGAGGCTGAATGCATTCCGTTTGGGTGATTATCTTTGTAACAGGCAATTTCTTTTATGGTTCGTCACAGCTTGGTGATGAGGTAATCCGTACTTTCCGTATTTTTGTGATGCGAAGCTTAGTGGCAATGATGGAAAACACACAGGCGTGTTTGTTATCGTACAGCAAGATGAATGCGTACCGGCGACTGGAAATCCTGGATAATTGCCTTTCAACTTAACGTTCACCGCATGAAACGTGGGATTTAACAATGATGATGAATGCTAGCCTCTACCAGGCTTCGGGAAATTGTACTCTTTAGCGGGCCAACTCCCCTGGCATGTTATCTGTGTATTTGGTCAATTTCTACTCTTTCCAGCCGCTTCCCGAAGCCTGGTAGAGGCTAAGGTAAGTCTGGTGGTAGTAATGGCCGCTTTAGGCGACAAACTACAGTATAGCGTTCCTTTGTGTATTAACCACCATTGGTAAATCACACTTTCAGTGGAGTTCTGGATCTGTATCGGTAACTGTATAGCCGGTATAACCGCCCTTCGGCGTAACACACAAGCTTAACGTTAGCTTAGAGTTAGCCCTACATATCCAACCCCAGATGTTATTTTAGCTGTTACGTGATTATGTCCTAGATAAGCCTGACAGGTACTCTAGGAATGGTTCCCTAAACAACAGCTATACCTGCCAGGAAAGTTTGTAATGGCTTTCCTGATTTACCGGTGGGGTTTAGCCTAGTGTGGTTTCACCAACGTGTCCAAGCTTGGAAACTTGTGGAAATCTGGCTTTTCATGCAGTGAAAGCATCAGATGCCTAAAGCAACTGCCATTACCAGAGTTCCCTGTAATCTATCCTCATTTCTAAATACCACTTTTAATGGCGTGGTCAGAGCTTTTCGACTGGAGGTATAATGACGAGGGTAGCTAATCTTTGTTGAACACGTACTGTGTGGGATGGAGTTTCTCTCATTAGTACTGCACATATAGATGTGGAAGCCGAGATAGGCTCAGTTAGAACAATGTTTGGACTGAGTAATAACCATTTGCAGTCCGGTAAACGCAGAAAGAATGGAAATTTGTTTTGTTCTTTATACATGTACTTTCTCTTAGTTATACATGCTTATGGCCTTCGAGGCCGTTTAAAATTGCAACTACTTTTTATCAGCAAATCTTTCATTTACAAAGCTTTTCGTCTACGTATCGTTGAATATTATAATGGGGTAGTCCTATTCAACTAAGATAGATCATATTTTTTCATCACCAAATCTTTCTTTATAAGATTAAACTTTCACATACAATAAGCAAATCCCCAATCCCGCTTGAACAGCTGGAGCATAATCTTCAACTGGTGCTGATATCGTTATGGTAACGTTTGAACAATATCATGCAAGAGGCGGACCAATGTGCATGAAATATATAGTCATCTTTTTATCAACAACATCTCCAATAAAAAAAAATAAAGTGTGTGCTAACCTCAGGTCAGGCCCAAAGTCACGAGCCATAACTGTCAAAGTTTGAACGCTTGAAGCTTCGACATGAAAGTATGATGGAGTACGAACTGTCATGTCTTTATCTACCGCGTATGCTGAGTAGTTTCGGCAGGAGAAGAGGGGAAAAGGATGAGGGATGATGATGGGCCATCCGTGCCGGTGATTAAGAGATATGTCCGATTTAATGGATGGAAAAGGCAGGGATAGGCACAATCGGGACGTCCTAACGTCAGTCAGCTGCGTGAAAAACTACTGTAAATTGGCTTCAATAAGATATAATTGCAGAGATACAGTATTATACCTAGCGGGAGAGAAGGCATTTGTCTTGTAAAAAGTAGTAAGTAGATGGTCTGTTTATTCATCATCTGTATCTGTATCTGTATCATTATCATGCAGGTATTGTGTGCATTTGGTCAAGAGTAACGTTTTAGCAGACAAGGACGGGGTCGTTCCCCTTTTACCTATGATATACCGCAGCCAAAATGACACCCTGTTAGAGGATGAAGAAGCTCTGAGGGCCATGCTACAAATACTAGCACCAGCGTATTAGTGCTTCTCACAATACGGTGTCGTTTCTCTCAAAATTCAGCTACTTTCTAACCGAATTGTCGACTGAAAATCTGGTCCTCTTCCGGAAAACTGATGATCCGTTTGCTCAGAGCACGTGATACTACGGACGTGAATAAAAATGGAACAGTCATTGGAAGTTTGTATCATCCCCCGTCCCTGTTCAGAGCCCATTCTCTTGAGTTGGAAAGTAATTGATTTTTATCTTCTTCATGTGACATACCAACACAGATGAATTTCCACACTAGAAGGACACTATTCATTTTGATTAATCTTGTTCCTTTTTCATAATGCACTAACGAGTTGGCTTCTCTATGAGTGTGTATGGAATCCGTATGGATGGCATAGTTGTAGAAGTTGAACTCACTATGCACAAGTCCAAGAAACTTGTTTTACGTGTACGTAGAAGCGTTTGTAGGTTTTTTGGGGTCAAGGTTTCCCACATACTTCCTATAGATAAAAGTGGAAATCTGAGATAAGACCACATCAAGCCTATGAGCCAATACGGCCAGGGCATTGCAGTGATGATATCTGCACTTATACATCTAACAGAGATTGAAGATGGTCCATTAAGCCCATCTATGGTGACAAATGAGCCATGGGACGTCATCATGCTCTCTATCCAGCGTTATCTCCAGGGGACAGATACAAAGTAAGAGCAGGTCTAAAATCCAGGTCGGTTTAGGACGGCTATCGCTTTGAGAAGTGCGTCCGGTGATATACCCTGGAGACAAACTTTGTTAATGTAAAAGGATTGACCCCGCCTTAGATGAGTCTTAGAGGAAACGGCTTTAAGATGTGTCTGGGCCAGACAAGATTGATGAGTCGCGTTAAGGACTGTTCGCGCTGAGTATGTTCACTTTTCACCTAGAAACACGGTTTGTTTGAAATAGAGATCAAAACACAACACAGCATAGCACATTATCAACATAGAAATATTAAAGATCGCAAGACTTCATTAGTACAATTAAAGTACAGAGTTCGTTGTATAGCACAACTGTGCACCATTTTGTTTTGAATGTAAAAACAGAAGTATAAAGACTTCCATAGATATCAAAACGGAAGTTCTGCTGCAGTACTAAGGAAAGCCAACAGGGGATCCAAAATGTAGTCATTTCTTCAATAGGCCAAGACCTAAACAAATACCAAGTTTCATTCTATAGTTATCATGCTAAACCACGTACATACATACATACATACATACATACATCCAAGCAAACATACATCTAAACAAAGTTTAGCTTAAAACATAACCTTCTAGGCAAAGGTAGTAAATCTAGTTCACGAAAAACCTTGTAAGTCCCTGCGGCGTCGTGAGGTGAAAGCAATTTCCTGGAATATAGGGTTTTTCCTTATCGGTTTCCTCCTGTGTAATGGAGGTCATTGACCTAAATCCATTTGTGGTTGTTTGGGGAAGCGACTTCAGACAGAGGCTTTTAGATGCCATAAAGAGGAGCTTGTGCGAGTTAGCCGTACGATTCCCCAAGCTACTTTAGAACGAGAAACAAAGCGCATTTAAGTGCACTTTGATACAAATGATAATCTTATTGCACATCGTTAAAAATGTATGGAATACAATGTATGGCAGCTACTTTACAAAAAACTAATGTAGCATGAGGTGAGACTATACCTGTACGGATTTATTGGAATTTCTAACACTTGGCAGCTTTTTAGTATGTGCGTGGGCGATCTAGTGGAGCATGGGTCATCCCATATAGTTTAAAACATGGCCCTTTTATCCGCTATGATGCTGGGTGGAGTGAGGAAAGTCACATTAAGTGCTGTTCCCAAGGGCACAACGTCTAGTCAGGAATGTCAGGGATTGAACTCGCGACCTCTTGATCTCGAGTCCGCTAGCCCAGCCACTTGGCTGCCCGACGCCTCTATAACTCACACCTAACATGTCAGCTATTAGAAGCTTTCAGAAGACATCCGCCATCTTTCTTCGGCTCTGAAGGGTAGTCACGTGACCTGGGAGTCAAATGTTACAGTCAAGGTTGTATTTGAAATACATTCTTATGGGATGTCTTTTTTCTTGTTTACTTTACTTTCAAAACCAATTAAGCCGCCTCATTCTGACTGTTTATTTTTTTCTTATTTGTTGATCAACAATAACCTACGTCATACCTTGGTCCACTCATACAATGCCGTACTTGTACGCTTAGTATTGGGCAACCCGCTGCCTTCTGGGTTGAAATGGGGACTACTAACCACTACATAAGATACGTTAAAGTGCTTGGCATCCCCTGATGGATTGCGTAACACCTAAAAGGTCCCCGTTTAATGTGTAAACCGAAGGTACGTACCATTTACAAAATGGAAGAGCTGGCTCACATTCAAAGTAGAAACTATTTGGACATGGGCCATAACTGCCCATTCGGAACGTGGTCTATCACGCTCACACCTCCTGAATGGGCGATCAATCCATGTTAGTTAGACTTCGGCTGAAGCGTGTTGTTGTCCGTATCTCACATTTACACCAGATTGCCTTACTCAATCGTGGTGACAAATGGTGAGGCTATATGGAACTGTGCCATATTGTGGCAGGCCTAATCTCGAACCAGCACAGGCGCACGGGGGATTTCCTGGTGGATGTTGCAGTGAATTATCGTAACGTTTCCCGGCTGTTGGCTGTCTCTTCTACCCGGGCTTCCCTGACAGGCGAGCTGCTCTGATACATGGGCTTCTCTAACAGTTTATCCTCTCTGATACCTTAGCTTCTTTGACAAAGCGTCATACCTCTGCAAGTAAAAGAGTTTCATCCAAACAAGGTTCCCTTTGTTGCTGTAGTTTGCTTATATAACTGCAGGAAATAGTAGCAGTAAGATTATTTTCAGGAAAATGAATATGTCAAAGTACTTCAGTTTTATCCACCTTAATGGTAAGACCTGATGGTATACTCAAATTTACCATAGTTTTCTGTAGGGTATTTGACAGCTTTAAGATGGTTGATGGCTCGATTGCTCAAAGCATGTGACCTAACGGAAGTGTGACCTGGCAAAGGTCGTCGGAAGTCGGTTTCGTCTCCCATCCCTGTTCAGTAGGTCGGTTCCGCTGCGGTACACGTGGTCGTAACTCTTCGGTCTGCCAACACCCCGGGTCGTCTCCGTTAAGTGTTTTCTGTAGGTTGCATCCTGCACAAAAATCCTCTTAGGGTTCCGGATGCCCTGCTGCCCACATCTGGCTTTTATCTCAGAGATAAGAACGTTTTGGGTTAATGGTGGCGACTGCGCTTCGCCGGAAACTATCCCATTTTGTAACATTTGACTTTTGAAAGACCTTGAAAGTGGCACAAGTCAGACGGGTTTTATTGTGAATACGTGCTGTATCTTAAAACCTCAGTGGAGATGTGTTTCTGAGTTTGGAAGCAATCCGTTAGTGTCTAGTGCATGGATGCATTGGCTTAGTGAATAGTTGCCTTGCATTAATTCGGTAGGTTGCCGGTTTGATCCCGGCCGAGTCATAACAAGTGATTAACAATGGCACATACAGCTTTGTCTTAGCGATTAGCAATTTAATTGAAGTTCAACACACATCGCTACGGGTGGACTGACTAGCCCTCTGCTGTAGTGCTTGCATAGCTGTGTGGCCCAAGGGCTATAGAAACGGAGATGGGCGCCGCACGATTTGAAATAAACTCCCACCGCATTACCAGACATCTTGTCCTGCAAGTGCGATTACACAAAACTGTTGTTGCCAGAAATCATCAACTAAATGGATGCTAAACTGCCCCTTCGAGCTTCCGGATGCTGTCTGGTACTCTCTTTAGCTGCTATCGACACCCACATGGTGCTTATGCAACAGTTGGCCATTTCAAAAGAGATGTAATAACACTGGGAAACAGTCTCCGGCTAATTTGGGACTGCGCCAGCTTGTAATGATGGAAAACCACGTTTTTCAGACATATTGACCGTGTCTTGTCAAAGGACCGTGTCTTGTCTCATCAGATCGCTTAGTTTGGCGCTTGGGAATAGGCAATGATAATGATAAGGTTATTGCATGCAAATCCATGCCCGAGAGATAATTGCAATTAAAGTTATCTTGCAAATGGCCCTGTGATTATTAGTGGGCGGATTATCAATTGCCTGGTGGATTTCTACTGAATGGTCTCATTTCCCTATAGAGCAGATGTCTCAGATGTCTCTTGCGAGTCTGTAACAGTTGGTCTTGGTTGCCAATAGCTGGGATCATGGCCAAGACAGTAATTTCTCGGTCTGTGGAGACGCTTTTTGCTCATGCCACTGGAACGACAAGTGTCGTTCTTCCATTACTTTTATAGGATACGTGTCAGAAGGTCCAATGCAACACATTCTTTTGCTGATGTTCACATGGCAAGGTATTAGAAATCGACGTAACAAGCTGGTCTTTTTCTGGCTTGCATGAAATGTGTCTTTGTCAGTTCGTTCGAACGTTCTTCGCAACTTGGACTCCTGATTGCAGCCATCTCTTCACCATGGTGCCCCGGAGACGTGTGCAAATGTGATTGTCTAGGAAATGGCATCTTCCATCAGAGAGCAACTCAAGCTCCTAGGGTTTTAAGTTGCAGAAAGTATGTGGCACCGCCCATCGTTGTTGAGGGATGATTGTTATTCCCTGATGTAGATGGCCTCTAAGTGGCCTCAGAATTATGGACTTTCAATATATTTACCTATCATGATTTCCTGAAATCTAAGGTTTGTTCCATTGACTGAACTGAAAGTTTGACAGATCTTCGTCCACCGGATTCTGCATAGTTCTACGTTGCAGAATAATGTCTTCTTAAGACCCGTACGACCCCCATTATACAGGATACCCCGGTGCTTTCCAGATGAATCAGCCAATGTCTTGTAGACGACAGCCTTTGAGTAGAATTCTAGCTATTTGTCCGAGGAAGGCTATGTCATCTGTCCAAACTCCATCAAACTGCCAAAACCGAAAACAAATGCTGAGAAAAAAAGATTGGTCAAAAAGCATGTCTCACCACTGGAATACTTCACAAGTCAGGACAGTTGTTGCATGAACTTGTACTTCTTTTATTTCAGAGTCGGTATTTTGCTAAAGTACACCATGTATTTTAACTACGATGCTGTGTGGTTACCTTGTGTTATTGTTATGACGAAATGGCTAAACTTTTATCTTCCAACACTATGTTATTGTGTGACAGTATTATGTCATTTTGTATTAATGTATTGATGGAAGCTGTAGACCGTCTAGCAAGACGACAAGAGCCCAAGATTGATGTATTACATGTTAAGGACAACAGGGAGAATGGCTAACAGAGATGTCACGGCTCAATTGTGGATCCCAATAAAGTCAAAGTATCCGTGCTTTACATGTCTGGTCATGTCGGGACAGGGACGGATCTGTCTGACTGGTTTCCTGACAGCTGAGATCGATTCGTCGTCAAAGGTCTAGTAAGTTTCATCAGAAGTCTGCTCGGAAGAGGCCTCATCTTTAGCGCACTAAAGTTCCTCTATATTGGCGATTTTCTCTGTCAGTAGTTATGTAATACATAATAAATCAAGCAAATGGATAAATTCTCTGGGGGACGTTTAGGGAGCATCCGCTATCTTTCATCAGCGACTGAGAATGAATCCGATGACAAGTGTAACCAGTATATGAATGAGTGTCTGAATTGACCAATAGGTCTGGCAGGAGCTTCTTGATCTTCTTCAATTACATCAATTCAGACAGTCATTTATGTACAGGTTGCACTTGTCTTCAGTCTCATTCTCAGTCACTGATAAAAGATGGATGATTGCTACATCTGAAACGTCTGACTCCTCAGAGAATGTATCCAGTTGCTTGATTTATTTTGTATTATATAATGTTCTACCTGGATGCCTATTGATTAAAAGTGGTTGGAGGATTGTACCCCTCCCCCCTGCCAAATTGGATGATAACTTTTGTGTAATGGCGAACGTATGGCCTTGATCAGGTTGTAATAGCCAACCGTATAGGACACGTGACCTCACGAACATATGACGTCAGCAATTAACAAAAATTGCCAAGAAGTTAGTGCCCACCCCCGCCTGATTGAGTATGATTTTTATCAAGCAAGCTTCTCCATTTATACGATTTTAATCTCTCGCACTGTATTCTGCATCTGCAGTCGTGGAAAAGTCCTGCAGCTGCATTCAGTCTTTCTTCGTCTTCTTCCACTGTGTCTTAGCTCCCTGAGCTCTTGGAGTTTCTTTTCTGTTGTAGGAGGGCCTAGCCCTCTGTGCTCATGTCTCCCTTCAGCATACTGAGCAGATTGACACAGTGTCTTCCTTTAATATTCAGTCATGGACGCAACCATCGTCCCCGACCCTCAAGAAGAGGATGGAACAAGGTGAAGGTGAGTCTACACGGAGACATCCTTTCACTAGAGATTAGAACAGATGCTACACCCTGTGAAACTTGCTCATCATCAAAACGGAAAGTACCGAAAATTATCCTCCCTATCAGAGCGGAACAAATGCCCACTTTCAGCTCTGTCATACCTCGGCAAGCTTTCCCCGTCAGTTGTCGGTATCAGACGCGGGAAGCCTTTTACGTTTGATTTGTTTACCTCTTCCTTTGACGTGCTTCCTAAGGGAGCAACGATTCAGTGCAATTAGAAAATAATGGGAACCAACGGACTGTAAATCAAGCTTTGATTCTGCCAGGATGTACATCCCCAGAAACGACAGTCATGTCTAAACGACTTTATCTTTAGTTTGGAACGAGGGACTCCGTCAGGAGTATGTTCAGTTACCGGAAAACGTGTTCTAATAGTTTGAAGCACAATATATAACAATGAGTGTGTCTCCAATACACTTGCTACTTCTGGTACGGAAGTATTGTTCTGGGCAACACTGGTTTAAAGGGAGTTTGTATGTATCTTGTGCCGGAGCAGCGAGGAGATTGGGTTTCAGCTGATTGACAGGGTGGGTGGTATGATGTGGTATGAGGTCGCCAGGAATGTGTACTGTGTAATCATGGTATGAAACCTAAACTTTAGTGCAATACAATAGTAAGTTGCGTCACATATGAGCAACCGTTGAGCGCCCAAAATTGGATTTGCCTGACTTTTCATCTTGTAATATTTTGAATATGATGAAATATTTAAAAGTATGATCTTAAAAGGTAAAAAAACCCACACATTATTCGTTAAGCGATCTGCCAGATATATTGTGTCACTCGGCCGCGGTCACTCAGCGATCGCCGCATCTCGTAAGGTGTAAAGTGTTTCCAGGAGATGCCAAATCGTTATTGTAGTCTGCGATGAAAACTGAATATTTATAGCGATGTTACGCGGGGGTGTACTACTAGTACTGAGCATTGGCTGCAATCGACTTCACAGCAACCTTGGTTGACAGATGTTTCTTCACTAGCCACTTATACAAGAGCTTGGTGCGTTGGCGTATCGCGCGCAGTCGTCCACAACAAAAGAAGCTCGGTCGAAAGGGAGTCCGTTTTATCAGTATTCTTACACCGTTTCTGTCGTTTTCAGAGAGGGCGGCGCCGATAATGACCTTCTCCTGATCAGGTAGGCGGATTGATCAAGGTATTCATCTTTCCCCCATGTCCCAGATGGTACGCGTCGTTTTGTCTGCGGGTCGTTAGATGAATGGGCGCTCTTACTGTTCCGCTTTACCGTGTTTCAGATGGAGTGCGTGAAGAATTCACTGCCGACAGAGAGAAGTAGTGTTACAGGGGGCCGCAGGCTTTTCCTCTAGAGGCGTGTACATATACCTGTGAGGAAAAGGCTGTTAGAAATCTGGGGTAAATGCTAGATTTCTTATTCAGCCCACGTCTTTTCCTCTTTCAACTGCAGCACTACTGCGGAGGAGGCATCCTAATCCCCCCAGCAGGCAAAGGAAGACTGGACTTCGGCTGGCTGGTCTTCTCTGATAGCGGAGGTAGATAAAGGTAAGTCGTCTGCTTTTCTCTTTTTTTCGCCTGGAATACTTCTGTTGTCACCATTCTCTGATGTATCGTCTCACCAAACCGCAAATGTGTTTTAAAAGTCACCCAAATGACCGGTTGTCCATGAAAGATATCTAGGATTAGGACTGGACCTTGGCAGACCGCACGTACGCAGTAGGGGTAATGCAGACTGTCATAAAACTGCTGGGTGCCTTTAAGGTGGCCGATTCAGTCTCAAGGCTGGAAAACCGGATTTTCAAAGTCAATATTCTAGCCACTTATTCATATTGTAAGTTTGAACAACACGATCCAACTATGCGTTCGCCTTTTAAAAGTATGCCAAAAGGCCCCAAGGCTACGTGGGGAAATGTAACAATACAATGGGTATTTGCTCAGATCTAGTAACCAAAGTGCATCATTATAATATGACGTCCGTATAGATAGAAAGTGCATTCGCCCACATACAGTTCAGTTCAGTTCGGTTCATACTCGCCCACACACAGTGCGCCGTTATGTGTCCTACAATGTCACGAATTTTGATCCTTGAATGTTACAAATCTCCGTGCTAATGCGTTTGACCTATATGGTTTGATGCGGCTGCATTGGCGCATTGTTATGAGCTTCACTTTTAAAAGAAGAAAGAGGAAGTGCACCAAGCACTGCCGCTTTACGATCGACATTAAGGTCGTACGCGTCTTGACTTCTGAATCATTGACAGAGCGGATAGACTTAACTTGTTCTCATTAGCAGCGTTTATTTTTGTTTACTTGTTTATTTTATTTCACCAAGGGAAACACATCGCCTACTGGCGTTTTTCAATGTGCCCTGGGGCGGTAACCCCAAACATAAATTATGAACAGCAAATGAAATCATTAATAACAAGAAATAGCAAAAAAATCATGCTTATCATAAAGTGGATACAAAACCAAAGTACCTTAGAGATAATATGCCTCAAACTAAACAATAAAGTCATGTTAACAAAATAAGTAAAGTAATAATATAGATCATGTTAAGACAAGTCAAGCTCTCCACCAGGTTTCTTTGTGGGCTGCAAGAAAATAAGTAAAAAACCGACGATTTCGTAAAAACCGCAATTGTCATTTCTACAAATGACTTCATAGCAACACAATTATGCATTGATTTTTGCCTGCAATATATGAGACATGTACATCTGTTCTAATGAGATGTTATCAGGAGATCTAGCCGTACCATAGTACCAAATTATTGTCCTAAACAATGGCAATGTCTTATACTGTGTCACTCTATCTTCCCTCCAGGACAGTCCTCTTGAGCAGTAGTTCACCAACTCATCCAGATGTTCTCTGCATCTGATGCGTCTGACAAGTTGTATCTCTAAGGTAAGTACAGGAAGATACATAGCAATGAAATTAATTGTTAATTTCATTTCGATGATATGATTATCTTTTTATAATAGATTTCTTTATCAGTTTTCACAGTTATAAACTTATTATCTGAATTCATAACAATTGCTTGATACCAAATTAGTACTATTGATTGCGCCATTTTATCAAAATATCGTTTTCATTTCTAATTATTTTCAAGTTATGTGTGGGCGTTATCTGTTCGCTATTGCATTATTGCATTTTGATATATCTCCATAAGAATTATTAGTATTTGTGAGGCGTCTGCCAAGATAAGCTAGGTAACTTCAATGCTGCGCTACTTGTTATGTTTTTTCTTGCTGTCTTATTTGATAAAACAAATTACGAGCGCTGCTACCATTCTTAATGAATACTTGCAGCTATCCCAAAGAAACATTAATATGATACATTAAAAACCGGTCGGTAGTAACAATAATTAATAGCGTCATTAAATACACGCCGTTGATTTCAATCCCTCCATTAAATACTGGCCGGTGATTAATGGTCTAATAAACACCAGTGGATGTTTAACGGCTGTAGCAACACGGTTGCTGATGTGGTGGCTTATGTAAGCAACCACCAGCCAAGGGAGCATATGAGCATAGACGATTACGGTCATTAACTCGTTAAGAACGTCATCATCATCGGTCAGTTGCATCGCAGGGTACTGTAAGATTCTTCCAGTTATTTTTGTTGCCGGCAAGGTGAGTGATCTGTTTTGGCGTAAGTAGGCCATTGTAGCATCACTGGAGCTGATGGATGTACTGCAAGTAGGTTGTGGAATGTACACAGCAGTAAACTACGGTGTATCAGTGTGTGCATATCCGCATCAAGCTGGGAACCAAGAAGGCTTAAACTTTACAACCTAATAAGTGGTGTTCTATGTCTTTTTACACTAGTCAATAACACTATTTGAAATCACCCGGATGGAGACCTGGCGAACCCCCGTCTCGTATTAGCCACCCCTAAATATGCGAGCCGTAGCGAAGCCGTATTGCACTTGAAAAAGCATATAATGCTTCACCTCTGTTGAAGATGACAAAAGAAGAGAGAGAGAGTATCTATGTCTTCAACCGTTGTAACTGCTCGTCAACTTTACGAAGTTGCTTTGTCGGCACACGGCAACAGCTGGTTATGTTAGCCCAAACCACTTGTCACACCTAACCTTTGTACGTCTAACCCCAGGCATTGTTCAAAAGTGTCTAGTGAGGGCGACCCTTCTGCTCTTGGTGGCAATGAGTTCCGCCCTACCTGGTATCTTATATTGACTTCTAACGCGCATTTCTCGAAATCCAGATGGTCTCCTCGCTTCGTGTTTCTTGACAAATCTAAATACCCTAAAAAATGAAAACGAATGTGTACAATTATCATTAGTTACGCACTGATTGATCAATTGATGTTGGATTTACTTCTTTCGATCGATTTAATCAATAAAATTCCAGCAGGTAGGCGTGTCAATTCATTATCATATCGACATTTTAAAACGTACATAAATCGTACAATAAAGTAACTCACTGGGTGCTTCCCGGAACTACAATTTCTTGCAAACGTGAAAATTGTAGAATCAATATATAGTCATTAACGGACATTTATGTGGGTCTTTTTATGGGGGTCGCCTGCAGAGGTTGAAGGCCCTTGGGTCAAATCGTAAGTTATATCTCTGTCAGCATTTCTTTGTCCATCTGTTGTTTCGTTTTGAACAGCGAGGGCAGTTGGTGTTAGTTACTTAACAAGCTCCAGGTTTTAACACTTCGGAAAAAAATTGACACAGACAATATATATGACCCAATACAAAAATATGATACCACGATCAACTGCGTCATTTTGAATTTAAATTAACCATAAATAGCTAAGTTGAAACGTAGTTCAAGCTGCGGATGTCTTTAATAATAGTTGTATGATGGAACCCCGTTACAGAGACAGTATCGACCATGGAAATTTGAACTGTTTCAAAACGTACTTTGACAGATCGCATGTCAACTGAATCTAACGATCTTCCTCTTAATATTGGCATGCCTGAGATTTGGAGCACTTCACTTAGAATGAGAAATTGGGCACATTTCAAAGGAAAATTGCAGATTATCCATGTGGATCAAGAAGCGTATTTCAAAAAGAGGAGGTCATCAGTATTTTCAAGTACGACCACTCTGCAAAAGGGCCATGTGATTGTTATCAGACAAAAAGCTCAACCAGCAACAAAGAAGTCACTTTATCTCATACAAGCAGTAGAATACAGGCTTGGTTAAGATAAACATTATCTTGCATTTGAAGCCAATGGCTACACTGGTACTGTTTCATTTTTTTGTAGGTAAGTACTTTGGATACACAAGGACACTGGGCCACGAAATTTACCGAGAACGGGTAGCGAACAGGAATTATTTGTGCAGCAAATGTTTTAGACCATGGACTCTGACAACAAATCGCGCTTCAAATAGATAGATATTATTAACTTATTCGCAAAAAAACTCACAAAGTTGTATTGCGGTAGCAATCTTAGAAGTAGTTAGATATGCCGTTGGAAGTACTTTTTGAGTTTGGGGTCTGCTACGAGAAAGTTTCGTTCCAATGCTTTCAGAAAGAAGGACAGGGTTGCACAAGAGGATGATTAAGTGGTAACATTGCAGCAGATGGTACCGTTCTGGGACCGTTGGCGAGACGTAAAGGCAGTACAATGGATCCATGGACGGATAGCTCCAGTAAAGGCGAGATTTAATGAAGATTGGGCGTGACAGATGCCCTATTACCGCCCGAGAACAACGGGACATGACGATATCCGTGCAGAAATCTATCTATTGTCCTGACGACTATAAAGTCGACTATGCATCACTATTTCATATGGTATAACTAAAAGGATGAAATGAAACTACAAAAAGAACTTTGTTAGGTTAGAAACATGCATGCAAAACAACAAGACTGGTGCAAAAATTGGTTTCTTCAAAGCGCTAGACTGTGGTTTGCTGTCCTTACCATATTGTAATGATACACTGTCAACATTACAATACACATGTACATTGCTGTCAGAATGTTGTGATATATATAGATTTTGTTTTTCATTGTTTCCTTGTAAAATGACACACAATCCTTGCCCTTCCATGTTTTTTTTTTCCTTTGATAGTCTGGTAAAAACAATGGCGTGTCTCCTTGCAGAAGTTGTCGTTTAAAGACACAATGACTTTATTTCAAAGCTACGTTTGAAGTTTTGCTATCCCCAGTACTCCAAGCCAGCCGCCTACGCTTTGGCATTATTTCAAGTCAGATATCAAATGGTTTTATCTGGCAGGTACTTTGAGGAAAGGACACGTCTCGTATGGATAGGGATCAAATGCCTGGGGCTACATAATGCATTAGGGTCTTTTATCCGCACGGCAAATAGCACCGGTTGCACACCTTTAAAAGGACATAAATCAGCACTTTAGCAGATACAGGAAAAGGTCAGATCAAATGGCTTCCGGGGTCCTGTGCGGAGGATTATCAGTTGTTATGGACATGGTCTGTCCTTGGAGACGGCTGCTTTATACTTTGTGAACTCAGATAGCTTTCTGTCAGAAGTTTTAGTATTGTCAAAAAAAGGTTTTTGAGTATATACAAATCGCAGGCAAAAAACACAAATTGTACATGTCCACTACGGCTAGTACAAAGCTGCACAGGTTTCTAAGGTAACCGAATTGATGAACTATTTTACATAACGTTTAGGTAACACCAAAGTATGACTCGTGATCGTCAAGCTGCTGGACAGTGTGTCCAGTTCAATCAGGATCCATCGTCAACGTGAATAGAAGAACGTAAACCACCTCCTAAACTCACGGTAGTTTTTCACTGTTTGGCAAATCTCCCAACGTGCCTATATACAGTGGCGTCGTTACTGCGTCCGCCTAGATGTTGGTGTTGCTACTTGCATTTCTGTGAATCATGGCTCAAAAGTCGGGCAAACCACACATTTTGGGCAGATTTTAAAGATATAAATTCTTCTGTTTTTCTTAGCAGAAAACTTGGCAAAATGTGCCCAGGAAAAATAGTGAAAAAAACAAGTCCAAACAAATCGTACAAAGTGGATATTTTGCGCAGGTCCATTGACCGGTCTGTCCCCTGTACTCAGTACAATTCCTTTCGAAATGAAGTCTCCAGATTTTATCTCACCAGATCACCCCACTTACGATTACATTCAGGCTGAACGGTAGCGCAATTTCCTGCTCCAAACCGTCAAGAGAACGAGCGAAGCCCTATCTTATTTTCGAGGTCTTTGTACAATTGTCCAATTGTTATAAGAAGTGATAGGATGATATCCGCAGATGCGTTTCACTGGAGATGCTTCCGGAGTCATTTTCAGAACAATATTCTACTTGACTGGTTTTAGCAGGAGTTTATTCTGATCAGGAAGTAGATAGCGTATAATGGGTAAAACACTACTCGTTTTCCATATCAATAAATTTTCCCAGTCTCTTTAACTATTTGTAAAACCCAGCATCGTATCTCAACAAACAATGAAAAAAATCAATCAATCAACCAACCAACCAAATTAATGATTAAAACTAATGAACAAACACAATTGCAATGACAGGAAACCTGCTCTTTTTTTATGTCGGGTGCCACTCTTCCTTTGCCACCCGACCACCATGGCTGCCCTGCAAAAATGGCCTGAAAAGGCTTCGTAGTTTCACATTATGTAAATAGTAAATACTAAAAACAATACCTCGACTGCGTAAGAACAAAAGCAGAACCTAAAAACAAAAGGCAGAAAAAGCAAGAAAGGTTGTTGTCCTGTGTACCAAAGATGTCATCGAACTTTCGTCGTATAGATGGGCTTACATGTACTAAAAGACATGGGTCTCAAATCCTGTCATCGTGTCGCCGTAGTTGCAAGCATTGTCACCAGCCATCTGTCAAAAGAACTCTTTTCCCCCCTTAAAATTCCGAAATCTATGCGTTCTCGGATGCCATCCATGACATAAAGGTCGAGCTGTCTTCTCGTCGTTTGAAGGCCAGACAGGTCGCTTACGTAAATCTCTCTGATGTTTTCTGTTCTCAACAACAGAATGTCATTGTCCTCCCTACAAAGGTTTTCGTATATTCAGCGAGTCTTTGTCTGCCTCAGTAGATCCATAGGAGTATTGTATCACAAAACATGAAGGCCCACATGTCTGAACACACACAAAACCCAGATGCTGCATTGTATTTGTTGATCTATTACTCTTTTGGAGGGTAGGCCTGTGAGATCTTACAGGCGATGTCGGTTCTTAAGGCTACAAAGAGCAAAGTCGTGACAGAGTCCCCGAAAAGGTTTGTAAAGGATCTGTGGGCCTTTATCTGATACAAAGAGTCAGAGTAGGACCGTGAAGCATAAAAGGTCACATGGGAGCTCAGTTTTGTATTGTATTGTATTGGCTGACATAATATTTATTTGGAAGGTAGCGCTGTGGTATCTGACAGGCATTGTCGCGTCTTCAAGCTCTTAAGCGCAAGATCTTGACATTCCACGAAAAGGTTTGTAAAGGGTCTGTGGGTTTTTATCTGTTGCAAAGAGTCACAGTAGTACCGCGAAACATAAAAGCTCACATCAGAGCTCAGTTTGGGTACTGTATTGGTTGACCTGATGATCCATGTGAGACTAAAGCTGCTAGATCTGACAGGCAAAGTCGGCTCTTCAGACTCCTACGCTTGACAGTGTCTACAAAATGGTTCGGAAAGAATCCGTGGGCGTTTATCTGTTTCAAAGCGCCACAGCAGAACATACAGATGAGAAGGCACGTAGGTAGAGAGTCTAGGCATAAAAGGGGTTATGTCCTACTCCGGCCTTCAGTGGGTAGTCCTCAGTAACAGGTAGTGATGGAAAGACTGCTACGGCCGTCTTCTCCAGTAAACTCGGTACTTTGTTGCGGTCTTACTTTGTGTGAGCGTTGCATATTTAGTACTTCTTTGGCTGGCTAGCTGCCGCATAAATGTAAGGTTAAAGTACGACCCACACAAAGACGACTGTCCGCATCAATGCCATTCATTTAAAGGTTTAAATATCTTGTCACGTACATGTTGCATACTGACAGACTGACATTAGGCCGGCAGCTTTTTGGATGGTCTTTTTTTTATTTCTTGAAAGACCACAATATCCTGCGCCTTTCCTGTCTGTCAGATTCTTCCTACGCTGCCATCTCGTAGTCTAGGCAGCTCCGGACGGACTCAATCAAACCAGGCAGTCTTCTTGGTGTACTCTTTCTTCAAGAGCTACCGAAAAGATACCGTAACAGATATCAAACTTTGGGTATAACTTGTGCGACAATGTGGACGTAAGATGGATGTGTATATGGACACCTTTCTCTTTTATTTGTATCGATATCTGTACGTCTGAATTCCCCGAGGATGTCGTTACAGACATGAGATCCACCTTTTTTCCACTCTCAGCGCGATGGCGTCCGCTAGCGCCGAACAAGAAAGATCAATCACGTTGAGATAAATGTACCTTCGAGCACATTTAGTTAATATAATAAAGCCTAGTCAGCGATGTTAGGCGATTAATGGATATATATGTCATAGTATATGGTTTCCTTCGACGGATGGCTTCAATTACTGTAGGACTTGAAGGAACGATCACATGTCAAAAGCTGCGGGACACCGGTTTCACATCACCAGCGACAAGCGCGACTTTAATAACCGGTTCCACAATGAATGATAGCGTAATTAACCTAAGTTTTCATCGCTTATGGCGAAATATTCTCATTTTAGATAAGTCTCGCTAGGGAGCACATAGGGAACTTTTTTTAAAATATCTTTCATATTTGTGGACAGGTGTGTCGGTTTGTTTCTTTCAATTGTGGCAAGTTCTGTTGTCACAGTGAACAGTACGAAGTATCATACAAAAGAGTTCAACCTCTTTATTTAACTTCCTAAACTCTTGCATTTTTCGCCACGACGGGCATGCAGCGGTTAGATTTATACCTAAGTTTCTCTTTCCTTTCATTTTCTTATCCTCCCTTCACTGCATGAAACCCAATCTTTAAGCACATCTTAAATCGTGAGTAAAGGTGCAGGTGAGGAAAGAAACGGGATATTTACGCATGATTTAAGTTGTGCTGAAAGAATGGATATGTTCAGTTCCTGACAAAGCTTCTTTCATCTATTTCCTATTCTCACTTTCTCTCTCCCTCTTTCTTCTTTTACATCCATTTTCTTTCCCAGTGCTGTACCGCAATAGAGCAGAGTTTCTTAAGAAACTTTGTAAACTTTTTGAACACGTACAGTGAGAACTCATTTCAGGACTCACATTTCTCATTCGTGTTTTCCCGTCTGTTTCATTCCTTACGGATATCCTTCAGACTTTAGGGATTTACTTGCATCTCTTCTCCTGAAAGAACTTTAAGCCTTCCGGCCTTGCCGCAAGGAACCTTTCACAATGAGCGAGACTCTTCACAATGCGCGCGTTTGCTTAGACGGATAGTCACACCGCGTTTCGTTAAAATGCGAACTTCACGCATGTCCGGAGGGCATGCATTTCGATAATGGTGTTAATGAGAGCGCTTCAAGCACCACTTTATTGTTTCGACCGAGAGTTGTAGATTGAAAAGTAATCCTTATGTACTTTGGAACAACATAACACGTCTGTTCTTAATAGCTCTTCTTTATCTATTTCGGCATTTTCGGCAGCAAGATTAAAACGCTTGACGAGACAAATGAGTTTCAGACAGATTCCCATTCCCTGGGTTAACTTTTTGTGTGATGTAAAATGTTGTCCGTACGAAACTTTATTATTTCTCGTTCGTTCTCTTTTGTGAGAGCATGGATAAATATTGGTCAGTGCTTCTTTTGTGGTCAGTGCACAGTACAAAATGTGTGCAGCCTGACTATCGTGTCCTTTGAGGTACGTTTTGCACATATAAAACGTGCTATCTAAGCAACTTTGTTAGGTGCTTCAGAGTGCCAAATGCCCTGTGTGGATTAGGTACAATAACACACATGGCTTTTGCCCCGTAAACTTTAAGCTCTTGCAGTTCAGCCCTGGCTGAAATGAGTCGCGTCGGCCCTTAAGATATGAGCAGCGATCCGTCACGTAGCGAACGTTGCTAACAGCACGTAGCGCACGCCCTTCATGTTACCAGGTATAACCAAAGTCTTTGCTGTTCTATTTGGTGTTTGCACCCACGTGACTATGTCGTAAGCATTGCCCGCCATGTTAAATGGTTAAATCTTAAAGTTGCCGGGTAAATTGGAATTTGTATATCTAGCTACAGTCAGATAATTTTGACATAACGTATATTATACACATTAAAATGTGAGCCTATCCCAGCCTAGAAGAAGGTAGCTAGTGAGTTACCAAAACGTTGGCCAGATGAATGTCTTTTAGGTTGTGTTAAAAGAATTTTATTTTTCAGTTTTAGGACAGATTCAATAAAAATTGTTTGTTGTATAGCCACGTCTTAACTCTTTCTTCCGAGAGACGAGCATTGACACTACAACGTAATATAATTCCGTGTATTTGAGAGATTTGCAAAATGGCGTACCACTTTCGCGGACGTTCCGCTGCAACTTGACACATCAGCTCTCCTGAAGCGCGGCACGTTTTCACGATCATCCACTCCATCACGGCACGGACGGCCGTTTTCCTGTCAGCCTCCGCATTTGTCAGGCTCCGATTCCCATCACTGCGCAAATGTGAACCTAGTGACGGATTCAACGTCCGTCGATTCGTCAACACACGTCTGCTTATCCTCCGGTATCTTGAAGATTTTGGCGGAAGCTGGACTGAGAACGTGTCAAAACTGGGATGAAGCTCTAGCATAGCCGGCTTTTTTGGAGCGTCTTAATAGGATTAGGGCCCATCAAAAGAATTTATCTTCCACGAAAGCTCGTAGCTGTTAAATCTTCCTGAATCCACACCGCATTACTGTCGCGATTCCTGCATTCTACTCTTATCCCTTTATCACATCTTTAAAATTTGACCTTGGAAAAAGTTAGTTTCGTTTCCTGGCCTTTACCTACAGAACCCTTACTTTATGGCGTATTTGCAGCCTTAAAAAATGACTTAAAAGAAGATTACAAGAATAGCTTCATAAATTGAGTCGATGTTTTCTGGCAATATACACTAGGTCCTATCACTATCAATATTCCTAGTACAAGGACAGAGGTCGGTACCGACTTTCAATCACCTTTGACCCGTTGCTTACATCACTTTTCCGGAAGCTTCCCCAATAATCCTGAAGAATACCTCAGCACTGGAATAAAATTACAGTTGGTGAGTCTTATTTCTTGTGTTGGACACCTTCTATTTAATGTCTTCAATGACAGACGGCCCCACGGCTCTTTTATTGGACATGAGAGTTCCTACAAACATATTTGGAATTTGTATTCATTCAAGTCTTTTTCCATCACACATAATCTCGCTTTTGAAATTGTTCGTTGGCCCGGGAATTAGATTCCAAAGGATCTTTGGAAGACGCTGGCGCGTTTCTGCGTCAAAAGACGTCAGTAAAGATTGGCATTTAACGCCACTTACGCCGATGACGCAGACAAACGTCGTCAGGAGGATTCTAAGGCGTTCTTTAAAAGTCATACATTGTAAGAAGACATGGCGAGATGCATGTAAGTAATCTCTGAACCCATCGTGTGATGGCAAGGGTCGCTAAGGAGTTTCGGAAGGGATAAAGCTAACCCCCTTAGTTCCGTTGGGTAACATAGGACCACCTGGGTGTATCAAGGCCTTCTCAGGAATGTCTGGAACACCTGGATACCTGAAGTGTCCATGCCTCGGGGAATACTGATGCTGCAGTATTAGATCTCGTTAGATTCCCCGTTATCTAAACAAATTGACGGTGTTGAAGCAACCAGTAAAATTATGAGACTTGACGTCACTCCATACCTATCTGGTTATGCCATAGTTGGTGGCAAGGTGGTTTTGTGGTTAGGGTTGTTGACTCAGAATCCAAAGGTTCTTGGTTTGAATCCCTGGTTACACCTATTTCCTCACTCGACTCAGGAACACATGAGAACCTACCTTCGGTTAGGGACGTTCTCTCGGCTAGGACGTAAAGCGGAGGTCCTGCGTTTGAGGAGAGTCAGACCTCCAGCAACTTTTAGATTCCACCACACTTCTCGAAAAGAGTAGGGGTCCTTCTCTGTTGCTTTCTCAAATATGGTAGAATTTGAAGTTTTGAAACTTGGTCAGCTCCTTTTACTTCTGCCATAACACTAGTACTGTAAAACAAAACACTTGAGTCTAAAGAGAATAATCGGCATCGGTTGAGAATCTGCCTAGAGTCGGGTAGCAGTTATTGTACATTCCCTTCGTGCTCGGCGACTAATTTGTACTCCGAGCAAGCGCAAAGGTCAACCACACACTTGCGAGAAGCTGTTGATATTCGGTGAGCTTGTCAGAAAGTAGCAAAGGGTAACTGTTTATCTCGTTTGCAAGTCCACGACAGCATGATGCAGAATCTGATGTAAACTAGATAATGCACTTCGAAAGCAGAAACCTCTCAAGAATTGACGTGACTTAAATCTGCAGTTTGATAGAAAGTTGAACTTTAGAAAGCTAGCTGGAAGGGATAAAGTCTTTTTTTCTTCTTAAGCCAGGACCTACGCGAAGATTCAGTCTCTTTGGATAAAACAAACTCCCCTTGCCGGAGGCCGTCATATAACGCTTAGGTAACACAACAGAGCACTCCAGCTGTGACAAGAATCCCCAACCTCTCATAACAGTAGGAAATTAAACTTGTCAAGTTTATCGGTTGATCTGTTATGTAACAGTGTCTCTGTCACGTAACGTGCCCCAGGAGTGTACTTATAGAAAATATGATCTACTGGATGAAACACCAGAGAAGCTACTTCATCAAAATCCTGTTTAAGCTCTCATGTTTATGAAGGTTGATTGGAAAGCGGTGATACAACGTCTAAATTGTGACAGGAATATGCATAATAGGGAGGAATACACCAACATGTCGTTTTTTAAAGAGTAAATCATATTATAACACAGTAAAGAAAACAAATCCTGGGCCTTTTGTACTACAGCCTTCTTTAGGTCTGAATGACCAATCACTTAGGAATGTGACCTTGCAACCGCGTGTCGTCATAGTAGGTCAAAGGTGACAGGTCTATACTTGCCTGCATTTCAGCCATTTCTACTACAACCTTCTTCATGTCCAAATGACCAATCACTTATGTCACGTGTCTTTTCAATCATGTGACGTCAGATTAGGTCAAAGGTGACATGACGTTTATACTTGTCCGCCCAGCACAGTAAGGAAAAACAAGCATAGCCTTCTTCAGGTCCAAACGACAAATCACGTAGGGCACGTGACCTCGCATTTTTACTTTGCGCCCCCCTCCCTCAGGTTTTACTGATAAGAAAAAGGGGCCGGCCTAGGTTTATAACCCACTCATCTTGTGTCAATAAGCCAGATGTGTATTTTTCCTGTATGTATTGTATGCAATAAAGATAACGTACAACTCCCTGCGTCAAAACAATCAGTATAATAGTTATTTTTGCACCTAATGCACCGTGGACCTGAGGTTTACCGTACCCTGAGGCTATCAGCTTGTAAGAGCCGGTAAAAGCCCTTCTTTACACCGAGTAGTCACACTGATCCTTGCGGATAACTTCCCTAAAGGTCACGTCTTACGCACGAAGAAACTCAAGTCTTCGCACCGGTACACCCTACAGCCAGACAGAATATAAAGTCTTGACCCTGCATGTAGATGTCTCATCGTCTCATGCCTACAAAGAGACAGTATCGCTTTGAAAAGTTCACTTTATTTGCACGAAGGTTTTGTAGTTTGGTGTGTCTATGACGTTTTGTCTATGTATATCATAAGAATGCAGCCATTGCTTGTTGGTAAAATTCGACCGACGGACAAAAATGACATGATCTTTAAGATGAAGATCGTGTTCATGTCATGACAATATAGTGTTTATGACAAAATGTCAACCGATGAATATGGAGCTTATGACATGATTTCAGCCGACCAAGACTGTTTTACGACAAAACTGTATTTGTATAACATTCTATCCGATGTAGATGGTGTATTGTACCATTTCAGCTAATGGCGATCGTGTTAATGGCATACTTGCAGATTCGGCGTGCAGTGCGCACAAATGTTCATCGTCAACACAACTCCTCGGTGCATAAAATGACGCTTTTGACAAAGGTTCAGATCCCGAACGTGTCAAGCACAAAACCCACCGCTTGGCTTTGTCACCAGCCATCTCTGATCCTTCACTTGTCCGTCCAGTCACGTAAGGTAATTCCGCTTTCATTAAGTCCAGATTACGCCGTGCCGCCCGAGCCGGGACGTGCAGCGGCACGGTGCAATCCCGGCCTCGCCAGGCGGAAACTTCATAAGGGCGAGGCAATTACGTTTTTGGTACGCCGCTGTTGTATTGAGGAAGGAGAATGCGATTCACACCACTGTTTATGGCCAAATTGAGCTAAGATGTTGTTCGGAGGAAGCCACAGGTCTTGTTAAAATCACGACTGTTGTACTATTGATACTTTTGCTGGCTGTATAATCGAGGAATGATCGTTGGGGTCGAGTCAGCAAAGAAGAACAAGAGCAAGGAAGATAAAGAAAATACGGTTTCCGAATATTGAAGCACGTAGTATCTTCAGGCGGACTTTAGACTCCAGGCGGAAACTTCATAAGGGCGAGGCAATTACGGCGCACCGCTAGCCACAAGGACGGCTCCCCGGGCCGCTGGTACACACCTGATCACGAGAGTCTGTGCGTCAAAGCCGGGCAATTTAGCATCTCTCGTGGTGCTTTCGGGCAAAATTGCTTTTAGTATCACACCAGGTTTTGCATCCCGAGTACTACAGGAGGCGCCGGATTGTCTGATTTTCTGCGAAAGGTAACTATTGTGTTCTCTGGAGGATCAGCAGTAACAAAAGAAATATTTGAATTTTGTTGAGAAAAAAGCTTGTGAACTCATGATCAATGGCCCAAGTAATAATCGAAAGTCGAGTTTTGCGGTTGTGTTTCTGGCAAGTTTCCAACGCACCTGTACAAAACTGGCGGTAAGGCATTTATGCATGGTTAGTAAGTCGTGTGGATCAAAGTGAGTTCGCCAAAAAAATTTTAATGCGAATATTTGTCACCAGAAACTGTTGCGTAGGACGTTTTTGTACGGCGCTGTTACTTCGATTCTCGCCACACTGTTTATGGCCAAATCGACCTAAAATATTGTTCGGAGGAAGCCAATGGCCTTGTTTAAGTCATTTCTATTGTAATATCGATACCTTTGCTGCCTGTACAACTAAGGAATGATAGTAGGACTCCAAAACGTGAAGCACATACGATGATACACATATGTCTTGTTATTTTGAAATAGTTGCATGTAATGTAATTTCATGTTGGCCTATATTATGTCTTTTATGTATTTGTGTCCTCTCCTGGAAGACTAGCTGTCACGTAGTCATAGGTAGACAGCTAAAGGAGAGGCTGAACTCCAATAAACTCCAATATCATTAAAAGTTTCTCACGTTGTCAATCCTAGTCATAAACTCATGACACGATTGCCTGGCCATGACGAAGCAATTTCGGTATTCATGAAGATACAGATCATAATTCAAAAGCAACAGCGCAGAACTTTATGAGGGTTCTGTATCATATCTGGTAGGGATTAATAGCGTTACCTTTTGCCTACTTTCGCCTGCAACTATATCAACGTTAAAGATGATAATGCCAATCAAACGATGCTGAATGTTACAATTCATCTTCTCTAACGAACATTAGGTAAATCTGCAATCATAAAACAATAGACTAGACCGATGCTGAGTGTACATCACCATTCACAGTTGAACCAATGAGAGAATGGCAATTGCCGGTACAACCAATGGGAAAATGGCTGCATGTACGTCAAATATTTGCGTTTTTATGCGTGGGCGGGGCATTGGATCAGTCTATTGCAACTCTGACGAATTATACCAGTCTGCAATACAAGTAATAACGCAGAGAATCAGGAAAGAAATTTGAGGATTGCGAGGACGGAAACCAAGATAAAGAGTACCAATAAGAAAAACAAATCAAGAAAATGTAATATTCTTCTGATTGTTGAAGATACCCAAGATTTATGTCCAATAACTTTCGTTTCTCCCGTGCTGTGTTCGACCTTTCCGTATAATCTACCAAGTGCAGCTCGCAGAGGGTTTGCCTCGGAATAAAGTCCAAAATTTTAGTTTTTTTCCACTTTACATAAGTGATAGAGTACAAGTATGGGGAAGTTTAAGAAGCCGATGATTGCATGAGCGACCCTCCAACCCTGCACAGTTTCTGTCCTGATCCTGATTAAAGTTTGTCATACAATCTCCTCGGTCGTTCCAATCCAATAAATTCACGAAAAACTCAAAATACTTCCCAGCAAACTTGGAGGCATTCCAGACAATATTCTGTATCACTTTTCATATATCCCTGCTAACGTAATGGTTACATTTTTCAACTTCAACGTTGTTTTTGACCTTAAGAAGGTCGAGGACTAGATTGAAGCAAGCTGCCTTCCTGAAAGTCTGCCGTTCTAAAACGACCTTTAACCCCCTCCCCCTATGTCAAACTCGATTACAACGAAGTTGGCTACATCGGCCCGTGACGTTCGGAGGGTTAATAGAAGATGACCCCGTCACATAACCAACGCTATTGGTATGCTCTTTGTGGAAAGTATCTATTCTACGGTACACTGCGTCAGTTGAGCCTCTGGAGGCAAAGGTTCCTTCTGATGCATGCACGCCTGTGCGACTCCATCGCGCAGTTCTTATATAATATGTATGTATATTAGACTCTTACATCTTCCAGGGGACACTCTCAACAGATGGCTCGAACTGTAGAGCGGACGAGGAGTCAGCTACAATTGCTTCTCCATTGTCGCTGTAGCACCATTAGGCCTGCGAGCGTATGAACTGTATATCATCGGACACAAGGCATCAAAGCCACGGGTAGCTAGCCCGGGCAGAGTGCTTATCTTCCGCGGGTCCGTGTAGGGCAGCGAGCGGTTGTAGGTTTATCGGCTAGCGGTGTCTACAAAAGGAGGTAAGTGGTTCGAGCAGCTATCCCTCCACCGCTAGGGGATATTTGAACACCATTTGTCGCGTTCCGTTTTTCCACTTGTAACGTCATTTTTCAAGCGAAAAATGTCATTTTACAAAGAAAAATGACAGATTTTGTCTCTAACTGCAGTGAGAACGCGGCATTTTGCTTCATATTTTATGAAGGGGACTCGGTTCTGACACAATGTGTGAAAGATGCATTGAAATGACCAAGGAAAACATGTCTTGTGTTTGTGTTCATGTGTTGTCTAAAACGGATCTAACTTCAGTTTAGATTAGGACTGTCTGTCATCATTGCCTGTTTTATGACCGTATAAGCAAATACCAATGATTTTAGTAGAAATTTGTTTTGTTTTAGGTTTTCTAGATGATTATATGTCACGCTGTGTGCTTGGTGCCTAAGCTTTTGGCATCTAAAAACCGATCTCGTTTCTTCCTCACTCCCTTTATGTGAATCCCTATAAAGCTGGCTGTGCACGAAACTGTGGCCAAAGAGTAATATACCGGAAGGTTGTTCTAGACAACGCGAATACGCGCAGTCATCAAAACGGCCAAAATGCAAAATGGCCATTTGTCCACACGGGCACGAAACTGTATTCGATTAATAGTTTATGAATCCTTTACATCAAGTGGCACTGTACCTAACCAATTGGATAGTGGTACGTTTTACAACATTTGGTTTCGTTAATGACCAAAGATTGTGTTAAACGTTACTGTCTTATTAAATATCCATTCATTTGGCAATATGCCAGTACACTACACTTTTTGTCTGCCTGCTGGCAACAAGCTCACATTCCAAGAGCAAGATTTGCAATTAGCATAAAATGAAGAGAGAGTTAAAAGAAATAATGCACCGAATGTAAAATGCGCAGGGATTACTAATATGATGACTTGAAACAATTGCTCAGAACTAAAGACCTAAAACAATACAATATACCAACATTACAAAGTATGCCTGGTCTGTATCTAAAACGTATTGCTAGCTAGGATATACATATACATTTGCATTCTGGCAGCACAAATGACAACGTTGAATAGAACAGAATCTACATTCAACTGTCGATGTCGCATCTTGTTACTTAACGCTACCCATCATCACGGGCGATAAAAGCCTTTTTGTGCCTCTCCACACATCAGTAGTTTAGTAATTATCTCTTAAGTACGTACAGTTCCATTTCGGATATTACAATCACTGCGTGCCGCCAATTCCCTCTCGTGTCCCCGTATTTCTCAGCTTTAGGAGGGCCGATATGACAGTTGCGACTAATCATTAATAAAGCTGTGCAACAGTGAGCTGACTGTCAAACAGTGGCATGGCGGCGGTGTATTCTGTTCGCCGACAAGGCTATTTCTGCATTTTTTTTCTTTTAAGAAAAATTGAAGGACATGTAGACCAGGTAGCCTGCTAGGCTTTTAGCAGCCTTCCACAGGTCAGACCCCTAGATACCTCTGAATCAGACGGATGGGGCTTTAATGCTGTTGATTTACGCATATGTGCAAACATGGTCTAATTATGGAAGAAGGTCTAATAGAAGAAGTCAAACCCAACCAAATTAGTACCACGTACATATGTATGTTGTAGAATGTAGTATTACGTAGTATCTCACACCATTGTATCTTCTTTTTCATGTTGTTTGTTGTTATTTGTTTGTACTTGCAATTAGCCCTCGGGCATGTGTTTGCAATAAACGTCTATTATTGCCAGACTGAGAACAATCTGTTGCCATAGTGTGGGATACTATGATGACTAATTTCTATGGTGGCAGAGAATCCTGAACTCCTATTGTATTGGTACCCTTTTTTTGTTAAATTCAGTCTCCAAGCTAACAGATTGCAACCTTTTGGAGCAGAGGGCCAAATCAGACTCTGGCAGCGAGATATTGCATAACACGGGATAGCAGACCAGGCAGCTATACTAATATTATTTACTTCATACTGAGCGCCACATCTGGCACCACTTACAAAATGTCGAGGATCTTTCTGAACATCTGGAGACGCCACTGTGGGCCTGCGGTAAGGCTGTAAGCTCCACCTCCATCAGTGTAAGATTGGGAGGACATGGAAACCCATCAAGCGTATCTTGAAACGGAACGATACGTGATCGCTTCTGCAGTTAGTTCTGGACCTCGGCGAGACAATGTTATCAGCAAGGTAAAACTTCTCAAAGAAATGGTAACCACGTATTTTTTTACGTGATCTTAATGGAAATCATGTCACCGGATAAGCAATGGCAATGGATGAAACATGAGGATCTTCGTGAAGCCCTGACACATTTTTTTGACATTCTTGACACGGTGTGCACAGAAAACGTTCCATTGGAATCTTTAGTACTTATCTTTAGTACTTCAACCATCTGTGTATCGCTATCGTACAAGATCATACACAAGGTGGAAATGCCTTTGGGGAAGTTCATGGGGCTAGTTTATGACCCTCAGTTAAGTTGCAAAAGAATCTCATTCATCGCAAACATGTCATGAGTTTCTTTGGGCAGCCTGAGGGACAATACATAAAGTGCCTTTCACATGAGATACATATCGTTTGATCATTACATCACCATGTTTATCAAATATGTATCGTTTTCACATCGGTAGATCAGACCTCTATGAATGATGCATATGTGTCTGTGTGAGTGCATGGTGACCTCAGCAAAGGTTGTGTGTGCATGATAAGGTAATGCAATCGTCATTTTGCAAGTCAGCAACTTTGCCATATTTGTCAAATAGAAGTTGTCAGATCTGCACATGAAAGAATGACGTACGATGCTCATGTCAATCATTTTGGCATTCACTTGTGCCTTATACTCTATCCTAACACATTTTTCTCCACAAAAGTTACGACGAAAAGATCGCCTTTTCGCGGCATCTCTATGGCTTCTGACTACGATACAAGACGGCTTCAAAGGAAACTGATAAGGGACCAGGTGGTTAAGAATATGGAGGCAAAGAGCGAATGATTCCTTTTTACGTGGAGTTCCTTCGGGACTTTCTGGTAGCCACATATCAATCCAGATGCTGGAAGTTGAAATGCTGAAAAGGACTGGGGCGAAGAAAAATGTTTTTTGCCATCTTAAAAGATTCACAACAAGAATTATTGCAAGTTTTTGGCTAGTGATGAATGGTTCGTGGTGGAGTGGTATGTCTGCTATGCTGGGCCTCTCGGTTGGGTTATTACTTCCCGGTAAGGAAGTATTGTTTTGAGTGGCTGGTTGTAAGTTTGTGTGTTTCTTGCCCGGACTTAGTAGGTTGACAGGGAAGGAAGGAGGGCAGGAGGGTTGATAAACAGGCAACATGACAGGAGGTCAAAAAGGTCAGACAGAGAAAATGGTGTTAACTTGAAGGAAGGTCACAGAATCTGGACGGGAGCCAGCAGGGGCTATCCCCGATTAAAGTAAGGCAATCTCCTCAGTTCCAATAAATTTACGAAAACCTCAAATACTTCCCGGAAGTCTGGAATATCCGTTTTCAAGTTTGTCGTACTGGGTCCGGCGGTAGCTGGTGGCGCCTATCCGGGGTTGACATCCTCTCTAGACTCATGGTTAGGTTCTACATGTCTGGCGCACTAGGTCCGGAGGCAGCGGCCTTTTGTCGTGACCGTACATATGACGTACGTGTGGGAAGATACAACACTCATGATACCTGCAAATCTAGATTGGATGGTGCGCTTATTCTCCGAAGCAAGAAGTTAATTGCCCTCAGCGTTATCAACACTTGTGTGGGCGGCAGGTTTGGTCGGTGTTAACCCTTTGGGTCGGCACCCAAGTGAGTCATACGCAATTTTAGCGATGGCTTGGGAAGTTCATGTCAACTTTTCAAACAATCACGGCCAAACTCTGCCACCTTGCCCTGAGTGGGCGCACCCTGGAGGCCCATTAACACCGCTGTTCCAGGGCATTTGCCCCTGTTGAGCCCGGCTGCTTAGCAACGAGTCTTCATTTGGTGGTCTAGGCGTTAATAGCGAACTCTTCAAAGCGTCTGTACTGGTCCTGTTAACCGCCCGTGTAACCTTACAGCAGGCAGAGGTCGCGTTAGCACTCACAACTCTCGCAGTCGGTTCCTTTCAGTTCAAGCACGGGGCGTCTATCAGACAATCTGCCGCCTCGTTACGACCAACTTCCTGAGGACCGTTTTGGCACCTAAAGTGCCGCCCACTCCTTCTAGCGAGGTGAAAGATGCAGACGAAATCCTTTGTGGCGCGGTGAAGTCAGATCAAGCTGACACTGGGAGACGATCGCACGCGATACATCTCTGTAATGATGACTATCAGGAGCAGTTCGCTGTGCTACTTGAATGCCACTTTCACAGCAGACGTTCTCAGGAGTCTATACATTGCTCGTTATCTCTCAGCCCATCCCATCATTAGGACCTGTGGACCTGCTGTCATGAATGCAAATGCAGCAGAAAAGCCCAATGTCTGTCTGCAAGATGCCTAGGGATATTCTTCACGTATTTCAAATGTTCATGACCATGGGTTTACGGCTACGAGGAACATTTTAAGCCCCCTTCTGTTTTGCTATCTATACAATGTCATGTATTAAAGTGTCTTTGTTATAAGCATATGTTTATATATTGAACGTTACATAAGACTATGACGATGCTCTTCTCCATTGTAACTTTTGCTGTGCTACACTACTATGTTCATTGTGCCATTTTGGCAAGAAACCCTACCTGGTGATTCAGTTTATTATCAGCGTGATTCCTTATTTCTAGCTATACTTTACAACACCACTGTCTCCGCATGGCCACATAGGTGTGATTTCGGATTCGTTGAGATAAAAAAATTCTTCATCTTCATTTCCCACAGAGATGTGCATTAGTGAAGGAGAATATTTCATGTTTCCTTTTAGACAGCGTTTGGGGACCTTCATAAAAACGTGGGTGATCAGATACAATAATGGACTTCTTTATAGTGCTTTACAACCTGTTGGGGGAAGAACTGCCGGCGGTTATGTCGATGTAGGCGCTTCTGGGCGTCAAGAAGTAGCAAAGTACAGCTTTATCTTGACATGTACAAAGCATTGTAATGTAGCCAGCTGCCGTCGCGCCGCGTGCCTGCGAAGCTGGTGTGTTACGCCAAAGGGCGGTTATACCGGCTATACAGATACAAATACAGATACATTTTATGGAAACACACACAAAAAATCAACTTGCCTGAGAGTGTTGCACGGTGATATCATCAGACAACTTTGCGAGGCACATTGACGATGGCCACACGGGCTGCCAGCCGGAAAGTCCGTCATTTACTAAAGAAAATGTCAGAAGAATAAATTTTAGGTTTGGAAAATGGTACATACTGCTTGGTATGATTACCAATCAGTACTTGTGAATATGCATATGGGAATTGAATACACAACAACCAGAGAGAGGGAGAGAGAGAGAGAGAGCGAGGAAGGGAAGGAGGGAAAGATTAAAAGATCGGTGGGCGATGTCGACTTCCTACAAACTTTGACCATTTGCTGACGTCACACATGCATATAGTCTGTCACATGTCCTCAGCGGTTTGGTCACATAGGTGGAGAAGACTGAATCAGTCAGTAGAAAATTCACATGAGTCCAATTTCGTCAGTTGCAGAAGAATTCAACTTTTCCACATATAGATATTGATCATGAAGGCAATGATGAATGAGGAGAAAAGCACACGATTGTCCGCTCATCCTACGTATAGATCCCACCTGTAATACTTACAGCCTACGGCTCTGACAGAAATAGAAAACTACCGCGATAAGCAGGCATCTTGGGACAAGACGATTCGCATTAGACAAAGCCTGGTCGGTTTGAAATGGGCTCTGGGGTGCCGTTAAGTGTTGGTACTCTGAGCTAAGCCGTCCGTTTCTGATGTGATATTTTGTGTGATGATAAGTCAATGCAGCAGAAAATGGCTCCCAATGGAGCCTTTCTGGTGTGCACATTGTCTTGTATTTCATCAGCATCATCAGTCGTAAAGTTTTGCATAGAAGAACAACGTTTTACATCTGTGATCGAGTAAACTTTATCTGTGCCAATAGATTTAGAATCTAAAAACTATTCTTCATGTAATTTGGTATGCCCAACAGACTCAACATGGGTAAAATCACTTTCATATCACTAGCTATAGTAAGACAAAAGAATATGCCGCGACAGTATCAGGTTTATATACTAAAAAAAGCGAAAATGTACTGGAAAGAGTACAGAGTCAAACTATCTGCCAGATTCCGTACCAACAAGTACGAAAGTAGTTCTAGTGTCACCAAAAAAAACAACAAAGCAGATCTACAGCGTATATGTCACTCGATGTCAGTCGACTATGTTTCGGGCGTCATGCAATCATAGCCGAGGCTCACTAAGATTAATTGACATGAGTAGTAACATATATAGATACCATTTTTTAGCGTTTTGCGATAAAGTGTCTAAACCATGTATTCAAGGTCCATCCACGTCTACTTTGTAACATTTGACATTTAAAACGCCTTGTGCAGGGGACACATTTCACCGGCTGCGTTGAATAGACTGTTATTATTAGACATATTATTTGATGAGCCCGTCCAATGGTATGCTACCCTTATCAACCGACAGCACACACTGCCATTGTAACTGCTATGTAATTAGAATTTTATGCGTGTTGGAAGGAAGACTCTTTCTTCGCGTCGCGATGGGAAAACCGTTGTGAACGACTTTTGTGTGACAAAGGAGCGACGAACTCGTGTGATTTACGACTGTGGAACTGTTTGAGGTCAAACCCTACAGCAGTACCATGTATCTGTAGCCAGCTCAATCATGACTCGCACCCTCATAAAAGTCAAGATACTGCTGTCTTCGACATTGTATGGATCGCAGTCTGGTCCAAACCATTACATTATCAAATATATCATCATTACAGGTTTATATCAACCCCATGAAGCATATAATCTCAAAAATTTTCGAAAATTTCTATTTCCCGAAACAGTTCTAAATTCCCGGGAAATGCATAAAGCACATATGGATTACCCGTCATGTTGCCCAAATATGGAACGGAAAGACTTAGACCGTAACTCCTTGTAAACTTAATCTGCCGCCTTTTGTGTCATATTTGTACGGAATGGAAATCCATTGCTTTTCATTTCAACTCTCCTTATATTACTATATGCCAAATGTCGCCTGCGAATTGTGAACGATGCCTCGTATGTTGACTGTAATAAAGCTAATGAGAAATGGTTACCCTGATTTTTTGCTATCATTAAGTTAATTACATTTAGCAGGTTATTCGCTACATTGGAAGGAACTGATTTACGTTTATTGAAATGTCTAATTTGTAAGGCTGTAATTTGACTAAGTGGCAGGCGCATGCAACACAAATTTGATTTGTGTTTCTTCAAAATCGGTCGTTTTGGGAAATTGACAGTTGATGTTACATTATGGTAACGAGTTTCTGCCGTGTGCCTTTCCTAAAACTATTGCAGAAGGAATGAGAACATTTGTCAAAACTGTTAAAACGTAAGGATATAATAAATGCCAATGTATGTCAAAAGTTCTTTTTATACTATAAATATACATATATGTCAAAACGATCAAAGTTCTTTTTACATTATACAGCCTGAGTTAGAGCCTACAGGAATGGCAACCTTCATATGCCGTATACGTAACCTCATCATATTGTCAGGGACATTTTACATTGACAAGTACATTTTATCATTAATGTGGTTTTCTATCAATGTGGTTTTCTATCAATCTCTTCCAAATCTCCCCCCCCCTCTCTCTCTCTCTCTCTCTCTCTCTCTCTCTCTCTCTCTCTATATATATATATATATATATATATATATACATGATAAAGAGGCCAAACACAGTTGTTACTTTCTCCATCTAAACGACTTTTTTAAATCTTCCAAATAACGTAGCTAACGACTCAGTGCTCCGAATCTGGATGCAATCATGTCCTGGGCGATAGTCCAAGTTTTACTAATCGTGGCACTCAATCAAACTCCATGTGTTACTGTCGCAAAATGCCGATGATTACTGTACTGTGTGAAGTCTTGCCAGTAGGACTGTGTTGACGGCAGTTGCTAAAAGGCTTTTTCTCTGTGTGGAATATCAGTCACATTTATCATCTGGTGATGACCCCAATCCAGGTCAAGGGAACGTTAAGGTTAAAGTGGGATGATGGCAATGTAGGTTCATCAACTTGACCAGGGAAAATCTTTGGATACGAAACCCCACAGGAGGCTTCAATATAACACTCACTGAGTCTTACATATTACATTATGTCAATACGCCATTTACGTCTATATCCTTGTAGTCATAGTTTATTTAGAATAGGCCAGTGTTGTTGGATTGATTGCTTTGTCACTGTTGCCATAGATTGTACCATGTACAACTGTCGCGCAATAAAGTCCATTCATTCATTATAAGAATTAACAGCATGGTATAGATGTTCAGTGCTGCAGAAATCACCGCACTGCTACAAATGCTACAGTAGACATCAGCAGCAATCATTACACTCATGTGTATGCGAGATCACCCATGTCTATTGGAAGGGAAGTTTTCACAAGACAACGATGTCTCAAAAAGGCTATATGATAGTTGCCTTGTGCTCTGCGAAGGGATGAAAACCATCCCATCTTCAGCCTGAAGGTGAAGAAGGAGATGTATTGAAGCCGCGCAAGGAACAGCTTCATTGTTCATCTCGGATGACTAAGCTGATGATGCCCATACTAATATTGACTTCCAAGAACAACTGTCCTAAGTCTTTCCGCGTTATGGACATCTCCTAGGAGATACACAATTTGTTGACCAGACTCCCACAAGAGTACTTTGGACAGCAAGAGTGCTTTGTGTAAATGCACCGTCTGCCTCGGGAGGCCAATGTCAGTGATGCACAGGCTTTCACGAAACAATTTGTTTATGTTCCGTGCCATTGTGATTTCGGATTGCCCTTTTGCTGGCGGTTATGGCTACGAAGGCCACACAATAGTCGCCGAGTGGTCTGCAAGAGGATAAAAAGACATTTCAAGAAAAGACCTACATGTAACCTTGAACGTACACTTTGGGCAGCGTCAAGCTCATTTCTTTGCACGAACTGACACGCAAATGTACACAAGTAAATTGCCTCCGAGGAAATCTTCAGTTATCTTGCTCTAATGTACTGCACATCTTCTAGTGGAATCAGTGTCAGCAGAAGACCACTATCTTGTCAGATCATCTTAGCTTTTCTACTACTCATTATGACTCTTCAATATTCTTCTGCAAGCAGTCGTCAAGGCTACGAAACACCTTTGGGCAAGCCATGATGGCCGGTCATGAAGATAACGTGGTCTTGAATATATACTAACCTGCAGCAATGGGGTTTAGGAACATCCCTTAAACTCATAACTGGTACAACATTTAGCCCATTGTGTACTGCCGTTTACAAGGCTGATTAGGTTCATGTCCACACGTTAATGCCCAAAAGAATATTGGCTTTTGTGTCCCTACATTGAAATATTGTAGACCACATAGCCTGTGGACTATTACCAGTGGTAGGCAGACTCTTTCAAGACAACATAGCTTTCTATAGGCCGTTACGACTGCGAAACATCCTTTAGCGAGCACCTTAATGGCCAAAGAGACAACGGAACTGCCATTTAGCGGTCTACCATGAAATGAACATGTCCTGATCTGCAGCAATGGTATTGACGAAAAGACCTCGAACCTACACTTCGGACGCCCTGAAGCTCATATACGTTTGCCCGAGAACGACGCTTATCAGGTCAATGTTCACAACGAAGTGCCATGAGAATATTGACTTCCTAGAAGAGGCATTGTAAGTGTTTCTACTGTACATGTACCCAGGGATTACGCATCCTTTAACAAAATGTAGTTTTCCGCTGGGTCATTAGGACTCCTGAACGCCATTTCGCAAGCAATAATGGCCACAAAGACAACAGAATGGTCTTCTATAATGGTTAAGTTACAGATAAAATCTTCAATCTTCATTTAGAGCCACATTTCGGACAGCATACAACCCATTTTCATACAACATTTGTCTAATGTAAAGACCTTCACGTGTACTGTACTTTCCATAGCTGACTACCGAACACCCTTTTGCAGCCGCTAATGGCTTTGGAGACCGCAGAATAGCCATTTTGTGGTTTGTAAAGAGATAACGGTTATCTCATTTGCGGTCGAAAGTCTTTGGGGGAAGGCCTTGGAACTCCCATTGGGAAAACGTGCAGCCCATATCTTTACCAAAATTGACTAATGTTGTATGGTAGGCATCTGAGGTTGCGTGCCTTTTTAAGTGTCTTAGGAAACGCAAGCTACATGTATATGGCAGTGCAAGGGGTGGTGAGGAAAATTGGAGTGTGGTAGTCATAGTGGACTGTTTTGTTTTAGATATTATCTGATGTTTCTATATCATATGCATATAGTTGACTTGTACCGTATGTGTCGGCGTTTTGCCACCAAAATGAAATGTGCAGTAATACTTCGTTTCTATGTTGTCGTTTTTTGCAGCAAAGGTTTTCAAACCGTTGCCTGATCATCAAGGTACAGCAATCTAGGTAAGTACGCATCACCGAATAAACATCTGGTAGGTATGGATTAGGGGTAGGCAATGGAAAAGATGGGAGGAAAACATCAGAGAATGGACCAGCATGACACTAAGTTAAACGTTAAGACGAACAGAAAACCGAGAAGGGTGGAGAAAACTGGTTGTCAGATCATCTGTGGTGCCCCAACAGTTGAATAATTACACTAAGGGACAGATGACATGAGAGGTATGGATTAGAATGCCCTTTCCTCACAACTACGTGTTTGTGGAATATCCCACACCGAACGTGAAGGAAGGAAGGTGAACAAATCATGCTTCTGGTTCAAGTTGGTCATTGTGGATATCAACAAGCCTGATTATGAAGATCCTGCAATCCAAGTAAGTACGTATTGCCGAATAAACATCTGGTAGGTGTTGATTATAAAGTCCTGTCCTCACAACTACTTGTTTGTGGAATATCCCAGACCAAACGTGAAGCAAAGAAGGAGCACAAATTCTGTACATGTATAGCCGGTATAACTGCCCTTTGGCGTAACACACCAACTTTGCAGGCACGCGGCGCGGCGGCAGCTGGCTACATTACACCGACCGACTTGTTACACCTAACGTTTGAACGTCTAACTCTAAACAATGTTTAAAACTAGTGACGATGCCCCTACTGTACTTGGTGGCAGCGAGTTCCATTCTACGATAGTTCTAATGGAAAATGCGCTTCTGGTTCAGGTTGTTCATTGGGGATCTCATTCCCCCTGGGTCCGCCGATTACCCCAGCTCGTACATCACCGTACGACAGGGTAAGTGATAGTCAATTGATCGAAAGCAGCAGGCAGCGTCTGGATATCGTAATGGGACGTTTTCGTGCTTCGCAAACTGATGTGGATGTGCTGACTGTGAGCAACGTTCACATAATAATACTTTATTTGCAAGTTCATGGCCGAGAGCCAGTTGCAACATGGGTGCCTTTTTAGGGAGGACATTGTATTGTGCATCTGTTTAAATATATTTTAGGGGGCTGTTATGCGTTAAACGTGTTGAATTGTGTTAGTAGACGTCACATGCATTTACTATCTACAGAATATATTAGCACAGTGTCCATAAACGAGTGAAGGCACTGGTCCAATCTACATATACGTAATTTGTAACATTGTAAGTAAAGAAATTCATTCATTCATTCATTCATTTAAATAACCTGGCCATATGTACATAGGGAACGAAATTACAATCTTTTCATATTCCAGCTCTTTCAAGGTCGATCTTTATACAGGTCAAGTTGTAAACCTCGCGAGTGTAACTCAATACTCGGGAAGTGGCGCGTAACTAAATTTCCGCTCGTAAAAATCTCCCATGGAGTGAACGATTCCGCCCCTAAAAATAGCACACTTAAGATGCACGTCACGCTTCGTCTGGTATATACCAGTGCTTCAGATAAACAGGTCTTGCCATTTCTTATCCAACAGGTGAGTTTGACAACATCAGCGCCAAACGTCGTCTGCTGGTGACGTCACGTCGTCACGACGGGATGGAAAGCCGCGTGTGTTCATCACCAGGGGTGACGACAGTCAGCCTGGTCACGTGAGACGTTTCGAGACTCGGGCGCCCGTCCCCATTCCGCCGCGTACATGCGGGCAACCAGAGGAGCTTAGGAGACTGTGGTGAAAACGCTGAGAGGAAACGGGCTCTAATTGATAGGATTCTATCCAAAACCTGACGCCCTTAAAAGCGAGAAGGAAAATAGGCTACATACAGCCTATAGCTCAACGTAGCTCTTACTGCAAGGAACACAGAGGTGACAGGAAAGATGGACTTCGTGTCGCAATATCGGAGGGCAGCTCTGCTGTGTTTCATGATCTTAGCCTTGAGGTACGAGCCCGATACATCACCGGGAGGTGTCAGGACTGTAGCCGGGAAGAAGACGGACGTCTGGCCGAGAAAACGCGTCGCTCGAGTCGATGGAGACGTGATCCTGGGGGCCCTGTTCCCCGTACACTCCCGCTCAGACGTGCACACCTGCGGACAGATTATAGAACAGGAAGGCATCCAGCCGCTAGAGATGTTACTCTTCACCCTGGACAAGATCAATCAGAACTCCACGTTCCTTCCGAACATCACCATTGGGGCCCGGATCCTGGACAGCTGTGACTCCGACGCGTACGCCCTGGGCCAGGCGGTCGAGTTCATCAAGGGCGCCATGACGGACGCAGGAGACTCCGAGTACGTGTGCGTGGACGGGTCCTCCCCCGTGGTCAAAGAGCGGCACCCCATTGTCGGCGTGATCGGCGGAGCCTCCAGCGTGGTCTCCATACAAGTCGCCAACCTGCTTCGTCTCTTCAAGCTACCACAGGTGGGTATTTTTTCCTTACTTTCAGTTCAGTGCATCCCCCATGACGTGCTCTTACGACAGGGCGTTAAGTTTTGGTCCACTGTTCATTGTGCTTGTTGAAAAGAGCTAGGGGAATTTCCCAGGTATAATGAACCTGTGTATATACTGTAAATAGCGTCTGTCTACCTTTGTCTCGGCCAGATGGGTGGGTTACTCTTTCCCACGTTGGGTCAAAGGTCCCCAAATGGTCCAGAAAAGGTTATATAATTTCCTTTCTTCATGTCTGTTGACTTACATGTATAGAGCCAGTGGGAAAATACATGGAAAGGACTTCTAAATATTTCATGGAGATATGACATCTGCCTAACCCAAGGAGTGGTTGCTCACCCAGCATGCATGCTACTGGAAAGGGCCACAGTCCTTAAGACTGGACGTTAAGTTGTGTTCCACTGTTCATTGTACTTGTTGAAAAGAGCCAAGGGAAGTTCCCAGGTACAGTGAACATATTGTACACACTGTCTCTGTTTTCTCTGTTACGACCAGTGGAAGAGTAGCTCTCCTTTTTACTTTCCTCTCGCCACTCCGTACCTGTTGCATACTGACATTGTTACAACACGTTTTAAGAGGTCTTTTATTTAGTAGTGATTGCTAAATACATTTTCAGCACATTGCGAATGCATAAAAAACATTGTCAAGTTATTGCTGTCCTATTCACAGGACAGCTACAATTCATAGTCATTGATTTTCTAGACCGCACCACAAACGAAACGCCGTGGAGTGGTAAATAAAAAAGCAATTGAAATGTAATTTCCTGTGTGGATTGTGGGAGGCCTTGAGTGAAAACTGTCCGTAATATTAACACCAAGGCCGTACCGAATTTTTAAAGCTTAGCAAAAGCATAACAGGACGAATAATAGAACGGATTTTCCAGCGTAACAGAATGAAAAATTGATTACAAAGTAGTCGTTACATGTAGATGATCGTTACAATTGCCTTATCGGGATGGATCCTTAATCTTATTAAATTTGACATCAGCCATATATCAGCCAATTCACCTTGTATCGATTCACATTACATCACATTGTGCCACATTGCATAAGATCGATACTAAGCTATATAACATGCTACTTAATAACTACAGCAGCTTGTTACAATGTGAAGTGTCACACGTAAGTAATCTTTGAAAAATCTGTGTGCAGTATACATACTACTGCGATGTCTTATCCAATACAATATGCGCAACAAAATATTGTGCCATGCGCTGTTGCTTTGGCATTTGTGTTGCTGGAGCAGCCCTGTTTTAGTATTGTAAATTTGACCAGGTTAATGTGTCATATGTTTATCATTTTAGACAGCCAGTCTGTTAAAGCCGTCGTGTCAATACTTAACCTTTTCATGGTTCTGGGACATCGATGATTAATCATTTCAAATCAGATCCATGCATTCCTTTACATATGCCTCATGTTTAGCAGCATTTTCTAGTGTGCCAAACCTGTCATGTCAAGTATCTTCCCAAACCCAATATTTGTCAAAAACGTCCCAGATAATCTAGAGATCCTAATACCATAGGCGGGAGCTCGGGCGGTTCCTCATCAGGAACACAAAGTGCTCCGTCCAACAGCGAGCGACCTTAGATCGAAAGGTCGGTACCGTCAGGGGGTCCGGGATGGTCCGGGATGTAAGATTTAAAGGTTTCAACTGAGGAGGTAATGGGGGTTAGCAGGGGTGATCGCCGTTATTATAAACGTGTTACGTACGAGAGATGATTGCAGATGGACATTGGTCGAATCGCAACATCCTCCACATCGATTATAGTGTAATAATTGTATGTAACTGTGTTATACGTACGTTACTTGTCCAAGTCATGGAGTAGGTATTTTAGGCAAACTAGGCTGTCATGTCTTATAGATAAAGACATGAACATGTATGAAATCGGAAAAGACATACAGTACTTGCATTTCAACAAATTTGCGAGAAATGCAGTGATTTTAATCAAGCACTATTTATAGAGGTTGTTCTGCTAATTGCAGTTTAGATAGTGCCAAATGAAGCACTAGTCGAGCATCGTAAATACTGACTTTTGCATTCGCTACAAAAAGTAGCAATCGGCTTTGTTCATTGCTCTTAACAACTGAATCTTAAGCCAGCCCATAAAAGAACAAGAAAGAACCATAACTACATGTATCAGTCTTATTAACCCAGATATCTAGACATTCGTTTTTCTTATTTTATTTATTTATTTATTGGTTCGGCTGATACAACCAATAATGAACTGCTTTATACAATGGAACCTGTTGTCATCTAATACGTTTGAGACCCCTTCATTTTCATTGTTATGCATCAAATCTGTATGCAGCAATTCAAAACAGTTCAGTAATCGTTTTTCTTGGTATAGCTTTTTGGCGACGACATTTAGTTTCATATCTCTGATGCCAGTTTTGATGCTTTTTTAAGGGAAAGAAAGTGACCTCCATTTCGTTTGAGCTCATTGAAGGACTATTCTTCCATTGGTCGTGACAGAGAAGACAGCCTCCCTGTACAGTATTGACAGGTAAAGCTTACACAGCTTAAGCAGAAGCTCCTGCCGCTAAGATTTGGCACACTGCCTCGCTCATTCCACCCATTTGCTGTAGCAGAGTGGGCAAGGGTCATCGGTGCGAGTAGAGCAGGTCGATACCGGCTGTCACCAGCGTCTAGTTGACTATTTGTCACAACAGCCATTCTCATCAGATAGTCTTGATGGAGTAGAATAGATTACGACGGAGATAACCTTTTGGAATGCTAAGTGAAATAACTACCGTCATTTCAGAACCATGGAGAGTTATACAGGCTTCCGTGTGCATTAGCGTTTACATGTCAATGTTCAACTTAGCTTTCGTCATTCCCTTATACATATACCTTTTGCTTTCAGTTGTTAATACATTTGTTTTTCATTACATAAACTGGGCGATAAACAGTCAGGAAAGAGTACGCAACGCAACACGACAATGTTTAACCTTTGCAGTTGCCAGATGAGTGACGTATTTGGGTTTTGCCGTATACATTGAAACGGATATGCTGAGTAAGATAAGGTTTCCTGTGCAGATATGGTTATATGTACATGCTCATTTTCTCACTTGAAATTTAAAATCTACTTTAGAGGCAAATTTCAATATCTATCTACTAGTAGTTGCTTGTCTGAATGAGTAACTCTTTTCTTGTGAGTCTCATTAACTGGGTGTCTAACCTTCATCGACGCCATACTATATTATTTATTGTATTGGTTCTCAAATGACAAACTGGAACAATGTGTTTGAATATCAATGAACGCTGAACTGTGAAGCATCCTTGAACTTCATGGTACGAACAATGGATGGATAACATCTGTGCCAAACATCCCTTCCTGGATAACTTCCAACAGTGTAATACATACATATTGAGGGGATTATGTCGAGAATGGCCCAAAGACATACTCATAGATTGTAACCACAAAACGCAGCTGCACGACACTTTTAAATTAGACCAAACTTTGCGTGCCGGTAATGGGTAATCAGGAGACGACTCACACAACAATTAACCTCCTGCCACTGCAGATAACTAACTTCCTAACTGTGGTAATCTAAACACATCTGTAGCGGCATCTGTGTAGGTCAGAGAGTCATTCCAGGACGGGAATTTTCTTTCAGGCGTGTATGCGAACGATAATCACGAATCATGAGCTAGTTTTACCGTAAAAATGCAGACTGATGTCATATAAAGATAACAACCTGTGCAGCAGAGCATGAAAATGACAGGATTAGGGCTAGACAGCCCTAGTGACACTGCTTGCTCAAATCAGGATACCATAAGATCGAAAAATGGTTTTAGATGCAAACATGATATTAACTGGAAAGGTAAAATTTGCAAAGCAAGTGCATAATGTTTACCTTCACATGGTCTAGCCTAACAAACTACTGCTCTGTTTATTCTTACTCAAACACATTCATATATATGGTGACCAGCCCCTCCAACTCTGTCCTGCAACTTGCTACATAATGTAATCCAACACCACAGGGTGTCTACTACAGCACCAGTTACCATGGTGGCAAACGTCTGTTCCAGGTCATTGACCTTATGTGTTTGGAGAAGAAGAAGCAACAGAGCAAAAGCAATATCTTTTACAATATGTTTTAGCAAGGACCATTCTGTTGCATGATTTGCGATTATTCAACAGCATCGTACTCCCAAAGGGAACTCAGATCTGATAAAGGGCAAGGCCTGCATAAAGGACCAAGTATCAACTAAATCGATATCGCGATAAAATCCATCCACTGGGAGGTAAGTGATTAATTTCAGAATTAAACTGATGTATAGTGTGAAGAATTACCTGCGACAGTTACAAATCCATACGGGGGTTTTATCGATCATTACTGTGCTGTGTTCTGCCTTCCCTAGCTGCAGCTAAATTTTGTGTTGACCCAAAAAAGGCTTTTGAAAGATATTTAATAGGAAATATTCTCAGTTAGTTACGTGTTTCGGAGCATTGATGTTTCTGACTTAGGGAGATGCTTTTCCAGTAACCCAAACACTTTCAAAGTGACAAATTCACTTCAAAAGCCTTTTTCTGATGCTTTTCATATGTTCTGTGACGATCCGTATAAAAATGGTGAAATAAACTCAATAAACCACGGGTTCGTATGCGGTAAATAATGGGCGTAGCATATCTGATATTGGAAGTACATACGCACTTGCTCCTAGGGTGCCCCTCGGCAGGCTCATGTTATGACTTACCGATTTGAATTCTGTGTAACGCCCGGCCATCTGTGGATTGACTGCTAAGGCACGGTTAATGCCCATGCCCATGAAACAGGCAGCTTTTAAAAGACCCGTCGGCATCTGACATTCTCCTGGCAAAGGCGTGTCTTCAGGGTGTTGCTTTCGTTAAGTGTGGAGTCCTTGAAACTTTGTAAAGGTCAACGCGGCTGCCGTCTTACAAATAACGAAGAATATATGATCGAATGCAACCGGTCCGAGTTAAGACACATCATGTATTCTACCGTTTGCTTGACCTTCTTCAGTACATGCAGTCACAACACATGAACATTAAGGAATGTCAGATGTTTTATTACTTTCTTAAAATTGTCTTGATGGAAAAAGTTCAGAGAGATTGTCACAATGGTAACTATTTCAAAAATCCAAGTCTCTTGCAGTCTTATAATGAGGGTATTTACAAATGAAATGTATTTCATTTTCCACTGCATCCATATATAATATAATCCTGCCGTCCTTAATTTCCTGTACCAGGTGCACCAATCCCCTTGTTGTCTACTCAGTTGTAGTTCGATTATAACATAACATCATCATGTCGGGGGAGGTCCCCGGTCCCAGACCCTCTCCCTCCAGTCCACTCTTTCCGTCATGGCACCCGCCAGGTACTCCTTTGGAAGTCCCACATCAGCAGCCAGCTGGTCTATATATGTCATACTATAACATAACATAACATAACATAACATAACATAACATAACATAACATAACATAACATAACATAACATAATAATATCCCATCTGTGATCAAACACGCCTTCCATGAATTCACGTTGGGTTTACTAATTAGCTTAAGACACCTGGATTGTAAAATGTAATAGTGGGGCGACTACATCTTGTCACGGCATCAGCTGTGGAAAGTATTAGTTACTATAATCCCATGTCACTACCGCAGGGATGTAGAGTCGATTACGCATCTGTAGACACAGCTAGATGGATCTGTCCCTGTACACTTCACCAAAATTGCATTTGTTGAGAAACTAATCCACGCATGATTACTAGTCTGGCTTTAGACGGATCGATGTAATTTTCTGTGGATGACCTCGATGTTCTAATACCGACACCAACATCGATGAAAATCATTTGATTTGACTGATGATCTTGAACGTAGCCATACGTCCACCATTGAAAGTCACCAAGCCTACATAAAGTGCCCCATATTTGTGTTATTTATTTATATATACATAAATACATTGGTTTCGCGATGTATCTAGTCATTATCATTAACAAAGTTTTGAAAAGTACTTTTAAGGTAAAGGTTTGAGCGTTGCTAGCTTACTGTATACACGATAGAATCTTTATTTTAATTTTAATTCAATTGCAGCGGGACAATACAATGGCTACCCAGGCAGCGAAGCTGATTTCGGGTGCCGGGACACACACAGATTGTACATACACAAAATAATACACTTATTCACGTAAACCCAAAATCCGACAATAACAATCAATAACAATCAATAAAATAATATAGACTTAAGTACAAGGCTTATACGGTTTTGGAGGTCAGAGGTCATAGACAATAATATAATAAGTGGGGAGGATATGTATAGCGTATGATCATATGAGGTGTCTTATGTGGTATCACTGGAAGGACCGTCAAAGCGTTTTGTGTCGGATAGAATCTACTGTCTACAGTATCTTGTAGTGTTTTACGGTCTCTGGAACGTTCTTGTTTGGACTAAACGTCTGTCATTTGGTCTCCCCTAACCTGTTCCAGCAACCTAATTCCCGTAGACAGCAAATATACAAATATAGATCGACTGAATTGACCTTAACAGTTCTCCCAGGCTTTTGACCTTGGCAGTTGACTAGTGTGTCCCAGTTTAAGGACCACTCTACCGGCGGGATGCTCAGCTCTGGGCTTAACGGTCGCATTTCACCTCATAATCCTCTTGTGTGGTAATGCCCACTTGCCCTTTTGCTTCTGAGGACTGAGGTCCTCCTGTGCCTACAAGCACATTTGGCAGCAAGTTTCCATCTCAACCTTTCGCTTCAGCTGAACATTGATTCTACTAGAAGTAATGCTTGCCTTTCGGCGTTTTTGTTAATACCACATCGTCTTTTCCTTAATGTCCTTGCCCTTTCGCTTTAGTCTGAGATTGATCCTACGTGTTGTAAAGGTTGCCTTGTAGCGTCTTATGCTGTCATTCCCTCGCCATTTGTGTCCTGCCCAAGTTGCAGGCTGACCCGATTGATTAGAAGTAACCTCTACAGTGTGAAAGGTTCTAGGGACAAGCGTAAAGGTCGACTGCTGTGCATGTAACGCTAAGGGGATTTACATAGTATCCTTTTGTCAGAGAAAATTTGAATATGTTTGAATCTGGAGCCATCGGAGCTTCATAGGTTCATAAAATCCGTGTCAGGGGATTGGGTGCAATTCATTCCATGAAAATCCTTCACACATAAACATTTCAGAAAGTTCCTTCATAAGTAAACATTACAGGAGACCTACGAACCCACATGAGCTCATAATAGTTTATCACTAATGTCATAACAAAGTCAATATTGCTTAAAGGCATACAGTATATCAGAAATTATTTAATACATTCCTCTTCAAAATCATTTTCTAGGTTTATTTTTGCAAATGTCAAACGTAGACACATTGTCAGGATTGGAAATAATAGTTATCAGGAATATCATCTTGATTGGTGCACTTACAAAGAAACAAAAAAACACTACATGCACTGGTCTCATAAAGAGGAACGGTTGAACAGTTACCCTGGATAACCTCTTTCTTGAGTGCAAAAAAACGATGAATATATGACCTCCCTGGAAGGTAATATCTTACCCTCTATCGGTAGGTTCCAGGTGTGTCATGCCATGTACCCCCTCAAGGCGTTTCACAATCAATAAGATACTCTTAGCGATATGTATCTTACCTTACCGTACCTTACCTTAAATGGCAAGATGAAATGATTATTGCCGCAAGAAAAAAAACGGACGCATCTATCTTCTAACAGGGGGTCACTTGTAAACATATTGATATACTGCCACACATTTTGCATATAATCTCTCTGTTTGCATGTATACATGTATACGCATAGGTTACTTAATTACTGTTGCTATGAATACGTTTTCCTCAAATTATTGCCTCTTTTGGAAAAGAAGGGCTTTAGTGTTAAATTCCATGAAAAGGAACAATGGTTTAAGTAATGGCTTTAATGTCTCAAATTATTTTCATTACATGTCATTTCAAACGAATCTATTATTTCTAAGGATACAGATTTATCAATACCTCCTGTACATTTATATTACGGTCACCTTAGCAGTGGGCGATTTACATTGATGACAAACTTACTATTTTTCCTTGCGGGTTGCACAGCTTGTATAGCGAATACTTCCTTCTACAGTGTTGTTTTTCCACTTAATCGTTGTAAATGTCATCCCAGGGCAATGTTTGCTTCCTTTCGGCTGCTTTGCACACTTACATTTTATCAACAAACCGTTTCTAACTCCAAAGTCCTTCCACCTATTCCTGTATGTAATGTAACTATGAATTTATTACTATATTTAGTTGACCTCCGGCCTCCTAGCTATGTTAGTTACTTATTAATGTATAGCTATAATTAGTATTTTTACAATTATTGTTCTTACCTGTTGTGTATATTGTGTATACCTGTTGTGTATATTTTGTTGTGGAACCCGCTATCAGCTTTAGCTGCCAGAGTATCCACGGTATTGCGTTGTAATTGTATGCAATTTGTGATAAATAAATAAATGTTTGCTTCCTGCGCAATCTGCATCAGGTGTACCAGGTGTTTATGAGATCAGTGCGCGCGCCGTGTGAAGCAGTAGATGTATGAGATGTTACTCGCGGCAATGCTACCACCCACGCAGTAATAACTCCATCCTCGGTGCAGCCATATAATCACCAGCCATGCATCAATGTGCATGAATGGGCCAAATACGATTTAGAAAATGTAATAATATGTATATAGAAACACTATATTGAACTAAAAATTGAACTTTTTAATTGTGAAATTCTAATAATTTTCACATAAATCTCACATTTTCTGGGCCCTCTTCGCAAATTTACACAATATCATTGTTCCCCCTCTCCGTACCTACCTTTGATTTTACAGTGTAACCAATTAATGGAAATCTATTATTGACTCCTGTAGAACAGTTCAGTTGGTAGAATGTTGCTGAGTCCTCAAGGGTGAAAACCTGAGCTTGTAGAGCACAGATGGTGATTAATTTAGGTAATCAATTGTTTATTATTGTTCGTCTTCCTGGAATTTGATACTACATTAGCAGATATTGACTGCAATTCCTGGAAGGAAGTTGAAACACAGATGAGTAAAATGAGCGCAGACTTCGATTGAGTCTCAATTAGCTGACTGCAGCTTAGATTGTCAGGTCGTTAGAATTCGATTGGAGAGACGGCATGGTTCCAGAGGCGAGCTTGAATACAGAATGAGTTCTCGAGATTTCTTTTCTTCACGCAACGTGCTTATTGTATTTATATGTTAATTGTTTTTTTGTTTGTGGCGCTGTTAATATAAGTTTTAAACTTGAGTGCAGCGCCACAATGTCCTTGTCATTGTCTTGTTTTGTGTTGTGTTGAATAAAAAAAAACGTGCGGGTTGCCATTCCCTTTTATCCAGCCGTTCAAATGCCTTTAAAACATGTCTAGACGTGACAGTAGGACAGATCAGGTCGTTAGAATTCGATTGGAGAGACGGCATGGTTCCAGAGGCGAGCTTGAATACAGAATGAAGATACGAGATTTCTTTTCTTCACGCAACGTGTCGGTTTTCATTCTCTTTCATCCAGCCGTTCAAATGTCTTTAAGACATGTCTAGACGTGACAGTAGGGCCGATGTGTCTTCTTTATCATGGCACTTTAAGACGCAGGTGTACAATCAATCTTCCTGCAGCCAAAGTCAATGCCCTACGAGTCGCCACTCCGCGGGACAATAACGACAGAGCAGGTGCACTTGACTGCCATCCTAGCGTTTTATAAGCAAAACGTAATCACTGCTCACGGCATTAGTGCTGGGTGGGCGGGTTTGGAAGTGTTGAATTCATCTGTGAATGCCGGAGAAGTCGTTGAAAGAGCGCTAGGTGTATTGGAGCTGCCTTATAACGCGCGGTGCTTTTTCAACCAACCGGAAAACGAGGGACCTCCGCCAGGCGTAAAACCCCGGTTAGACTATGACTTATTCATATAAGCCGACAGCTTGGCTTGTTTGTCGCGCTGGGACCTAACATGAAATCTCGCTGTACATTCAAAGCTTTTCGCAAGATTGTGTGACTTTTAGTATATACAATCTATGCAACAAAATCAATAGAACACTTGGGAAGTCAAAACCATCGTAGCAAGTGATAAAAACTCGTAACGTTGTTGCCTTTGAAATAGAGATTTAGAAATAGAATAAGAATTCTGCAAAAGAACCCAGTAATTTGGCCGAAACAATAAAATAAATACGGAAAAGCAAATGGCTACAGTGAGTGGTGCATAGGGCCAGGACTAGCAGAGAAGGATTTCGTTCATTCATTCATTCATTCATTCATTCATTTATTTATTTATTTATTTATTTGCACAAATAAAAAAGACATTAAATAACAAATATACAGAACAATGGAAAAAAAACAGAGTTCAGGAGGAGGAAAAAAGCCTACAAGGCTTGTCCAATCTCCTCCTCCATGAAACTTAACATAAACAAATTAACTAAACTTCAGGAAATATAAATCATGAAACTTAACATAATAAATCAACTAAATAAAACCTAGATAATAACAGAACGAAACTAATTCAAATTGGAATATAATTTCCAGGAACTAGATATATCATTCAAGTAATAGGGGCCTATTTAGGAACGTTTTCCGGGAAATATTCCTTTATAGGACTGAAGGTGGATCTTTATGTGCCACCCACGCTCTCCGGCGAAGCTATACTGCCATCAATCAGGTTTATGTCCCGCCCACACACTGTGTTCTTATAGTGCCACTTGTCGTGACGTACTAGTACTGTGTGTATATTGTGTGGCATCAGATTTTTGTTTAGGGCCCGGTGACATATGTTGCAAACTGAGAGCATTCTTGGAGTAGTCTTGCATGTGTCCTGCTAAATTCGGCTGTTTTGTTACGGCTGTTGGTTCTGTCACAGCCTGCTTGAAACTTCTGCGGCATCACAATCGTACAACGGCATACGACGAATGTGACAGAACTAACCACCGACAAGGATCTAAGACAGCCCCTTCCGTAATAAGACAGCTGGATTTTGTACAACATATGCACGCTATCCCAAGAAGAACTTCAGCCATCATTGGACAATCGTGCGACGGTCGCACGACGATCCTAAGTCTACGACGAATGTGACCAGACCCTCAGGATGAGCATTAGGGAATCCAAAAGGCATTGCTAGGAATATTAAGAATGCATGGGCTGTCTTGAAACTTAAAGGCAAGAAGTGTCTCCCAGGAAAGCTTCTGAAAACTGAGCTTAATTTGATTTATTCCTTCTCTCGCACCAGAGTCTTATAATGAGGCAATCTACAGACTTTCGTGCTGATAATTGTACTCGTAATATCGTTGTCACGCTGGTTAATAAGTAACTATATAGAGGCTCCGTACAGAAAACAAATCAAATTTGTTTCTTTCGTACGATGGCATGTGATTTTGATATTCAAAGGGCGCCATCCAAGAAGTCTAGTGCAGATAATTGTGCTCGTAATAACGCTGCCACGCTGGTTAATCGGTACTATAAATCTGCAAACGGCGACTGAACTTTGAAACGAAATCCGATTTATTAGTACGCTCGTACCTTATCAAAGTCAAAGGGTACCATCCATAACGTTATGTGCTGACAATTGTGCGACTAATATCTCTGCCATGCTGCTTGATGAGTGACTATATATGTCAGGTAGAGACTCCCATCTGGTAGAATTGTCGATTCTGCCGACAGAGATCCCAATTGCAGTCTGTAAATTTCAAGATATTCACTTAAAAGATAGTGAGAACTTTTCAACGTTGATTCGTGTCACTTTAGATCAATGGATTGACTCGAAATTTAGGATTTGTAAATGGGAAACCACCCTAACACATTAGCAGCATCCTGATCGGAGTCTCTGTCGACAAAGACTCGATTCTGCCAGATCGGAGTCTCAACCTGACAACAGTGACATATCATACCTTCGTAAAGTAACTGAAAGTCAGTTCCTTGTATTCGCATGTGCATCTTGTTTGATTATTCAAACGGTGTCAAACATTAAGTCTAGTTTAGATAACTGTGCTCCTAATACCGGTTGATCAGTGAGTATACATCTTCGTAAAGTAGCTGAACTTAGATCCACTTTATTCGTACTCGGATGTCACACTCTAGTGCCTAATTGGAGTCTTCAAACGGTGGAAAGTTGCCAAACTCGTAATATCGTTGTCACGCTGGGTAATTGGTACCAATCAATCTCCGTACACAGCGAGGTGCAGGCAGACATTACCTTTATTAGTAATCTACATTATACTTCCCCCCACCCACACACGCGGCAATGCCTCCGCACTCTTCGCAAATTACAAGGAACATCGCAGCTCTGGCAGAATGTTGTCGATGTTAACAGTCTGCTGACTGAATTCCTAAGAGAGAGCTTTGCGTCTGAAGAGGCGGAAGCTTAAAGTAGAGATGACAAGCATGTCATTATTGCAGTGATTGCTCATTGCTTGATGTGGTGTTTTCCAACAAGGTTGTCGTGCAATGCTCTGATCTTCGATGTTAAGATCAAAGGATGCTTAGATTGCAATGAGTTAGCAATCTTTCCAATAGCAAGACTTGATCAAAGAGCAGCTAAGTTTTACCTTGTTTGTGTAGTCCCGTGTTGGTTATATAAGTTATTATCCATATGTTACATTTTATGTGTCGTCGCGCAACATCAGAAGTATTTACGGCTTGCAAATTAACAAAGCCTTGCGGGCGAACTTGTAAAGAATCTTGGAACCACATCCACAAAGAAGCTGTCAAGCTCGGCAGTAAGGTTGAGTGATTAACGACGTTTTGCCGACAGTGGTCGTTATCACACCTACGGGACCGTAAAGCAGACAGACGGTAATGATTTACTATCAATCTTACATAAATGGTGGATGGCAACTTTCCAAACAACAGTCAAGAAAGAACGTCCGGTCCAGAACTACTGCCATTGGTAGCAATGCTAATGCAGCAGGCAATGGTACATGTACATTGCTCTTCTTTTGAAAAATATGTAAAATATGCCGAGTTTGTCGTATGACTTGTTTAATTGCAGTTCATAAATTATGCAAGTAAGGTTTTGTTTAACATTACTAGTACTTGTGTCCATTGATCACTTCCTCTCTCTCAACGGTCAAAGTGGCTGGCACATGGAAAAGATACGTGGGTAGCAATGGAAAATATATAACTGCGAAAACACAAACTGGCAGACCAAAGATAGTAACTCATAAAACATAAATTAGTAGCCTGTTCAATTGACGCTAAGGGCTACAATGTCAGTCAACCGCCAAGGTTGATAAATGACTCTAATTTAATCACCTCCGACCTTTAGCCACCCAGAGAGAGAGAGAGAGAGAGAGAGAGAGAGAGAGAGAGAAAGAGAGAGAGGGGGGGAGAGAGAGAGAGAGAGAGTAGTCTCCAGATATATTGTTGTTGCTTAACGTACATTTCTCTGTGGCAATCCTATGAAAACAGACTGTCACAATACGTGTACATTCTCATGTGAAAATGTTCTGTATTTCAACTCAGTAATGTTAGCTTCTTATCTGTTTTTACTTGAGCAAAGTTTCCCCATACTCTTCCAACCATAAACCAAGTCACTGAACATAAAACGCGCAATAAGTCATCATCTGGAAGTGTACATAAAACGGTCCTTGAGGGGGAAAAGAGGATTTCTTTTCAAAGTAATCTAGTCCATAGCCTCCGGCGAGGGCTTTGCTGATATATAATAACAAGGATTATAGTCGCTAGTAATATACGACCCCCGTGCACAGTTTATCCAGAACATTAAACAATCGTTCCTCATGGATGGATAGCATATTGATAGCTCAAAGTTTATGACCTCTTCCTTGTCTTTGTAATATGTACTTTGATCAGTAGAATAACGTACGTTGGCGGAAATGCCAAACTAGCTTTATCATGTTTTATGCATTACAGTCAGTATGCATGGAGATTATGACGGGTTGTGTTTGAAATGTACAATTTGATCAGTGAAACAATCTAAAGTACAAGTCAACTCACTTCATCATGCTTTATACATTACACTGTACATAGAAATTATGTCCCTTTGTGTTTGGGATGTACGCTTTGTCTACATAGGCGTAGATGTAAACTGATTTTATAATGTTTTATACATTACAACGTGCATATAGAGATTATGGCCCTTTGTCTTCTTTAATGTATAATTTGACAGTCAAGCAATCTTCGTGGGCGTAGAGGTAAACTGACTTCATCATGTTTTAAACATTACAGTGTACATAGAAGTTATGACTCGTTGCTTTTGGGATGTACTCTTTGATCAGTAAGACAATCTGTAGAAATCAACTGACTTTTTATCATGTTTTATACATTACAGTGTGCACAGAGATACCTTTTGTCTTTGGGCACTTTGTAAAAGTATCTACATGCATGTCAACTGACTTTAACATGTTTTATACATTACAGCATGGATAGAAATTATAACCCTTTGTCTTGTTTGATGTACAGTTTGTCTGTAAATCAGTCTACGTGGGCGTAGATGTGAACTGATTTTATCATGTTTTATACATTACAGTGTGCATAGAAATTATGACCCTTTGCTTTGGTATGTACACTTTGTAAAATAATCTACATGAGCATAGAAGCCAACTGACTTTATCAGCTTACGTATAGATCGCATTAGTCATAAAGATGAGATATTCTAGTGTAATCATAGTTCCCAGGCATGAAGACAGGAAAATCTCTTTTCGAAGTCATTTGGCGCCATGAAACATGAAGACTCTTTTTGCTCACCCACTTCTTTCTAAGATTAGGTTATTCTAAGATGTTTATTTTGACTTAACCCTACAGAGCTTTTGGGATCGTGAAGTAGCTCTTTGTGTAGTAATGAAATGTTGTATTTTGATAATGTTTTCTAACGTAAAGCTTAATGATTGCAAATTTCCCAGTCAGGGCGCCATAAGGCGACAGTGCATGAAAGAAGCCTAATCTCCCGGCGTCACAGGTGATGCTGAGGATTTTCTCTGACGACTTACTGCCGTTTGCCACTGGATAGGACTGCGATCATAATTCATTTCAAAAGACCACAGGGCATTCTAAAGCCACCTGTTGTTGCCGTATGTATCCTCACCTATATATAACTTCAACAAAACTACGATTATTTTGTTTCCTTCACATATATTTCGCCTACTGCAGTAATTATTGCATAGCTGCCAGTAAATTATATTTACTAAGGGCCAGGGCTAACTTTTGTCATAACCCTATAACGTGTTACATATAATACATTATACAAAATATAACCAGTATTAAAACAGCAGAGGGTGACTAGAATAAACAAGGCAAAATTGGTGTACAATCTACGGAAATCCACATGTACAGCTGTAGCTTTGGACCATATCGAAAATCTGATAGTTGCATAGGTTTGGACGTGTAGCCAACTCCCGGAGCAACAACAGACGTAATCCACTGTCGTTGTAGAAGCTATAGCCCTAGCTTCTGCCGACAGGCATTTAATGTGCTTTCGCTGTAGTGGTTGTATCTATAGTTTCTGCCAGCAGACTTACTGTAGTTGTAGAGGTTGTATCTTTGCTGTATGCCATCCCTGCATTATCAATGTGTTGGGAACATTACCTTTTTAATGGCTTAGATAGACGCCTACGCGTTACCTCTCCTCACAGCAGAATGATATTCGTGCATGAAACATCAATAAAGAGGCGAGACTTTGATGAAATTGAGATCAGACGCATGAAACCATAACCAGCGTCACCGGCGGATATCAGAAAGCATGGATCACTGCTGCCGGTAACAGAATATGACGGGCCCGAAGCATCCAAGGGTACCGAGATTAGTACATGAAAGTTTTATTCCTCATGGTGGACATAACACTGTCGCTACGCAAAACAAGATCAAAGTGGCATCCCATGATTTGTCCCATGCCCTTTAACGTTGAAGGTTCCCTGATTATGTTTCTGTTTTTATACTTTGCCAAAGAGGCGGAGTATGTTTGCAGCAGTGTTTTTTTTATAACATAACTCACAAAGCTATTGATAGATTATCACGAAATTCGATATTTGGTTAGGTCTTGGCCTATCAAAGAAATCACTTGATTTTCAGCCCCCATGTGGCTTTCATTAGCACTGCAGCAGAACTTCCACTTTTGTTCTCTCTTCTTCCAATAGTCAGAATCGAGAGCAGCTATATGCTAGTAAGTGGGTGATATGCTAATACACTGGGGAGGGGGTATCTGTTTACCTTTATTTGGGGTTTGATGGATCATGGTGGATTTTTAGTAGCAGATGGTGGTGTCATCTGGCACAACATACCGACACTCACACCACATATGATGGATCACAAGCAATTACAGTGGTTTAATATGCAGAGCTCTGTGAAGCCATTTTTTATAGATTATGTCCCCCAGGATTCAATATTAGAGACTGTGCGTTTAGCTACTGGCTTGGAGTCTGACAATCAGGGTTTTTTTTAATTCACATATATTTGTCGAGTATCTGGCAAAAAGCACAATTGCTTATATAACGCCTTCTACTCGAGAACATTAATATAAAACAAGAGTAAAACACAATGACAAACCTCACAGATGATGCAGCAAGTGAAGATCGTAGCTTATGAGGCTTCTTACATGTCAAAACTTCTAAAACTTCCTAACGATCACCATCTAGTGTACGAACCTAAAAAGAAACGGAAAGCCTACATTAGCAATGTGGTAGACAAAGTTGGTGATTGATGGTTACTAAAGTATCATCATGATGCTTTCAAATATACAAGAAAAAACCCACACTGTGCTGTAACAGTTGTAATTGCTGATTGCAGTGTATCAAGAGAATTATGATTCACAACAGGAAGATACTAATGATGAACACTTAATCCAAGTACAAGCAACAGTGCGCTGATTGTACTCGTCAGACTGTCTCTTGAGAGACAATTAGGGTTCTTCTATCCCCTAGCTCTAAGACATCAATATAACAACACGCTGTGCTATCTCACGAGCCACGCAAGTTTAGACATGATCAAAACCAGCTTGTAAGCTAAGATTTCCCTTATGTCGTAATAAGTGGTTTGCTTAATTGCAAGCTTAGCTATACAACATGCTGTGCTGAAGCGCTAACTAAACCCACAACCCTTCAGTCATGACTTTTGGGTACAGAAGTATTGTTTTGGGTGGCGGAGCTGTGGGTATCTATGTGTCTGTCCGTACAGTGTAGGTTGACAGGATGTGGGTGGTGAAGATTGACAGGCAGAATGCTAGGTCAAGGTCATGGGGTGAACTTGAGAGTAGGTTGACAGGACGTGGGTGGGGGAAGATTGACAGGCGGAATGACAGGAGGTCAGAAGGCCAGGCATAGGAAATGGGGTGAACTTGAAGGTCGCGAATACCCAACCATGATACTTCCCGGAATTTCGAAATTTCCGATTTCTGGTTCCCAAAGAAAATGATAACTCATATTATAGTCATTAACCAACATCACAAAGAAAGAAAAAAATACAACGTACACGTCTTGTTGTTTATGTAACATGTAGATAAAATGGAATCTTAGCAGAGAATATGACTGGCCGCCACAATAAATGAAAATAACAATACCGTAACAGAACAATACATTCCAAACATGAAAAAAACAAGTGCCATGAAAACAACAGATGGTACGAGCTTAGATCTATGTGATAACAGTATACATGTACATATGTATTACAGCTTGCATGCCCTTGTAACTATATTGTAATATCATGCGGCTTTAAAGCGTCACGGGTAAATGGCACAAACAACTGAGTTGACAAACATTTTCCAGGTCCTGCATATAAAAGGTAAATCGAATTCTGTTTTACATAAAGGATCCCTTTGTAACGTATAATTGAATTGATTCTTGCTCAGCCCGTCCTGATGTTGTGATCGACAGACCGTAGAAATGACGAGAAACAATCGCATTAACTCTCTAATCACATTTGTCTGGATGAAAAGTGGGTTCTGATCTACCCTGTGCGACATTTAGTGCTGATTTGGCGCTGACTTTACGTTTCTGCAATGCTGTTTCCACAATAGTAATTCATTAGGCGCCAGTACTCAATGCTTGAGGCTTGTATTTGTATAGTTAATGCGGTGGCTCCGCTGTGAATATCTATCGGGTCCCATTGTCTGCCAGAAGTGAGTGGAAAGAAAAGCGCTGTCTAAGCACCGTAAGCCTTGGGGACGATGGAAGATAATTTCTGTTGCTATAATTCATTATGAAGTTACCTTTCTAAACTCCAATTTCGAAAACAAGGAATCGGACTTAACCAAGGATTTTTACTGCACGACACCAGGCTTTTTTATGGAATGAATCCACCACTTCTATGACGTCACTTTATCCAAATTACAGACATGTGACTTAGTGAGTAGCGGATTGATAGTTTGTAGCGTCCCCCGTCTCTATTCCATGGTTATCATCATCACCATGGTAGCTGCTAACCATATATTGCGCGATATTATAACGCACTCTATACTATTTATTAAATCAAGTAAAAATGACATGTTTATCGATAATGAATTTTTAAACTAAAACTAACAACTAAAACGTTCAGCTTGAGAGGCTTAATATTGGTTGAATACAGAATTTACGACGAAGCTGAAATTACTTCATTATTGCTCCATCCCTTAGGCCACGGGTGGTGGATTGTGCATACACTATACATCATGTGCTTTAATGCATTTTACAGCGCGAGTTCAATGTACGAGGGTTGTATCGTTGATATGTTTGTACTAAATGCATGAGCTTGAACTGAAACAAAGAAGAGCATCATGGTTAGATTCATGTACTGTAATGGTCATCTAGGTTAGGCCTTGTGGAGAAATTGCTGTGTTAAGAACAACCGTGGATTGTGAATTTTTGGGGGTTTTCATTCATTTTATAGGCATATTTTAGCACATTTGCAGCGTTGATTCATTATGTCCTGCGTCTGCAAACAGGGCAAAAATGACCCAAACCATGGTCTTTGGTGGAACCAATAAATGCATACTACCTGGATGTAACAAAATGGCTGCTATTCTACATACACTGTATGTCTTTGTGTGATACACTGATGTCGTATAGTAACTCCATGAACTTTGTTATGCAGTGCCATATAGGGTTGATTCAACTTACTATGTGGAAAAAAAATTGACTTAGAACATCATCCTTATCTTTCTGTATCTGTATCTGTATAGCCGGTATAACAACCCTTCGGTGTAACACACCAGCTTCTGTATCTGTATATATAAATAGCCGGTATAACCGCCCTTCAGCGTAACACACCAGCTTCGCAGGCACGCCATTGAGCGATATCATCACAAAGCATCCATAAAGTTCACTGAGATTGAATATGCACTCAAAACATTCAATGATTAACTAGGGTCCCATCGATGTCAACCTTTCAACGATTGCACAGAACCAGATATAGGGACCTTAGAGACCTTCACTGGCTGATAAAGTTAGCATGATGTATTGGGAAGACTTGCAGAGGAAATCAGTTGAGAGATAAACAGACTGGAAGGATGAGGATGTTCCACGTACTATTCAGGTCTTTGATACTGTGTGAATCTGTATGCTAGATTGAGAAGATATGGCATCATGCATGGGGCTGATACCGATGCAAATCGCAGACTGTGTTTGAAGAAACGATGTAATAATGGCAACATCAATATCACGTTTGAAAGTACGAAAGCTAACTGACCGCTATCTAGTTTCTGTTGTTCGTTGAAGATACAAGTATGGAACATTATTAGAAAACTATCTCGTCATAACCCCCTCTTTTTTGTCCCTTTATTTGAAACGCTTTACTTCCTATAGTTCAGCCTCACCCAAACGGCTCTGAGCTGTTATCTTTCAGCGAAGCGAAGCGTACGTATATTGTTTTATGAAAATCGCTCAGAACACCTGGCAATGCATTTCATATCTACCATATTCATCGAAGGTAGAATTTCGTCATATACTGCACTATATTGCATCGTGCATACAGCTACATATGGCCACCTGAATTGGAGCGAAGAAATGAAAATAGATTTGTTTCATCTTGGTGTCCCGCTTCTACCAACTTGACTGGATTAGAGGAAATGAGAACTGTATGGGTGTATGGATGTACGTTCTGCCAGACTAGCTTTACGGCTTTACCGATGATTGCTTGACCCAGTTTCGGTAGATTTTGATACCAGGGAGGGAAATTGTGATCCTATAATTATTAACCGCTGTGATACCATGGCTTCTAGTGTATTGATCTTTCAAGATGGTTAGAAAGGGATCCGAACGCTAATGGAGCCATAGGAGTGATACTGAGATGTGGATCTAATACCGCAACGTCAAAAACATGTCAATCAGAGTCGCGTCATTTGAAAGAAACGACCTGCTCACATTCGTTGTGCGATTGGCTTACGACAGAAATTGATTGAAACGTACGATGGGCTTACAAAAGCAAAGTTGAGGGCATTCGTGCGACAGTTATAGACGTGTCGTACGATAAGCTTACAATAGCAAAGTTGAGGGCATTCGTAGATTTGTCGTATGAAAATCGTGGGACATTCGTGAATGTGTCGTATGACGAAAGTCGGTTCTCTTATGACAGAAAAAGGTTGTGGTAGGTTCTTGTCGAGACCTTGCTGAAAGCCTCATGACCAAATAAAATCGCATCACCAATACAACCACGCCTAAAGTAAGGGCATAGCGAAGCATTCGTTTCGAAAACCTAAAACGATGGGCTTAACGGATCGTTGCACACGCTTCAGCCATTTGCCTTTGGGGCGGGCAACGGTTTTAGATTGGAAAAAAGATCAACTCCAGCGCATCTTACTGCAGTAAAGGAACACATACAGCATCCCGATTCCTCGATATCAAAGATTCTGCTCATGATCAACTCCCATTGGCGGATAGTTGGAAAGCACATCCTCCTCTCCCGGGGTTTAGGGAGTCTAACTCACAGTCATCAGTGAGTCCTCGGGTTCAGCAATAAGCTCCTTTCAGCGCCACAATTACCGGAGTCGCTGTACGGAATAACAACAACTTGTTCAGCATTCGGCTCGTGTTGAAGCTGCGCAACATTACGCGGTGAAGATGGCGAGAGAGGATCGACTCTGGGAAATATTCTGAGCAAGTTTTGTTCGATGATGACTTGTTCAATGATAATGCTGTGTACATTTGAACATCGTCATTCATGTTTTTGCCAGAAAAAAGGGTTTTGCAGATTAAAAACAATGATATCAAATAAAATGGAGACAAGGTTGCTGCCATATGATAGATATGGTTAAACTATTAACGCAAATGGTAATTATGATTAGATTAAACAATACTTTCAAATATGTATCTTGTCATTCGTTAAAACCACGAAGGCACTGTCTTTTCCGCGAACGCACTGTCTTGCCTATCTATCGATAACATATACCATATTCCATGCCAGTGCATCTGCATTTTGTACTGCTCAAACGTAAATGGCCTTTTAAAAGCGCTAACACCCTTATCAAAGCCAAGATAAGAACCATTCCACTCTCCACGCACCTATAACACATTCGTCTCCCGATTCGAAACGCTATAAAGGAGTGGGAAAAAAGGCTGCTGCATCCAAAAGCCCATCTGGGTATTCATGCACTGTTAATGTAATCAGCAGCATCCTTCCTGGAGAAACTGAAAGCTCGCTGATCCTGACCTTGAACGCGTTCCGAAGTCTTCTCAATAAACTGCAGACACGAGAGTGACCTGTAAGCCGCACGCGTGCCAGTCTGCATGTAAATCTGGTTATGTATCGATTCAAGGGGATAACTCGCTCGGTCATGTCCCAACTACAATCTCATGGAAACGTTCAAGGATTAGCGGAGTTCCCCTACGATTCTACCAAAGAGACGTGATGTCCATGGTCATACTTGGTGCCAGAGTCATCTTTTTGTTTCTGATTATGCTTCATCGAATAGCTATGGGACCGATGCTTGGTTATATCCTAACTACAATCTCATGGAAACGTTCGAGGATTAGTGTAGTTCCCTTGCGATCTGCGATTCTACCAAAGGGTCGTGATATCCATAGTCATATTTGATGCGAGAGTCTTAATATAGCACCGTTTTCTTCTGATTATGCTTGGTCTTCGACTAGCTATGGGACCGATGCTTGGTTATATCCTAACTACAATCTCATGGAAACGTTCAAGGATTAGTAGAGTTCCCCTGCGATTCTGCCAAGGAGTCGTCATACTTGAAGCCACAGTCTTAATACAACACCGTATTCTCTGATTGTACTTGGTCGTACCTCAACTACAATATCATGAAACTATTCAAGAATTCGTAGGATTCACCTGTGATTTTTCCAGAGAGACCAGAAACGTGTTAACCACGAGCACATTTGAGGCCACAGTCACAATATAAGACCGCTGTCTGTGATTCTGTAAACCCCCTTTAAAAGGGTAGGCCTAGTGAAAGATGGAGCCAGTTTATTGCCTTGTCGAAAACTGCCATGCGGGGATTGGTTAATATTTCACATCCCACCATCAGCATCTGTGCCGCCTCGGTCTTATGACCGTGATTCATTCATTCAGAGCGATGGAAATTATGTTCGATGTCAGACGCTCTATATCACAGACGCGATGAAATGAACGCCCCATTGAAATTTGGAGGATAATTTGTGAGCGCATATGCTGCAGGAATTTATGTGGACGACGTGGAATTCATCACCACCTTTTACCGAGCCTGGAAAACGTTTGTGTCACATTGTGCTCTTCAGCCTTGAAATGTCCTTTGTCACAATACAATACAATGCAATACAATACAATACAATACAATACAATACAATATAACATTTACCTGCTTTTCATTCCATGTTAGTATATACTAGTATAGAACGTACTACAAGTATTCAGATTCATCGTAACGAACGTTATTCAAATCGTCAGTAGCTAGCTAAATTTAAAATGATGGTGCTGATCACTTAAGAGTACCCAAAGTGACCAAGCCAGTGACAGATACAGTCAAATGTCCTGCCAAACGTCACAAATAATAATGATAACTTTATCGCTCAACGATTTTTAAAGATGCAACGTACGTGGACTTCTATTGCAATAACTTTAAACATGACAAAGCGTTCTGGTATCCCATATGACAGGTAAATGTTCCAGAGCAATGTCCAGAATACTGAAGACTACAGACATGTATACACTGCACGATCTACTACTGAACAATTTCCACAGTGAACCTCATCACTGACGTGTTTCTTTTTTTTCTTTTATTGTCATATTTCAGGTCAGCTACTGGTCCACCAGTCCAGACCTCAGTAACAAGGACCGGTTTGACTATTTCTTCCGCACGGTGGCCTCTGATGTCTACCAGGCAAGAGCTATGGTGGAAATCCTGAAGGCCTTCAACTGGACCTACATATCCGCTGTGTACGAGGACTCCAACTACGGCATCAAGGGCATCTCGGCTGTCGAAGACCTGGCAAGGGCTTCTGGGATATGCATAGCAGTCTCGCTCATGGTCTCGCGAGAGGCTGGTGACACGCGAGAGGAGGAGTTTGACAAGATACTGCAGGAGCTGCTTGATAAGCCGAAGGCAAAAGGTGGGCTTGGCTGCCATTTATATGTCGAAAACACGACTTGAGTATTAGATAACGATCCACTTTTTCATTTAGAGTATTAGTGCCTGTCAGTTAGTGGAAGTTCTTTAACCCAGTTCTCGACGGAATGGCGCCTTCGAAGTAGTATTTTATTTAGCGATAAGGAACTTAAGCTGGAACTTAAGAACGATATTCTGGATGACGACATCGATAGGTCAAACTCTTAGACAATGATGAAAAGTGGTTATGTAGCTTGGATATACGACAACTTAACTAGCTTTTTACTAATGTGAAAAATGTAACAGCAAAAAGATATTGACCAAAAGTGTTTTATTTCAAAGAGGACTTGCCACCATCATGATTATGATAAAACAAAATTTAAAAAAAATTCTGTACAGAATATTCATATGAAAAAGTCTAGATAAAATGAAGATAAATGATTGGACAATCCTTTGGAAGTGACCTTTGGAAATCAAAGAGTTATAATGCAAGATAGTCGACATACTTTACCTTGGAGCTCTGTGTTTGTAATAAACCGTAATCTTTACTTGTACATCAACAGCTGTCATTGTGTACCTTGTGGAGCGGGATGCCAAGAGCTTCTTCGCGGCTGTCAGCCGCTTCAACGCGTCAGGCAAGTTCATCTGGATCGGCAGCGACGGTTGGGGCGGTCGGCAGATTCCCGTTGCAAAACAAGAGTGGGCGGTAGAGGGCGCTATCACGGTACAACCGAGGGCAAGGGTCATCTCCAAGTTCGACGAATACTTCACCCGGCTGAAACCTGACACCAACGTTCGAAACCCGTGGTTTAACGAGGCTTGGGAGTCTCATTTTGAGTGTAGGATACCTGGTACTGCGGACACCCCGTTTAACGACTTCGAGACCACGTGTTCAGACGACATGGTGCTGGATGAAACATCCGGGTACCAGCAGAACTCTCTGCTCCAATTGGTCGCTGAGAGCGCGCTGGCGTTCGCGCATGCGCTGAAGGACATGCATGCGGACTACTGCGGCGACGAACCGGGTTTGTGCAGCAACATGACGCTGATATCAGGCGAGAGACTCAAGGACTACTTACTCAACGTCTCATTTGAAGGTGAGGCTTTTCTCTAAAACTGGATCCTGGAGGTGGCCGTAGCCATCATCCAAAAAAAGAGCTCTGTTATCAAATTTAAGAATGTCAGTGAGAAACACCATCAATATCTAATCAGTTTTAGAGCCCATTGAAGCACTAGGCATTTGAAGACGAGGACTTGACACCGTCACGATTATGATATGATTTTTTTTTAAATACTGTACAGAATATTCATGTAAAAGAGTCTCCATGAAATGAAAATCAATGATTTGATAATCCTTTGCAAGTCATGGTTGGAAAGCATACACGCTTTGCCTCGCTCGAGAGTATTGGTGCTGCAATCCTTACTCTCTAGCTCTCCTACTGAAATTATCGTCTAAGGAAACATACTCCACATCTCAAAATATCACATTCCTTCTTGATCTTTTTCCCTTGAAGGTCATGACAATCAGGAGTTCCATTTCCAGCCCAACGGCGACGGCCCGCCCCGCTACACCATCATGAACTTCCAGCGGGACCAAAACGACAGGTATGACAAGACAAAGCTGTTAAACGACAAAAGCCTATGATCGTTCAGATTTTGACCGTTAACACAGTTCACAGTCTGATGTAAAAAGTGTTTTTGAATTTAAGAAGAGTCTATAAATCTGCCCTAAGGCTGACATGACTTTCAAACATGTAATATAATATGAAACGTATGAATAAACCAATGTACTACTACTACCACTAGGTACTCCTGGAAACGAGTCGGCTACCTCGACGAGGAAATCTTCAGGCTAGAAATGAAGGAGATCCACTTCGGAAGAGAGTCGTCGGTCGGTTACTATGGCAGCGGTTACCGTGGTTACCCGGTGTCCATGTGCAGCGCGCCGTGTCCCCCTGGGCACGAGAAGAAGATCTCTGCACGTGACAGCTGCTGCTGGTCCTGCAACCCCTGCTCAGAGTTCCAGTATCTGTCTAAAGAGGACTTCTGTACAGAGTGTCCTAAGGGCCAAAAGCCGGACAAGGAAAGGACGACCTGCGTGTCTATACCAGAGGACTATCTCACCTACAGTAGCGCGTACGCCATAGCTATTACCACGTTCGCCATTTTCGGTATTATCTGTACTCTCGTGGTGGCCGCGATTTTTATGAAGTACGGAGAGACTCCTGTGGTGAAAGCGTCTGGTAGGGAACTGTGTTACGTGCTCCTGGTTGGGATATTCTGTTCACACGCCATCACGTTTGTACTGGTGGCCAAACCGACCAAGCTGACCTGTGCGATGACGAAAGTGTCTGTCGGGGTGTGCTACGCGATCTGCTACGCAGCCCTGCTCACCAAAACCAACAGAATATACCGCATCTTCCACAACAAGGGCAAGAAGAAGCAGAAATACATCAGCCCCAACTCCCAGCTCTTCATCACCTTCATGTTCGTGCTGGTGGAGGTTGTGGTTGTTGCGGCGTGGCTGATCGTCAGCCCACCCGGCACTACACACTTCTACCCGAGCCGCGAACAAAACCAGCTAGTCTGCACCGGCGCCAACGACGCCTCCTACACCATAGGCCTCGCCTATCCGTTCCTACTCATGACCCTCTGCACCGTGTACGCCATCAAGACCAGGAACGTTCCGGGCGGCTTCAACGAAGCCAAATTGATCGGGTTTACCATGTACACGACGTGCGTGATCTGGCTGGCCTTCGTGCCGATTTACTTCGTCAGCGCGAGTAATGTAGCCATCCGCGTGACGGCCCTGAGCGTGTCGATCGGTCTGAGCGGCACGGTGACGCTGGTGTGCCTGTTCGCGCCCAGGGTCTACATCATCCTCTTCCACCCGGAGGAGAACACCAGACACGGCGTCATGAGAAACACCTTCAGATCCAAAATAGAGAATGGAGGTACAGGTACGTACGCCATCAGAGTCGCATGATTAGCATAAAAGTTCATCTGTGTTGGCAGATAACATTATGAAAGGCTGAACTTGATTCCAGCGCAAGAAATAAGACCAAAATTCTTAATGGTAACTGATTGCTCAGGCACCTTCCAGAGAGCAAAGGGTCAAAGGTGGTTTGAAATCGGCATCGGCCCCCCGTCTCCGTTTAAGGAAAGTTTATTTCCTCAAGCTAGATTCGTCTTTTGTTACAGGGCTTGTCACAGTTACAACAATGGCTTGTGATACATTGGTTACGGCCAGGGAGCCAGAGATTCGGCTTTATTTACTTCTATGAGCTTATGCTTATGTGAAGATGTAGTGAATGACATTCATGACAGACTTTTTTTTGTCTGATTTCCTTAGCATTCTCGGTGGCGGCGGACACTTCTTTCTGTAAGGGTTTGGAGCTATCACAAACATGTCAAAATGTAGTGAAATTACATTCATGACAGGCCATTTTGTTGTCCGATTTCCACAGCATTCTCGGTGGCGGCGGACCCCCCGTCCACCTACCAGCCCTGCGGGACCAAACCGTCCGCCACCATCAGCGAGAACATCGACATCCAGGTGGACGTCATCGCCAAAAACAACCAGCAGCTGAAGCTGCCTGACGCCAGCCCGGCGGCGGAAACACGAGCCTAAGATCAACCGGCTAAATGTATCCGCCCCTGAGGCGTGGCCAAAAACCTCATCTTATTTTTTGGATAATGAAATCTCGCCCTTACGTTGTCATGTTTTCATTTTGTGTAGACGGAAAGAAGACAATTGTAAAATATTCCTAAAATGAAGAAAAGACGTTGTAAGAGAATTATATTTAGACTCCTGTTGGAGTATAGTTGTCCTGTAACACTGCCACAATAACTTACTCTTTTACGTTCTTGGAAGTTATAGATAGATCATTCGATCATTTTTAGATTATGATCTCTGGGGCAAAATGTTTCGGCTAATGATAAAGTTAACGTAGATTTTTAATTTGTTTGTGCTTTCTTTGAATAGCACTACAAATGAAAATTTAAAAAAGTTGATGTCTTTAACAAGACTTTAAGGAGGAAATTATATAATTGTATCCTATACATTGTGCCATAAGATAAACTTTTTAAAGTAATCTTAAAATGATCTTTGATAAATGATATTGATCTAATGATGATATCGATCGTGAAATGAGTTGAAAGATAAGATACATAAAATTCCAGACTATTTTTTTCTTGATCAAGTCTTCATTAAGTCGTACATTGACCCGTTGGCAGCTGTAATGATGTAGATTTTGTAGTTCATGGAAATAGAGATACCTGGATGTAAAAAAAAATAACGTTTGACGTTGTTGACAGTGTAGTGATTTTGCTACTCATCGTGTAATGATTATCTTGCTGTTGTTGGTCTAGTCCAAGTAGACTTACTTCTAGTAGGTATGAATGCTTGCCTAAGTATCCATACGAAGTTTACTTCAAGTTTGGGTAAAAAGTGACTGTTTTAACATAAGAGTTTCTCGGTTTTTATCAGACTCATCTATTTTCTCATACCAGTTCGTATTCTTAAGTTGATTTCGTGCGAATTTGACTTTTAAAATTTTGAATGCTTATTTAAATGAAACAGCCTGTTTTATCAACTGGTATGCTCTAAGCAAAAGTGGTATGTATTTAGTATTCGTATGTGCTCTATGCACCCTTTCTTACTTAGTTAGCAAGAGTTGTAGTAAGCCGGTTCAAGTTTTATAGTGCGCTTGAGTGAGGTCAAAGTTGAAGGTTCGGGCGTGTTTTGTTTATGTCCCTTCAACTTTGACATATTACCCACACTGTAAAGCACATGCGCAATGCAAAACCGTGAAGTAGCTTATTGTTTAGCCATTCCCTGTTGTCTCCTAATAAGGCGTTAGAACGTCATGTCTCCAGGATCCCTACGAGAAACCGCCACCTGGTCTCTCGGTAATATGTGTATAAATGATTTCCATGTTAACTATAGTGAGGTTATTGAGTGTGGTTTAACCTGGCTAAGGATACCTCTGTTTTTTAAGTGTAACCAGGGGTCAAGGGTCAAGGCCCCAGATGTAGAGAGTTCGAATTCCAGTTGAGACTTGTTGATTTGAGATAATCTCCAAGCAGATCCTACGGTGGCAAAAGGAGATCTATACCCACCGGTGGCTGAATGACACTACTCTGGGTACAGATCTCCTCTGTCCAGTTGGATACTGTTTTTTGCTACCGTAGGATCTGCTTGGAGATTAGACTTGAGAGAGCTACGTTGTGCTCAGTTTTTAATAGTTAGACAGCGTGCACGCTTCGTTCTAGTTAGGTTCGTGTGGACCACGTAAAGTTCAATTTGCCGTGATAGCTGTCAAGACAGAACCCACGGAACAAGGCGAGAGTGAATTCCTTGTTACATGTCAAAAAAAGACAGTTGGCTACATATAAATCTTACAGAAAATTTAACAAACTTGTTTAGGTACAGGTCCAGGCCCGGAACTGTATCTAAACCTGAATGCTTTTAGGAATACAGCGCTATCACACTGCAGAGATGTTAGCGTCAGGGAAAATACATGGAATCCTCTTTTGTACAGAATGCATTTTGAGCATCCTTGCTACGTACCTCACTAGAAAACATGGGGCACGTAGATGCTATTGTCAAGTGTGCAGTGTAATGACTAAATGTTGATTCTGTCCACGACGTTATCTGATATTTTAAAAACCTTCATGTAAGATATTGGGGTGTTGATTGTAGCCAATTCGTGGACAGAGCTTGTTGTAACAACATGAACACTAGAAACTGTTTTCTGTATTCTGTATGTAGCAACACCGTTGTTCACATTTTCCTGTATAGTAACTGAATCTGAATATTTATAAATAATTGATATTCTTGTAAAAAAAATCCCACCCAGTGTGCCCTGTACAATGACAAGCAAGTGGTTCCGTAGAGTAAGCTTGTTCTGGGTCTTGCCGCCATGTTCTTGTAAAGTGTTCGACGAAAAAATACAATGTACATGTTGATGCTGTCTTTCGTGGCGTTTAGATGCGGTACATCGGATTTTAGTGATACAAACTTTCAGCCAGGTTAAGCTTGAATACTGAGAACTCAATGCCATTGTGTATTCTCTGTATTTGTATATTGCCTGTTTTAATTTGTGCCATGGATATCATTGTCATACCATCAGCAAAACGGTCTAGGGGAGGACTATGTTATCATAATATCTACAACAATGGAAAGAAAATTGACTATTTCATCTCAGGTCCAGGTTCTTGAAAGATACACCGTATCGAATGCATTTATGCTTAAAAAAATCTCATTCGCGGTTATCTCCAAGCAGGTGTTAGCATACAGCTTGTTTTACACGATAGTAACATACAAGGGGTGGGGGCTCTCAGAGAATTCTGGTGCTTATAAAACATGGCGATCATCTTCTGAAACAAGAGGCACCCTTGCATCTGCTTGAAGATTAGTCCGCCGTGAATTATCAAACATTGCATGTACTGACTCAGCTTTGTTGTTAAAGGTATAACGGTTTGTGTTATTGTATAATGCAGTATGTTCTCAATTCTAATAGATGGAGAGGTTTATTTGTATTGTTTGTAAACGCCATACGTTGACTCCTGTGATTGATAAACGTTGTAAACGTTGTTTATCATTCCTCAATAGGAAATGTTTCCATGTCGGTAAGATTACCCCACAGCTGCATGTACAGTGAATCCGTAACAAGTGTCAATGCTGTATAATAATGATGGCATCGAAACGTAAACTAAGAGTTGTAAAATCTGTACATTGTTGGTTACCTTTATAGTGTACATGTACACCTGTTATTGGTCGTGAGCTCCCAAGTGTTCTCGGTAGCCAGCTAGTAATGTATATTTTTCAGATCGACAGAGGATATTTTGTGTATGAAGCGTAACGTGCCATCTTGCCATTGGACATTGGATGTAAGAAAATAAAAGACATTGAAGATGTCATTGATGTGGACTGAAATGGTTTGACTGCGTTATAGAATACTGAGATAATTTACCCATAAGCTCTAACATTCAGAAGTTGTAAACACATATATACTACTATATATTACGAATTAATATCAAAGTAATGAGATAATGCTTTCAATTGTAAATACTATGTGTTTTAGTTTCACCTAATCAAATCGATCGAGCAAAATGGTAAATAGTCTTCCCATGATGCTCTGCCTTCTCCCACGATTCTTTGCACAGGAAATACTTGTACATTCTCCTTCCAGGACCGTCTATGTAGCGACACCAGGTGTCAATAGCCCTCATGCGACATATGACCATATGACGGTCCCATACTGCCATCTAGCGGTCAATGCAATCATTGCAGCATTTTGGGCTCGTTTACAGTGCAGTACTTCAAACGATTGATAGGGCGCGCTTTTGATCCATGCGGGCAAAAGGCAGCTTGGAATCTAAACATTTTGATCCATGGCCATTTAGTATTACAGTGATTGAAACAAAAGCTACCTGTAGTGATACATTATGGGTCCTTTGCTTATGGTGATCATCATAGCACTTGGCCTTTAGTCTAATTATATATATAAGCACGTCTAACCCCCGTTTCAGGGAAAAAAGACGTTAAACTGGATAGAAAGAAAAAAAAAAGAAAATGATTTCATATTCCACATAAAAGCAAACATAATGTAACAAGAACAAACTTTTAATTTATGCACAAACCTGAATACAACTTTGATTACTGTGTATGTCTGCAACATGGAACCTCGGGAGTAGATTCTTCAGCTCTTGCTGTGGTGCTTGTGTTCTCTACTGAACTCTCAGTGGGGCTAGTTGTGGCCTAAAAGTACAAAAATACAGGTTACTAGTACATAATGTAGGGCTGTGTACCTTATGAATGCCTGTGCCTGTGAATACTCCCATTATTAGATTAAAATATGCCACTAAAAAGACAGTTGGCTACATGTACAACTTACAGGTGATTGGCCAAATCCCAACCCTAACCTATTCAGGCATAGAACTAGATAAACACGGTTCTGGATACGATAGAGACTATTCAGAACCGTGCCTGATCCTAACCCTAATCCATTCAGACATAGAACTAGATAAACACGGTTCTGGATACAATAGAGACTATCCAGAACCGTGCCTGATCCTAACCCTAACCCATTCAGGCATAGAACTAGATAAACACGGTTCTGGATACGATATAAAGCACGGACCAACCTTGGAGTTGCTTTCAACAGAGTTTCCTGAGTTGGGAGGGGTGGGGTTACTTCTTTCATTTCCGCAAAGAACCTCCACCGTGACCTTCTTTGGGACAGCCCCCCTGACCTTGATGACCTTTGACTTACGGTGTGGCTGACGACGCAGACCTTGCGACTGCAAGAGTGCAGACAGTTCCTGAGGTAATGGCATGAAAAGATGGTTGAATAGAACACACTTTACTGGTCAACAGTGCAGATCAACAGTTTTCGTATATTGTAATGAAGCTACATTGCATAGGCAGGTCAATCCAATACTAGTAAGCTGTTTTACGGTTTAAACTTAACATGTGCATTGTGATACACTGTACACAATTCGTCAAAGTTGAAGCCCCTGAACGAGACACAAAGCATATCTGAACTTATCTACTTACCAGGTACTGCGTAAGTTACACCTGCTATGCAATACAAATACAGATGGTATGAGGCTTTAACTTTCTTGCTGATGCCTAACCCCATAACCAAATGAATACAAATTTGGAGCCAAATGACTACCTTAGCAGGTGGAAGGTTAATGTCTGAACTTGACCTTTGCCGTTCATGGGTTTAGATTACCTGCTGTGCTCTAAAGAGGAGTGGCTGTTGTTGCTCTGTCCTTTCCATGATCTGTGATGGCTGTGTCAGTGCCTGTTGCTGAGGTGATGCTGCTGCTGACGGAGACTACAAAAGTACAATGTACAATGTAACGTTATGTTATTTTGAGATTTCAACATAGAAATAATATAAGAATGGTAAAGCAGAAGCTATCAACTTCAGGTGAAGATTACACCGGCTCAAGTTCAAGAGTAAACATGTGTAGATGTATATTGAAAAGCCAGAGTAAAAAAGGCTTTCAATTTTGGACACACTTACTTGGACACACAGTATGATAAATAATATGCACTAATTCACTTGTCTCGTGCTTAATTTGCACACCCAAATTAATCACCAAGCAGATGTTTCGCTAACGTTGCTTGTTGGATACTGTCTGGCTAATAGATACAGCCTGGCCAATTCGATACAGTATTTTGCAGCCACCGAAACATCTGCTTGGAGATTAAACCAGCTTATAAATCAAGTCAGGGGTAGCATTGGCCAGATGGGTACTAAGCTTCTTATCACTCCTACCTGTATTCCTATCTCCACTGTCTCCTCATCATCAGTACCTGTTTCAGGGTCTAGGGTTTCGCAGATGCCGTTCTGTGCACACTCTGCTCCAAGCAGGGTTAGCTTGCTGGTCTCTCCAGGACACGGTTTGGGGAATGTGATGTCTGGCTGTTGCTGTTGGTGAACAGAAAGGTACAATGTTACAGACACAGATTTCGGCGATATCACGGTCTCTATGATTGGTATTAAACTCTGACGACACTCTGTATGATATAGATTTGATGCTTTACAATGTAAAAAAGTTACCTATGCATGCTATTATGAGATACTTTTGTAAAAGGTACAAATGTTATATAAGTAAGCCTGCCTCCAAAGCAACATCTGGGTGGTTGTGCTATACTTGTGTACACAAATGTGTGTGTGTGGGGGGGGGGGGGGGGGGTATGTATATGTATATGTGTGTGTATGTATGTGTGTGTGTGTGTGCATGTGTGTGTATGTGTATGTGTGAGTGTGTACAGATGTATTGTGTGGTGGGGTGTATGTGTTTGTGTGTGTGTATGTGTGCGTATGTTAGTGTATGTATGTGTGTGTATTCTTGTGCATATGTATGTGTGTGTGTGTGTGTGTGTGTGTGTTTGTGTAAATGTGTATGTATGCTACACATAGATGCTAGGATATAGATCTTGTGGACATATATATATAATAGTCTCACCTGTTCTTCACTCCCCTGTTGCATCCTCTGTATAAACGTCTCGATGGCGCTGACTGTCTCCGGAGACTTTCGTACAACCCTGGTCCGCCATGAAACCCTAGGCCTGTCGTTGGGCCAAATGTCGCTCTGCACAGTTCTAAGAGACCATATGGGCACGTTGAGAGGACTGGTACTTCTAGAGTTTGGGGCGTTTTGGACTGTTCTAAGTGAACATGATGGACCGGTGCTAGACTTCCATGCATTTTGGACAGCCCCAAATGAAAATGTACTCATCTTGGTAGGTTTTGCGCTTGACTTCTTGGTGTTGTGGACAGTTCCAAGCGAAACTGCCGGCACATCATCGAAAAGATTAGGTACAAAGACAGGGGAACTGCCCTGTTCATTGCCCAACCAAGTCCTTCCTGACAACGGTTGAATCACTTCCTGAAGAACCTTCCTCCCCTGGATCAGGGGAATGGTTTCTCCCGAAGCGATACACCGCTGAACTTCTTCCATGCCGCTTAGTAAGGTCGCCAGCAACGTTTCAAGTTCATCGGTCTGGCTTCTTAGAGCAACACGCTTCAACATAAACAAGGTGTTCAACTCTCTCTTTAAGACAGTTGCACGTCGATCCACAGCTTGAGTCAGCAGCTCTTTCAGTCTGGTTGCAAAGTTATCCACTGCATCACATTGTATACCTTCCTCTTTTTTCAGCATCTTCTTTGCTTCTTCTGTTTCTGTGATTTTTCCTCTCACTTTTTCAATCCAGCTCTTTCCTTCGTCCATGAGTTGCTTGGCTTGTTCTGCTTGCTTCTCTAGGGCTTTGGAAAGCCTTGTCACTCCATGTGTGTTGTGTTTGTCAACTATGCACTCTCCACAGATAACTTCCTCACAACTTGGGCAATAGTACTTGACTTCCATGCCGTTATGCTTCATGCAAACTGGCTGGTCAGTCGCTGGCACTGGAATTTCAGCCTCCCTGTACTGCTTGTCGATGACAGCAAGACTTGCAAAGTCTTCTCTAAGATTTCCCAAGGATATGTTGTCCGTTAAAAACTCCACGCCTTCCGAACCTCCCTTCATAAGGTACACGGCTCTCTTGCAGGTCGGACACTTGAAGAACGCGCCGCCCTTAACGTACGTTACTAAGCACTTCTTACAGAACGTGTGGCCGCATGGCAGCACCTTGGGTCTCGTGAACATCTGCAGGCAGATGCTGCAGTCGAAAATGTTCACCTGCAGGCTTCCATCGGGTGATGTTCTACTAGCCTCTTCTGATGCTTCCGCCATTTTGGATTCGTTCGAAATTCCTGTCTGATTCCACGTGTTTGTATTTGTATTCAAATTTCTACATCCAGTGCTTCTTTTACAACACTTCCCAAAGACTTAGAGTTTAAATACAAGTTTTCTAACACAGCTAGGATACGTTGGAGTGACAAGAACGCATATAAGGCAGACGTTATATGAAAGACCAAGTTTCGAACACTCTGGACTGTAGCTTGCGCGCCTAAACGTTGACCCCTGAACTTGTTGTGACGTCAGGGGAATCCCTGATTATTCGGACTGTTCCATTGTAAGATTTCAGGAGGGGCAGCCTGGTAAATTTCAGTCCAGGATATGAATTTATGTCGGTGTAAAATGTGAGCAGTAAATAAACCTACCACCATATTGCACTTATATTTTTTCTTGTCATATCATATACACTCTCAGATTCTTCAAGATACAAGATAATACACAGTGCAGGTCCATATCTCATATATGTCATGTTATGAGAAGTTTTAATTTTTTTCAGAATAACACGACAAAGACAAAGTGGCACTGCACTCAAGTTGTACAGCTTACTTTGCCACTTACACAAATCACAATATGTAAATATAAACAAGAATACAAGAGCTGAAGCCAGTATCCCCACACCACCTAAAGAGTTATTAATTCAAGTACAAAAAGATAATATAATAAGATTCTTTTTCTTTACCATGTGTTAATTGGCGATGATCAACAGTGAGCACAACTAATACATGTCCATACATGACACCTAGGACTAAACTAAGGATTAAGTTAGCTGATGTTAACCAATGAAATCATAGCACTCTTGGAGTCACAATCTTTAAGCATTGCCCTTGCTCTGCTCTTCCAGCAACGCAGTTTTCTATGCTTTTTTCGAGTACATGTCTTGCCCCAAACAACGCATGAATAAAATAATCAACTATTATTCACATTTTGCCATATGCCTATATATTTAATAATCCTTAGAACATCCCTATATTCAGGTCTAGATCCAGATCTAGATATGTCGCAAAAATCAATTACTTAATTACTTGAATAACTTGATTGTTTATTAAGTTATAAGTTATAAGTCCACTCAGTACCAAAGACAGATATCAATAGATTTCTACTTGCTATGTTGTTATGAGAACATTTTACTACACAAACAAATTATATTTTACACACACACACAAAAAAAAAAAAAAAAAAACAGAACAAGCCACAAAAGATAGGTTCAGCACAAATCCAACATTCTCTCCAGCCCCTGTGCTTCTCTTCACCATGTGAAGAAGGCCGTCACGGATTTGAGCGCCCAGCTAGCGCTTTATGCACGCCATAATAATCTGGGAGAGAAACAACATATAATTTATTCATCATTTTTTAGAGATGATAGTGTCTGAAATACCTTCATTATTCATATCAGCTAATTTGTATGATCAGCAATAAAAGCAATGATAAATTCACACCTTTCATGTAATGTCGTCTAAAAGATTGAAGAACGTTTTGCATAAAACAAACATGCTTTTTAGTCATGTCAAAAAAAGTTATACAAATTTTCTTATAGAAGAAATGTTTGCTACTGGTTGACATTAGAGTGTATTTTATCAACAAAACTATGGACAAAATCAAGAATTTCAGTACATAGGAAATATTAATTCTCATTCTCCCTAACTAATGAAAAATTACAGTATATACAAGAGATTCTATGGCCTTAAAAAAATTGAAGCCAACATGAAATAAATGATGTTTTAGTTCCATGGTAGAAGGGGAAAGGAGGTTTTCAGGGTGTATGAAGTTCTTGGTTAAAACAATTCTGTAGTACAGTAGTGACACATGTTTCTAGTGTCATGATTTCGTAGTGTCAACGTCAACGCGAAAATAAAACCACTGTGACCAGTTCAAGATTTACAATAATATATGTGTTTAGAAAAGCAGACTAAAAACAGGGGTGAAGTTCCAGTCCATACCTGCGGCGGTGTGGCTGTGGCACTTGACCTTCCCGAGTTGGGAGGGGTGGGGTTACTGCTACCACTGCCCCCGCCCAGGATCTCTTCCGTCACGTCACGTCCCGTGTTGTCCGTGACCTTAATGATCTTTCCCTCACGCTTCTGCGGCAGCTGCTGTTGCATTGACGGCGGCCTCTGCTGCTGAGTCGTCTGCATGGGCTTGGCTTCAGGGGCGTAGCCGTAACTCTGCAAACCTGGAAAATGGAAGGAAAGATCCGGTTTTGGCTTCGTCTCTGCATGGGCTTCAGGAAAAACTGAGAACGTTTCAATTGTTTCCTTAGGTAGTGATCCTGCTTCAGAGCCAAAAGGCCCAGGGTTAGACCCTAGTCTGTTAACGCTGTTGCACAATCGGCTTTCAGACATTACCATGGAACTGAGGCAAGAAGAATCTGTTCAACAATATACAAGACACCCGGCGTTTGGCATAGGCGTTTAAAGTATTTAACGCCCCTAATCTTCTTTGTCATATATTGGTTCTGAGATCATATTAGACCAATGCTAGCAACATCATGTATACGACAATCATATATACAGTTGAAGACAATTTGAACTACTACTGTTCTCTTCTCCTCCATGTCATGTGGTAAACAAAACAAACAATAAAATCAATGACACCAACATTGTATCTGTAATTAAATAAATAAACAAATCTGGTCACCGGTCCTGTAAGTCGTCTGGGTGCCGCCCGGGCCGGGCCCCTGCGGCGTCGGCTGGAAGTACGCCGTGGCGCTCTGGATGGTCGGCTGTGGCGGTTTGAATTGGGGGTTGGCTTGCGGTCGATACTGTGGCAATGTAATAAGATGGGGAATGTAGTATTGAAAGTTCATTGTCAGTATTGTAATAACATTGTTGCATAAATCAATATCAACATAAGCAGCAAATATTTGAGGAACGAAATGCGCAAAGAGGATTTTTTTACATCAGCAAATATTTGTAATGCATTTTTATGATAACTTTTGGACAAAGACTTTCGTGTTTGCCATTGCAAATAACATTGTTGCATAAATCAACATCAACATAAGCAGCAAATATTTGAGGAACGAAATGCGCAAAGAGGATTTTTTACATCAGCAAATATTTGTAATGCATTTTTATGATAACTTTTGGACAAAGACTTTCGTGTTTGCCATTGCAAGGTAGACACGTCAATTGTAAGATTTCTATTACACAGGTAAGACCTTTAAAAATGTATTCTGTGTTGGTATTCTGTTCTGTATTACTTCATCTGGAATGATAATAAATCACAACTTAAAATAATAGAATGTGGTGTCCCACAGGGTGCGATACTAGGACCCCTACTTTTTCTGATTTATATAAATGACCTCGAAAAAGCATCCTCAATTATATACTTTATCCTATTTGCAGATGATTCAAATCTTTCTCTTTCAAACTCGAATTTTAATACAGTAGTAAAACTGGCTAACGATGAATTGAAAAAGGTTATATCGTGGTTTGAGGCAAATAAATTATCAGTCAATGTTAAGAAGACATACTTTCTTATTTTCTGTAATAGAAATAAAACCTACAACAGAAGCGCCAAAATCTTTTTAAAAAGTGTGCCCCTTTCTCAAGAGAGTCAAGCCAAATTCCTATGTATAATCATTGATGATCGATTGACCTGGAAATCACATATAACCATGTTAGGCAAAAAAATTTCAAAAACTATCGGCATTATTGGAAAACGTAAACATTTTCTTACTCAAAAAACCATTATTACCATATACAATGGTTTGATATACCCATATCTAACCTACGGGAATATTGTCTGGGGATGCGCCTGCAAAACCACACTACAGCCCCTGGTATTACTTCAAAAAAGATTTGTTCGTTCAGCCACTGGCGCCAGTTTCCACGCACATTCTGCACCTTTGTTTACAAAACTTAAGATTTTGAATATATTTTTGATATAAACAGACTTCATCTGATGCTATTTACGTTTAAATTCCTTAACTGTTCTCTTCCAGACACATTTAATGGTCTTCTAAATCTTAATTTCCATTTTCATACTTACTAAACTCGACAAAGTGCCCATTTCCATATTCCCCTAGTTAGAACGTCCGTAGCCCAAATGTGTGTAAAAAAAAATGTATAATTAATTGGAATAATCTTCCCCTCCACCTAAAATGTTTAACATCAATAATTAGCTTTAAACGCAATCTTAAAAATCGCCTACTTTTCTTTCCCACCGACATTTGACATCTTACCTTAAGTTAAAGTCCCTCTTCGATATCCTATGTATACGTTTGAATTTTCCGTTACATTTTATATAAGATTTTAATTTAAAATTCATCTATTTACTCTGGAATTATTGCTTCAATTCTTCTGCTTATGTTTGTACTTCAGTTAAACCTCTGTTAACTTATGTTAATTAGCGTTATTTATCAATTACTTTTGTTATTTATTGTTACTATTTGATTTGTTACCATTATCATATTGGTCAAATTTATCAATTACTTATTGTTATTTATTATTACCATTTGATTTGTTACTATTATTACAGTTAATCAATTTCGTCGGGGAAAGATCCCGGACAAGCCATTATGGCTTTTTATCTTTTCCCCAGCATGTCCTATTTTGTTGTAATATGTTTATTTTATCGTTTTTTTCTTTGTATGCGAATCAATAAACAAACAAACAAACAAACGCCTAATACATTACTTCAAACTTAAAGCATTAATGTTACCTGTTGGGGGATGAACAACGTTGGTTGCGCGTACGCCTGCTGCGGAACGTGGCCCGGAATCATCTGGTTGGGATGCTGGAACATCTGGGGGGGCGGCGCGGACGTGACCGTTTGGGGAGCGCTATATCTCGGCCCCGTTTGGTATGGCACTCTGCCATCGGCTGTGGGACCAGAACTTCTGTAGTACTGGTCCTGCGAAGGGAAGGTTAAAATGTAAACAGTAAATTCCCACGTTTGAACAAATTGAAGCTATTCATCCAGTGTTTTACTGTGACACGGAAATGATAAAACGTACAACACAGTCAAGGTTACTTCAAGGTTTGTCAGTAATTACCTCATGCGAGGACCTATGGCCTTGTGACATGGACACTGAAGCGTACATCTGAGTCTGTTGGGACATCTGTGGGCCCGGGGAGGGGCCTGTAGGGGGGGTGCCCACCACTGGAGGGGGGCCCTGGCTGCTCACTTGGCCTTTGTTCATGTCATGAGGGGAGGGGGCAGCGTGGGGGTGCCTCTCCTGCTGGATTGGAATGCTCTGGAGAAAAAGAGAGACAACGTCTAAGTTTACAAATGTAGAACACAATCGGTAGGTAAAATACAGTCACATATGCCGTACAGCTAACAAACATATAAGATTTGCAGCAAAGATATGAAAAATTTATACTAACGACAAAGATCTATGACAACATTGACAACAAGACAGCTCAATTCTGTAAGACACAAGACTGTCTCAATGTTCAATATATATATATTGCAGCTTTACTTGTAGCAAAACGGCAAAAATGGCCGACAGCAGCCTGACATACAAGGCTGAATTGCGCGGCATGTTTACAATGACGCAATCAATAAGACAATCTTTCATGCAATTAAAAGCTAGTAAAAAGTCATAGTATTCTAGAACATTCTGTATATCATACAGTAATTGGCAATTCTTACGGATTGTCATTTAAAGATAGCGACTGGCTATCGAGTTAATATCTAAAACTTAATTTTTCTAGAATGCCGATCATAAAGAATGTCAAAAGACGTATATATGTAGACGTAATAATATTTTACTTAGAAAAAGTCCTCAATTTGCTGTAAACCTTTCGCATGGCACATATGACAGGGGCTTAATCCCGGTTATGAACCAGAAGGTTAGAGTTCAAATCCCACCAACAAACAAGGTCAGCCAGCTTCTTTCCGCGGTTTTAAATTTTCTACATGTTGATTTGTTATCGATAAAACTGGTACCTAGCTCACAACGTACCTGTTTTTCAGCTGTAGATTCAAGACCAATTGCTGGGGTCAACTGGGGCTGGCGGTTATCTTCTGCTTCTGATCGAGGAAGAAGGAACAACAGATCTTTTCAAGCTTACATTTTGTGACAATCATTCTGTAGTAGAAAAATCTAGATAACCGTATAAGTTACAAGTCAATAGATTGTTCTTGCCGTTATCAAGGTAATAGTCTTGTGATAATCCCAACCCATAATGGCCGATGTGGTTTTGTTCAGTAAAACGGTTAACAAGTTGTTGACAATTTTATTCAATTTTTGCTTACAATTTAACTGCCAACCAAAATTACAACTCTTCTCTTGTATATTTTTACGATTCTGATATATAAACAAAGGACTCCGGCCGTAAAGTAAACAAGACTTCCGACATTACCTAGCCTGGGTACCATCCTATTTGCATGCCGTGGCTCCCATACAAATAGGATGGTACCCAGGCTAGACATTACCTTCCAGCGTCGCCTGCTGGTGGATTTGGTCGATGGTCTTGGGGTTGCTGTCCGATTTTGGTATCCAGTTATTCTGCAGTGGCCAAATTTCGCAGAATGTTAGATTTAGAAAGACACAAACAGCAGTCACTGTTTATCCACTACATGTAGTGTAATGAATTAGTATATGAACATATATAGATAGAACAGCGAACAAGCAAACAAAAAGGGACTGACCATCCTGAGTTCAATGACGTCTTGCAGCTTGAACCTGACTCTTGGACACGTCTTCTTCTCCTTGATGATCTTGTCCATCGCTTGGAAGTACTGGTCCATCCGGGGCTGTAGAACACATCATTGTGTAAGAATCTGACCCTTGACTGTCATCTCGTCATCCAAACTGTCTAAAAACAGTGTGCAGTTTTCAAATCTTTACGCCCACCCATTCAAATGAAACGTAAATTTCCAGGTTCTATCTTTTAACCAAATGGTTACCTAAGCATATGAAAGAATCTTAAATTACATCTACGACAAATTTGTTTATTTGTTTATTTGCTTGATGCAGATGTCTTGGAAAACGCTACATCTGACTAGGTGTCATAATGATAGCGTTAGCTTGCGGAAATACAGAAAATCTTGAATTCATCACCTTTGCTTTCTCCAAATCTAGGTCCTTGCCTATCGTTGTCAGTAGTATACACAGACACTCCGGCGACTCCTCGTCGTTGGACTTGAGAAGTTTGACCACACAGTCGTGCATGACGTTCTCCGTCAGCATCTTGAGTTTGAAGAGTTCTCCGATGAAGCGGATGTTCCCCAGCGACCGTCTCCTGGCTCGAGTGATCTCCTGTTCAAGCTCCACTTCCATCATCTTTCTTTCAGTGTCCTTTGTAAAATGATTCAAATTCCTACATTACTACAAAAAGCATGCAAAAGACATATCCTGGTGTGAGGCAATATGAGTTCTACATACATTTAAATTTTGACTAAGAATGCTTATGTGTCATAGACCACAAAATATTTCCAATTATATTGGGCTCAAATGGTTAGACACAATTAAAATCACATAATCATTAATCACCGAAAAATAGTCCATTTTTTTCCATTCAGACCCGAGTAAGCATTTAATTCCATCTGCCAATCTTTTTTTTCAAAGAGTGTTACTTACGTTCTTGGTTAGCGCTATTTTCTTCATCCTCTCGTCTTTCTTCAGTTCATCGTCCTTGTCCTTCTCGAACTCTCGTTGGCAACGGTTCAGCAGCAGCTTGCGGAAATTGACGGTCTCTTTGGGGTTGTCCTTCATGGGCACTTTCAGCTGTAGACACAAAAACACAAAAAAACGTCATAAGCCAATACTTCTCGGACAACCGAACAGAGACATAATTGTGTTACAAGTTTTTTGACGTCCAAACAATGTATTACAATTTTCCTTCTACGAATACTTCTTGAAATGTGTCAAGGTAGTCAGAGATGATTGCTGTAGATGCAGCTACTGTCTGATTTTGGAGTTGACTTTTGTAAAGGAGAAGTCTACTGCCAACTCGCAGTCTCGTACAACGTACAAAATGTAGATAAAAAAACAGCTAACTAGCTTTTGTAGCTTTTTCTAAATGTTGTTTTTCTTTACAGGTGCGAATACTTTTACATCAAAACTTAACTATCTTCATTTCTCACGACGCAGAAATTCATTGCGAAACCAGCTGCAGGCTCTTCAATGTTGCACAAAATTGAGATCTAGCGCTTACATTGATTCTCTGATGAAACAGCTCAGAAATTTCGTTTCATGCTCCTAACTTGCAATTTTAATTTTGCTGTTTAGTTCTACGACGTCACTGGTCTTTGTAATTGTTTAGATGATTCTCTCCTAATTCCCTATCCTGAGCTTTGCCTTTCCTCAACATGTTTAGAAACAAAGAATGTGATCTGTTGACTTACGTGAATCAAGCACCGGCACAGGTTGGCGTATGCAACACTGTACTTCTCCACTGTAATGGCATGTTCAAACACCAGGTCGATGACCCCCTTCAGCCTCTCCTCCGTCACGATGTCCAGGTCCAGAACCTGCTGACACAGCGTCTGGAACTTCTGCGGAGTCAGCTTGTTAAGGACGCCTTTTACCTTCCGAAAGATTTTCTGAAAGGAGAAACAGTTTTCAGTTAAATGCACAGTTAGATAGACACACTGACAGACCAAAGCAATACCTCCATTTTTCATGGCGGTAAAATACCTATCGTGATTCGGAACATTATGCTACCTTTGCTATGCAGGATATGTTCTTGCAAAATGTATTTGTTTCTCCGTGATCTCGATAAGTTATGTGTAGGTTTTAGCTAAGGTAAAAGCTCTTAACTTAAGGTATGGACAACTTTGTCTCCATATGAGAATTTTGTATCCACAATTTACTGAGATTTGTCTTACCTCAGTCTCATCAGCAGCAGTCTTCCCCTCATGCGTTTTGAAGTAAGGTTTCCAGGGGTTCTCAGACACCTGGTGCGAAATTTTTCCCGTGGGACTCTGTTCACGTTTGCCCATGCTTGGGCCCTGAGAAAACAACATTCAATGATGTACATGGCAAAACTATTCTCTAAAACAACATGTTTTGGCATGACCTGTATTTTGCTCATTATGGCTTTATACCATTAGAGACATTCCATCATTGCAGTGCAGAGGCGCTACGCATGCGGACGTGAGAACCTGGGTAAGTGTGGCACTCCATATTGAATGAACGAATTTGAAACATCCTAAACATATCTAATCTATATAAAAGGCGACAGAAAAGTGTCCCTGATAGCTGGTTTTGATCATTTATACAGAGGTTGTCTCAGTCTAAATACACCAGCAAATTAACATTATTGAGTATCTTTACCGCATTAGGCCCCACTTTTGTCCTATATAAGACCACAGGGCAACATCTTAGATATTAAAACGAAAAAAAAACTTGTTGTGTTCTAGCATAGTTTGCCATCAAAAAATAAAATGTATTTCCGGGTATTGACGAATGTGAGTTACGCTCTTACTTACTTTCTCTACGTTAGTCTCCTCTTTCCTCCCAGCCATCTTTGGTTTGGCTGCAAGACATGACCATGCTATATCAGTTAACAACATCAGTAATATGACATTTTTTCATGCTACATACATTTGCTCATTATAGATATGCAACAAAGTTAGCATAAGTATATGAATTCATTATCTCCTCTTTCCAAATCACATAATTGCAAATAGTCTTAGTTAGAAAGCTATTGGAGAATTTCCTTATTAATTATGCGAATGATATCGGCTAGGAGACACTTGCCAATAGCTGATGAATTCCATGCACATCAACATTTACCTGACTGGACAGTTTCTTTCTTTGCGTCAGTTGACGGTTCCTTCGGGGCTCCGCCTTCAGCACCCCTCGGTGCATCGTCCTCATCGGGACTGGGAATGTTCACCTTTGTCTTAGCAGCTTTCATCGCCTCGATTGTAGCTGTCAGGCCTCTAATGGTTTCCTGGAGTTGGTTGATTTCTTCTGTTTTTCTCATCAAAACCTTCTGCGCCTCTTCATCTTTTTCATTCAGACGAGTGACTTCCCTTTGGAGAGTCTCAGCTTGGTGCTTTCCCATCTCAAGCCTCTGCTCCAAAGCAGTGACTTGTCGCGCCTTGTCAGCCAGATAACGTGTGCAGGGATGGGACACCCATTCTGTGAAGCTTGAATCCTCGGTGATGTTGATGGTCAGGTCCAGCTCCTCAAGGCCGGCACGTCTGAGGCTCCTCTCAGTACGAGGGCACACCAAGGTTGACAGGTTATCCACAGAAGATGCTTTCAGAATTCCTGACAGAACATAAGAAGACCGTATGTATAGCACAGTATGCGAAATGCCCGATACAAACATGCAGGGAGCAAACTAAAGCTACAGCTATAATACATGTACGACATCTAGTAGCTCAAACCTTCAACATTTGAACTGATATTAAAAAGAAATTGACATAAAACATAATAGCATACATAATAGCATTGACGAAAAAATATGCAACTGTAAGTTACTTTGCGATTGGATATATATATAGATCTAAATAGATAATCTCCAAGCAGATCTTGGGGTTGGGTAGGAAAAGAGTATAGGCAAAAATACAGTATCAAATTGGCCAAACTGTATCCATTAGCCAGAGCCGGGTTGGGAGCCGGGTTGGGAGCTGGATACTGTCTGGCTAATGGTTACAGCTTGGCCAATTTGATACTGTATTTTTGCCTATTCTCTTTTCCTACCCAACCCCAAGATTTGCTTGGAGATTACTAAATAGATATGAATACAGATATCTATATTATATAGATATATAGATAAAACATTGCTATAGATATAGGTAGATATAGCTATGTATATACATCAGAATATTCATATGATTATGTATGTACATATGAATAAATATTCAATATAGATACAGATATATAGATATAGATATAGATCATCGACATAGCAATAGATATATTATTACATTTTCATATATATTACATACACAGGCTAGTTATGCATAAATGAACCCATGGTTATGCATAATGTATATAATATGCATAAAGTAACTCTTAATAAAATAAAAAATGAATATGAATATATCAAAATCATGAAATATAAATAATTATCAACAATCTATAAATTTGTATATAAGAACATAAATCGACATTGAACTCGATTTGCCTACACTTGCATACATTTGCATGTATCTGGACATAATTGACCTTGATGTTGTTCTTTGCATAAATTCATCCAGACGACAAACCTATACTCCTTATTACTGGTCAGTTAGGTATCTTAAGGTTACCCATCCCTAAACATTATTGATACTGACCTAGGAAATTAATTTCTAGATTTACCTGGCATAAAGCTTTGTCTTGCTGAAGATAGACCAACATTAGTAGAGGGTGGTGGCTTCTGTTGGGTATGCTGATCACCTGCGGGGTTACAATAAAATATAGCTTTTGCTTCATATTTTAAAGTTACTGAACAGTAAACTTGATAACACCGCGGAATGCAGGCGTTGCCCCTAAGGAATGGCAATCGGAATTGTTTTGTATCTATAACAGCATTGTATATATGAAACTAACAAGCCATGGTTATATAAATTATATGAATGATATAGATAGATAGATAGATAGATAGATAGATAGATAGATAGATAGATAGATAGATAGATAGATAGATAGATAGATAGATAGATAGATAGATAGATAGATAGATAGATGGATAGATAGATAGATAGATAGATAGATTTAAGGGTTTATTTCAAAATAGCTAGGTCTATAACGTCTACGATGCGACATGCTTACCGAACACGAGTGAACGGATCTTTTCAGAGAGGCCGGCGAGGCTGGTCGAAATCTCCTGCGGATTCACTTTCTGCGCGATGACTTTTCTCAACTTGTACGAGAACCCTCTGACGCGATCTCCAAATTCCTTGAAACCATCACTGTTGTCGTCTAGCCAAATGGGGAAAATTTGTTTGTTGTTTTCAAGAGCGGCTTCCCACTCTGCGCGGATAAATGTTTTATCGATTTTAAAACAGTACTTACTGACGACAAATACAAACAGTTTTAGGGAGGGACTTGCAATGACTTTGATGATGCTGTCTAGCTCATCACCGGTCTGCAAGGAAATCTCGTCAAAAAAGATTTGTTCCTTCTTTATGCCGTCGTTCTCAAGACGATCGACAAGTTGCCGAACAAATGCCTTGTTTTCTCCGGCATGGCAGAGGAAGACATCGTAACCTAAAGGGAGAAAAAAGTTAATGAGCAAGATTTTTTTGCAAAACTTCTCCCTGCTGCCTAACCAGGTAACCAATAGAGAATGGGTACTACAACCAGCTATACTGAAGTATACAGTACTTCAGTGGGCTAAAGTTTAACGCAGAAACAAGTGTTCTGTATTAAACCATTATAAGAAGATGCCTACCTTGATGTGATGCAGCCATTTCCTCTGGATTTACTTCATTTTGTCCCACGGTAGTGAGTCGGTGTTCTTCCATCAGCTGCACAAATCCGTGCTCATCCTTTTACCGTATAGTATTCGGGTCTTGTAAACCTTTATATCTTACGTATCAAAGCGTTTCCTACGAAGAGAAACAAAAATGCAATGAGAATTGACAGTCTGTTAGGTAGATGTAATTGTCACTGCCAATTATATATATCCTAGATTGTCTGTAATACGTTTATACGATATATATATATATATATATATATATATATATATATATATATATATCGTATAAACGTATTACAGACAATCTAGGATACTATCTAAGGCCTAATAATCTCAGTCTCACAGGTACACAATTCACATATGAACATAACCAAGACATGCCATGGAATGTGTACATAAAGTACCTTGAGGCTTGTTCACCTTAGGGAACTTCATAGCCTGACTAATCGCGCTCCTGGCGGCCGCCCGCCCCGAAGGTTGCCGCCCCCCTAGTGTTGGGGGTGATTATACTCCCGGCCGAGAGCTTGTGTAAACACAGGCTAGGGAACTTCATAGTTCGTTATAGAGTCACTATGAAAAATAAGGCTCAATCCATAGGTTTGTCGTTCCGTTTTCAACTAAAGAGCACATTACGTATACCCGTTGCAACTGTAAGTAACTTATATAGAAACGTCTTACTATTTCTCTCGCCAGTGTTTCTTATAAATATGTAATTGCCTATGGAATAATGCATCAAAGGTACATGTACCCCTTTCTACCCGGAAGCAAAACTGACTCTACAAAACTACGCAAGCTTAATAAATGTGTGCAGCGTTATAGTCTCCTTGAACTTAAGAACAAGGTAATCTTGTACCTATCAAGTCACTGATCCCTGTACCGGGTCTGTCTTTATTCTAAATTTTTCAATTCTAAAAGCTAACTACGACTTTGGGTTTGTGTACTCACCTGTACCGTTACGCCCTCAAGTGCACCTTTAGACGGAGGTACAGGGGCCTGCGGAAGATCACAATAAAGTTTTACGATCCTTCACCCTTGAAGAATCGAGACATTTGATGAACATGAGCCTCCAACTAAACGATATCTCCGGACTAAACTCTTAAGAAAAGCCCACACCTGCCTTAACGTTCTTTACGTGACAGAGTGGTTTCAGGTGAAGTGTCAAAGTTCAAGAAAATAATCCAGTACTTCATGCACACTCTGCATGAGAGCTTTCGAAAATCGAGAATAATCAAAGAAAACACATGAATAATCAATCAATATTTCAGTTTCGTGCGCCCTGGTGGAGAAGCGATACGTGATGACCAACCTCAAACGTGTAAAGGGGGCGGAAGGAACCGACCTGTAACTGTGCCCGCTACTCACCTGTAACAGGTGGGTCACGTCAGGGTCACTTCATTAGCATAACAAAGGACTGTTCCACTTGGACTTCGGGGAGGCATTTAGCGGAAGTGAATTCAAACCAACAGGACAAGGCGACGGAAATGAACAAAAGGGATTCGAACGAAACAGAGCAGTGGACATTAGAAAGCGCAAAACGTTGTAAAAAAGGGTCATAAAAGGACTTATAAACCACAATTTGCCGAAAGCGTATTTTGTATGACTAATATGGAACCAAGGGGGTTTAATGAATTTGCATTGAAGTAACAATGCAGGCTTAATGGACACGCACATTTTTACCTTACGTCTTTTGGATTTACTGATCTGAAAAAGGGGCAGGGTACTGTACTGAAGCCTATTGTTCTTATGTTTATCTTACTAAATGTATATTTGTATGTGCGTATTGGGCTCGTTTTGCAGTGCAGTACTACACACGATTGATAGGGCGCGCTTTTGATCCATGCAGACAAAAGGCAGCGTGGAATGTAAACAATTTGATCCATAGCCATTTAACATGACAGTGGCTGAAACAAAAGCTGCAGTGATACATTATGGAAGCACGACAATTTGCTTCTTTTTATCAATTCCAATGCATTTGCCTGACTTCGTTCTTTTTTGGCAACGCCTCGGTATATTATCTATTGAGAGGGTGTTATATTACTATACACCTGCAAGAAACCAATTCCACAGCTTGATACTTGAAGTTGTTCTACATATCTTACAAAATAAGAACATAAGTATTACTACAGACGTCACATTGGCTGCAGCAGAAGTTTTTATTTACTCAAGTACGATACAGTTCTAATACTTTGATGGATTTGTGTGAAAATCCAACAGTAAATTCGCCCATTGTCTTATCCGATCGTTCCAGGGTCTTGAGACAGCTGAGAAAATGAAGCTTGCTGATTGGCCAATGACTTTCCCGCCATATTGTACCCATGGATCCACGAATGTCCAAATAAGGCTATGAGTGACGTAAGCACTGGCCTGCAGCAAAAGAAAGGAAACCGATTCAGGTATAGGAAACATACAATCTGTACAATGACCATGATGTGTATGTAAAGTTTTAAACAGAAACTGTGCTTAGAATACTATTTATTATTACATGACAGGGAATGGTGTGAAAAAATATTGATTTTAGGCCATATTATCAACATAAACATAAACTTTATTGTACAACAATTGTAAAAGGTACAAAGTATGACATCTACTTCATTATTTGAGCATTAAAATGAATCACTTATTCCGAACAGACCTTTAAAAATTCTCGAAAGCATGTCTCCACGGGTTGTCCCAGCCCGCTGTAGAGCAGTGCCATGGTAGGGTAGGCGAGGCTGACCTGGAGGAAATGTACCAAGCCGAACAGAACTCCCCAGAACACGGCCAGCCATGGACCCAGATTCACCTGCAAGGCTGTGTAACACCGCGCCTGTGGAAATAGATACGTCCGTTTGAGCCATTGTTATCTCAGGCTACGGAAGTATTGTTTTGGTGTGTGTGTGTGTGTGTGTGTGTGTGTGTGTGTGTGTGTGTGTGTGTGTGTGTGTGTGTGTGTGTGTGTGTGTGTGTGTGTGTGTGTGTGTTTGCGTATGTTTGTGTGTATCTGTCTGTCTATGTGCATGTGTGTGAGGGGGGAGGGTATGTGCATGTGTGTGTGTGTGTGTGTGTGTTTGTGTGTGTGTGTGTGTGTGTGTGTGTGTGTGTGTGTGTGTGTGTGTGTGTGTGTGTGTTTGCGTACGTGTATGTGTGTGAGTGTGTCTGTGGGCATTTGAACGCAGTACATTGGCAGGAAGGGAGGGAAGATTTTGTAACTGCAGATTGACATTAAGGTCTACACACACAGTTACTGCAATTCACTTGGGCTACCCACTTGTATGTATGTACAAAGGCCGGTCTTACCCTGCTTTTCTGAAACAGCTCGCCAAACTCTGTCTCGAAAGGCATGAGCAGCTGGCGACCGTCTGGCTCAACTCTGGTTGGCACGGCTACCTGTCGGGGAACAAGTGGGTTACATCGCTATTTCATCAACTCAAGGAGGTTGATCAACTTCATTATTACTTCCGGGACGGAAGAATTGTTTTGGGTAGAGCTAATTTATGCTAGGTTGGTATGTTTGGATTCCAAAGTGAGTAGGCTGAGATTGGCTTTCACTTGATATTGACGGGGGTTTGACCCGGTATACCCTGGGTCAAGGGTGTGGTCGCCAGGAACGTATGAAACATAAACCAAGACACTCTACGTTGTCATTTACACAAATGGCCGACACTTCCGTGCAAAGATCGGACTCATTAGTCACCTATGGACCCACAAGAAGTAACATAAAGTCTTGGTCGTCATCGACACCGATGGACGAACAACAACATATAGGTCAAGATAGTTGTACAATTTACTATCTTTTACAATCTCTCACCTGTCTAACTCGGCTACCTCTTTTGCTTTTCCATACTTTTCGTCCGGGCTGATTTCTTGCCGCTCTTTGTCTTGTCTCTGATGACGGCACACGATTTGGGCTGTGTAAGTCATCACTGCAAGAAGACGCTCTTACAGAAGACCGGTAAAGGGGACTTCCATAGGCGCCCACATCAGGTATGCCTTCTTCACTACGACTAAAAGACAACGCTTCTTCCTCCCCGTCGTAGCTGGAGCCTTCCCCGTCTGTTGTCTGATCCGGGTCCCCGTAGAGCTGGTGTGACTTCACCGAAAGTCCGGGCCATGTCCACGGGGAAGCCCACGACGTTCTACCCCACCCAGCAGCCTGAGTAACACTCTCAGTCGCGGTACTTTTCGCCCAACGTAGCATGGCACGAACAGACATATTTTTTCTCTGACTACAGGTCCTCAACACTGAGGCAAAAATCTGTCGGCTCTTATATAATCGATAGACCTTGAAGTTTATTGACTCTAGCGAAACCATTCAGGTACTGGTACGGTATTTTATTCCTATTCTTATATTCACCTTAAAAAGCCAAGAAGTTGATAAAAAAATATCAAACCTTATCGTAAACGGTTCCTTGTTTTCAAGGTGTGTGGATTATAAAGGTGTAAGTCGTACTTTTGGTATCTTTTAAAAGTTAAGATACCCCCTTTAGATGTCGACCTGTTATTGGTACGATCCAAATGATGCAAGGTAGGCTCAACCTACATGTACATGAGGGCCAGGTGGCAGTCCAGAGTCCGCCGGCTGTCGTCCGAGGACCATGACGTAATGGGCTACAAACTAACGGCGTTCTATCGTATCCAGAACCGTGCCTATCTAGTTCTATGTCTGAATGGGTTAGGGTTAGGATCAGGCACGGTTCTGCATAGTCTCTGCGTATCCATTTGCTCAGACACGGTTCTGGATACACCTGGACTATCCAGAACCGTGCCTGAGCGTAGGATAAAGCAGGGTTCTGGATACAACAGTTATGACTTCATCACGAACAGATCTAAACATGGTAACGAAACACACAACGGATATAGTCAAAGGTCGTTCTAACAAAATCAAGTGCTGCCTTTTCTTAACGTCATATATAAATAGGGTTCAAAAATACAATCAACTGCACGAATAGTGTTGAACTATTTGTAAATCCAATCCGAGTATCAAAATATGACAACGGACTTTGTGCAGCTGACACGCTAAGTTAGCTTTTACATTGTTTGCCGACAATCAGTCGATCTACTTTACTATGTTTGCTGACCAACAGAGGCAGGCCATGGGGAGGTCATTGACCCCGGGAGAGCTGGGTCACTGACCCCGGGAGAGCTCGGTCATTGACCCGAGAAAGCTTAGTTAGGGTTTGTCGGCTGAGCCGCGACGAATTACTTTGCATTCCTACATAACATTTATCCTACTAACTACGAATGTTGTTAAAAACTGACTTATCAATTATCAAAAAGTCACCTGCCATAAATGAACACATTACTACGACACACTACATTTGTATTCCATGTGATATGATACTCTTTAATGTTTAATGACAAACCTCATTTACAGTATCAGTTAGAAAGAAATGTTGAATTTTTAATAAAAGAGCTCTTAATTATATTTGCATGGTAAAACAAAAGACAGATAACACTTTAAAAAAAAGTATCAAACAATGTCATGTTGACATCACAGCCACTGCTGTCGTCAGAATTCTGAATTGACCAAAGCAGAGAGTTTAGAACTTTAAATGATATAAACAGTGTGTTTGTTATATATTTTGTCTGACCCTGACCTCTTCCCTCATGACCTCAATGAAAAGTGGCCTGCAGGCCAATTTGAGCTTCTCATGAATCAACAATGGTTCGAACAAACAAACTTCCATACATGGAGACAGAAACCGTTTTGATTGAAACGTTTTGAGAAACATGCATTAGCCAATGTCAAAACTTCAAGCACGAAATCTAGAAACTCTACAACAAGTTTTCTACACAACATTTACACCATCCATTAATAACGTTACACATACAGTAACAGTGTCAGCTGATATTCCCAGTTGATAAGATGGGAGAAATGGTTACTTAAGTTTGTTTGTTGAATTTTTAGCAAAAGTGCTCTTGATGATATTTGTGTGGTAAAACAAGACAGACGAGACAGCAAAACTACAAAATCACAGGATGTCATGTTGACGTCACAGTCACTGCTGTTGTCAGAATTCCGCATTGACCCAAGTAGATAACTAATCCCAACCTGGAGACTGACATATTTTGATTGAAAAGTTTTGACAATTAAGTAAGTTTATGTAGAAACTCCAAGCACAAATCTTACTAAGTTTAAAACACACCCGAATGTTACATAATATACATCCTACAACAGCGTCAGCTGATATTCCCAGTTGATAAGAGGGGAGAAATAGTTAAAAAGCCAGAGGTTTGCCTTCTGGTCAGAGGAAACAAGGGGAGCTCATTCTGGTGTGAACAGAGATCACAGACTTGCCACCATGGTTAGGTAAGTTGAATACATTTCTTCAAATACGAATGAAGTCTTTAAAAAGTTTTAGGGTGTATAGACAGATTGATACTGGGAATGAAGAATTTGGGGGGATTGTTTTAAGAAAAACTTCAATGGCTGCAAGCAGATAAAGGGGGCATATACATGTAATTCTGGTGGGGGAAAACTTAGGCACAGCAGATTCCTTTATAGTTTATACCTTCACCTCAAGTACAGCCCTTTGAGTTCTAACTTTTAGTATGAAAGAAATGTGCAGAACAAAAAAATAGCGCAGAGACTGAGTTGATGAAATTATGCTTGATGGACTTATCACCCTTTGTTAATTTTTTTCAGACTGGCCTGACCTTCAGTCTGGTGACTGTTATCGTGCTTGTGGCTGGCGGCGTCACGTTTTCTGCTGAGATTCCTCAACCACAAGTTGCTCAAGGTATTATAGATATCTCCATTTTAACATCTACTCTGACTTATAGTTTTGCTATGTAGCCTAAGAATGCCACATAATTAATATGTATCATACCAGAAGCTGTTACATTCTACATGTATCAATTTACATGTAAGTGGATAATATATTTGTTGTGAAGTTCAATGCAATTCAGAACCCCTGACAGAGGCTTCTGCAAAACTGTAATATTCTAGAAGCTCAATATACCAGTCATACCTTGGGTGATGAAATAACTTCATCAAGTTATCAAGGCCTTCTCAAGAATGTCTTATACACCTGGAAATCCCAAGTAGAGTGATGTGCATGAACACATATTACATGTAGGTACTGAGGTACATGTATAGGTAACAATCAATAATGCACATTGAATATATTTTTCACAGATGAAACCTCGAACCACCCCGTGAATGCTGACAGCCATCGATGTGTCGATGACGACCAAAACCACCCATGTGTGGATCCCAACCCCTTCAAGGACTGTGCAGATCTCTACCCTGTACTCTACTGGAACAACCAAGTGCACGACGTCACCTCGTTCATCACACCTGAGCCTTCCACCGACCGCTTTGACGTCTACTGTGACATGACTACAGATGGTGGGGGCTGGACCGTCATACAGAGGAGGTTTGAAGGGAAAGTTAACTTTGACAGGCGTTGGGCAGACTACAAAAATGGGTTTGGGAAGGTCGAGGGAGAACACTGGCTTGGACTGGATAAAATTCACAACCTGACATCCCAGAATAACTATGAGTTGTATGTAGGGCTGGAGGATTGGGAAGGGAACTTTGCTCATGCTAAATATGATACATTCAGCATTGGGGATGAGGGTACAAATTATACACTGAACATTGGGGGGTACAGTGGGGATGCTGGAGACTCTATGAGTCCACACAATGGTATGAAATTCAGTGCTAGGAATGTGGACAATGATGTGTACAGTAGTCATCACTGTGCTCAGTACTGGTCAGGTGGCTGGTGGTATACCAGTTGTGGTGCCTCTGCCCTGAATGGTCCCTACTTCCAGCCAGATGACTATCATGGTTCTGACACAGGGCGGGGTGTTTTCTGGTTTTACTGGAAAGGTACCTACTGGTACTCACTGAAGGCCACCAAGATGATGGTGCGACCTCAAAACTTTATCCGCAAACTGTAACTGAATTGCGGATCCTTCTTTCATTCAAACACAATTTTGTAAGTGTGCACATATTACTTGATTTCATGTTCATTTGATCATAATATACTCACTCATATACAGAAGCTGTAAATTACTGTAATTCAGTGCTACAGAAAAAGTGGCAATAATGAACATGTCCGGATCCCCAGTACTACATGTAACTGTGTTTAGACATATTCATGTGGATGGAGGTGTTACATGATTGTGTTAAGCAAACAGTTGACCTGTGCTCAGTATATCCTACATGTAAACGGTCCCAGGTACTACAAGTTAGAGTAGAGGACTTAGTCTATCTTCATGATTACTTTTTTTGTTACACAGAGTGTACTACTACATGTACTGTTGTACTTCAGGTAACACTAGCATGTATTTCTCACTGACAGGTACAAAGATGATGGTCATCTTTTCAACTTTACACCCATGCTGGAAATAGATGATTAAAACCACAAGTCAGTAAGATATTCCTTACACATACATGTAGCAGTGCTTGATACAAATTGTATGTCTGTAGTAATCAAGCTAGACAACATGTGCTGTCAAAATATTTTTGAATGACACTAATAAAAGGAATCTGTTTGAATGGTTTTAAATTCCTGTGTGACTTACATTTTGTATCTTTTGGAGGAAAGTAAAGAAGTAACTTGTACATGTATCTCAAGAAGTTGACTAAAGGAAAACAATTTGCACAGAATTTTTCAGACAGCTTTCCTAAAAAAAACAAAACAAATACAACTACAAGCTCATTTCTACCAATTTTCATACTTGCACAACTTGTACTTGCCAACCTTATGTACACTGCACAGGAGCGGTGTTAGATTTCAAGTTATGTTTATGTATAATTCAGTTACATGTATTTACCCCTTTTTGTAACTAGCAAAACATCCTTCCAACAGAGAAAATACAATGTCCCACCTGTTGTATGCTAAAAAGGTTTTGAAAGAAATGTTGAGTTTTTACTAAAAGAGCTCCTAATGATATATATTTTTTTTATTTACTTCAGTTTTCACCTCAAAACAAGGCTCGTGAGAGCCACTTGCATGTTTTGGGTTACAGTGAGGACTGCGTGGTCAGATGTTTGTTCACCCTAGATTTAAACCGTTGGAGGTCGTACCTAGTGGGGAAACATTCACGGGGAAGCTTGTTCCACCGTAAAGTGATATTTACAAGGTAAAACAAAAGACAGAAAACAGAGAATCACAGGATGTTATGTTGAAATCACAGTCACTGCTGTCGTCAGAATTCCAAATTGACCGAAGCAGACGGCTAAGGACTTTAAATGATATAAACTGTGTGTTTGTTTATTTTATCTGACCCTTACCTCTTTCCTCATGACCTCAATGAAAAGTGGGCTGCAGGCTGATTTGACCTTCTCATGAATTAATAGTTCGAACAAACAAACTTCCAAACATGGGGGCAGAAACATTTTGATTGAAAGGTTTTGGCAAACGTGCATTAGCCAAAACTTCAAACTGTTCAAGCACGAAATCTAAAACACGTTTTTTTCTACACAACATTTACATCACCATTAATAATGTTACACATACAGTAACAGTGTCAGCTGATATTCTCAGTTGATAGACAGGAGAAATGGTTAAAAAGCCAGAGGTTTGCCTTCTGGTCAGAGGAAACAAGGGGAGCTCATTCTGGTGTGAACAGAGATCACAGACTTGCCACCATGGTTAATATTACATAATAAAGGAAACTTTTCTGATGGAGAAATATTGTTTATGGAATCTTGTGAGACAACAAATTACGGTATTCAGATATTCTAAATAATGTGTCCTGCATGCCAAGCAAAACTACGATTTGCCATCAAACCTGCTATGTCTATATGCCAGACCCATAGCATGCTCAGCCCTGAATTAGCCAATATGCAGGGTCTAACTGAGGGGCCTCTGCCTTGCGGTATAATGTCCTTGGGGGCATGTTGGCCCTGGAGCCAAGGAACTGGCCTGTGTGGGCCCTCTTGTGCCCCTTCCCATTCCATAAAATCACCACAGGAAAATCTTCTATGAAAAGTCTTTATTATCAAAATAAAGAAGCTGCATCTATAGTGCAGGTTTAGTAAGAAACTTGCATTTTACGTACACTGTACATAAGGGTCGGTAGAGTGTCTAACCTACGACTAATCTCCAAGCAGATCTTTCGGTGGCTGCAAAGACAGTATCCATTTGCCAGACAGTGGCAAATGGTAACTGGCAAATGGATACTGTCTTTGCAGCCACTGAAAGATCTGCTTGGAGATTAGCCTACGGCAAGCTTTCCACAGCTATTTTTGCATATTAACAGCATCTTTCTACAGTTATTTATTACATTCTGAGAAATTGTCAAAAGACTTTGTACAGAGATTGTTACATTTGGCTACAATAGGAGCTATAACACATGCTCCTATCTGTACGAACATGAAAATGCACAAAACAAAGACTTTAGGTGACAAATTCAAAACAAACTACGATTTTCTTTCATTCATTCAGGGCTAGATCTAAATAGTCAATTAATTTCTGAAACACACTGAACTTGTCTAAAATATAATGCTCAACAATTTTGTGTTGTTAGTCATATTGGGCTAGACCATGTGAAGGTAAACATTATGTATTTTCTTTGCAAATGTTACCATTCTAGTATATTTGCACTTATCCACACATAATTAACAGAGCAACATGGCTGTCTTACTTGGTAACTATGCAAATTAAAGAATTATGTATAGAAATGTTATTACAATTGGTAAGCAAGACTTTTTATACTAACATGTAGGAACGAAATTGGTTATTCGAATGTGCAATAAAAAACAAAAAAAAACTCCGGTTCAATTCAGAGAAGTTAAGTTACTAGTACTATTGACAGCGATGGACAAAAATCATCAATTTATTACAGTAATCGGCATACATATAATGTACATCATTTATTAATTTTCACTGATCAAAAATCTAACAATTGAACAGAATAATGATCATTATTATCATTGCATATTGAACTATTCATTCTGAATAGTAGTATCATGTCAAACAGTTATAATAACTGATTGAGCTAACAGATAACATTTGGTCTACATTGTACTTAGTGCACTATAGGTCACAGGATCATAAACAATACATGTTAGTGATGCAAAAATGACAAAACGGTGCAAAACAAAGCTCATTAATATAATTAGCTTGATCAAGTTGGAACTGGATAATTTCCATTTTACAAACAGAATTATCTATTCTGAGACATAGTTTGTAAAGCAAAGCCCTTCAGTTTTGAGTTATGTTTAGAGGCACATATAAGTTGAAGGTGTAAGACACAAATACTACAGTACATGACATTGTATAACCTTTTGGCTAAACATGATTAACCAGGTGGGTAACATTTTGTTAAATATGAAATGCACAACCCTTCATACACTTCTGTGAAGTATGTTGGCAGAACGTACTGCGCCTGTGCGAAACCCGGATTTTTCAAGGTTTTTGTTGTTTGGTCAACGTTACATCAGAATTTTGCCGATTGCAGACAATATCTTTTCTAACACAACATTTGAAAAATGTAGACGTGATTTCATCCTAAAATACGCAAGTCACACAGGAGAAAAATCTTACAAGTGTGAGGAATGTGGTAAACAGTTCTGTTCAGTATGCTGGGTAATCTGAAGAATCACATGCGGACTCACACCAGAGAGAAACCCTACAGGTGTGAGGAGTGCATCCAGGTTAAATAAAGGTAAAAAAAAGCAGTTCAGTCAGCTGGGTCATCTGAAGACACACACACAGGTGAGACATCCTTAAGTAACCACCTTAAGAAGCGACATTCTGCCAAATTGCTATGCACAATGTATTACAGGGTTCGCACAGGCACAGTACATTCTGCCGACATGCTCTTCAGTGTGGCATACAATGAAAAACTCAAACATACAGAATTGCAGTAATGTCGTAACTATACTTTGCTGTCTTCTATGCCTTCCGCGTCTACATCTGTAACAGTAAAGCGAAACTCTTGTCTTGTCGTTCCTTCTTCGCTGCTGTCCGACATAAGACGGTTGTCCTCCCCCTCCTCCTCCGAAGATTCCGCGTGGTTCAAGTCCGACATGGGAATGTCGTTGGATGTTTTCCTCCTCCTGGGAACTTCCGAAGGATCTTCCTGGGTCCCCTCAATCGCTTTCCGAACCTGCACGTTTGCGAAGACACATCACAACACAGAGGGTGGCACAGTTAGTACGTGATCATGAATTGTAAATGGAGATGGCAGACAGTGGGAACTATTACCATACCAGTGTTAGGCCACACCAATTTTATTTGTTGCTTCTCAGATTTTTTCAGAAAAAGGCCTGGGCATCCTATTATAGCCCCAAATCCTAGAATAGGTGCCATGAAGTCAACACAAAAGACTGGGTTAAAATTTAAATATAAATATGAGCATTTTTGAGTTGATTGAGAACCAGAATTTTTTTTTTTTTGTAAATCAGAAAAAAATGAAGAGGCGAATCCGAGAAGCAACAAATTAAATTGGTGTGGCCTTATCTTCACTTAGTCAAGCTAAAACAATGGACAGGAATGTATCATAACAATGAGAAGTTAAATATTGGTAGAACCGCATCGACATACATGTATATGTTAGGGTAGAGATTGCGATCTGACACAATCGCTGATTCTAGTCTGGTAGAGATCCCGATCAGAGTCTCTGTACCTGCACTTATGGATCATCTTACATGGGTTTTATCCTTTCTTTGAGGCAGATTCATAGGAGGGCTGATGATGTAACTGTTTTCAAGAACAAGGATTCAAATACTGTATACCCTGTAGACGTAGACTTTGGATACATTTGATCTTCCTCAGGGTTTTTCTCCATTGGGTTTGGAGAGGTTTAATTTCAAATCTAACTTGAGAGGGGAGTCAGCTTTATTGTGCAAGTACTAGTGTTTTGGTCGCAAATGTTGTGTGTTGTTGGATAAGAATTTGTGGAATCGAACTTCTATAATAGCATTAGTAAAAAAAATCATATTCATTAGAAACTTTCAGCAGTGTCACAGATTTGGTACAACTGAAAAAGAGGGTCATAAATCTGCAATACAATTAAGTGTTAAGTTTAAATGAAAAGGGCAAAAGAACAACTTGAAATATTTCAATTAAACATTGATGTGTGCTTTCAGTGAATATCTACATTGTACTGTGTGCAAACAAAGCAAGAAACAAATTACAATGTTCTGAAAGTTGAAATTTCAGACTTTTTCCAAGAGATGTACGTCTTCTGTTGTTTCTCACTACCTTCTAGTTTTGCTACATTGTGTGGCAATTGGTAGTTTGGAGGACTAACAGCTACATTGTATTCATGTGGTGGTGGTTGTTGGGGAGGGGGGTCACACTGTGCAATCTAAGTCTATCAAACATCATGATGGTATATTTTCCTGCCCTACCATTGGTGAGGAGCAGCCCCAATCTGTTAACCAAAAAGAAGCCATTATAATATACACATGTATATAAAAGCAAACTTTTGAAGCATGTCTGCAATGGAGAATCAAATCAAATCAAATCAAATATTAATTTGATATAATTCCTAGAATATGGCAGAATAAAGCATTTGATGATTTTTTTATATCCTGCAAAAAAATGTATTTTTGTATACAGTACAGGAAGCTTTGCAATTGAGGAAAATAAGCTTAAAACTTATTATATGATTAGGCAAACATCAGCATTAGAACATTAGGATATTAAAAGGTGTGCCAAAGTTTTGCAAGATGTAAAATAGCTCTAACATGTATATTCAACAATTTTCAAGAGATTGCCATGTCTATTATGATACCCCAAACTGAAAAGCCAGAACATGTGCCATGCATTATGATCTAAACATGCAATGTATGTGTGGCACTGGATCCATGCGAAGAGTTACCTGTTGTTAATAGATCTCTTCAACACATGGATAAACAATAGACCATCCTGTTGCTACCAAGTTGTGCAATGGAACTTCCAATGTAAAGAAAATCAACGGGGCTTTTTTAAAAACTTCATCTCTAACTTAGTGAAAACTTATTTTCATTGACCTCATACTTAATACTAGTAAATGAAAATCAGCAAGGTTCCAAAGTAAAAATTTATACAGCACAATAAAATGTTGTTGTCAATGCCAATACACATTTGGTAGATACAGGCTGGTTTAGGTTAAGACAATGCAGTTGCTTGGTCTTCGTTCAGTGGTCTTCTACAACATATTCTGAGAATAAGCTAAGATTTCCTTTAATACATAAAAAATGTCATGCAAAATTATTTCTTTGTGCCTTACTTCTGAAGATGTTCATCTTGTGATGTAGAAAAAATTATTCCATTTTCCTTTGCTGTAAAGTTAAAGACCAACCAAGTGTATTAAGTCATAGCCTTAAAGGCATCCAATGCAATTTCAGGGCAGCAAAACCAAAAATATTCTGGATGAGGAAATCTGTCTGATATTGACATTTACTGCCATTTCTTAGCACATTTTCTTCATCATTTCATACTTGAAGCGTTTCATGTGTTGCTGACATAAAACAGTTATTTCGTATCATAGGCTGGTTCTAGCTTTTTATTGGTGGTACCAAAAAAACAAGCTATGTGAGGAGTCCCTTTATTTTTTGATACCACCAATAAATAGTACATCCAGCCTACAATACGAAACAAGCGACCGTTTTCCTTCAGCGACATCGCATTTTTGCCTCACAGATATTAGTATGCTATATGGGATAGGGTTGATTCAACTTTAATACAACATGAAAAAAATTAACAGAAAACTGACTTCAAAAATCCAGTTTTGCCACCCTGAAATTGCATTGGTTGCCTTTAACTGCTGATTCTAATGCGTGAGAAAAACATGCCTTCCTGATCATGATTACTGTCAACCTCCACATCTGTACCTGTACCCCCAAAGTGATGAAACTGTGAAAGGAAAAGAAAAACCTTCAGGCCAACCAAGACAGAAGCCTATCTAGCATTACGGCACAGCCAAACAACATTCCAACATAAAGAAACAAGGCTTGTTCGTGACTACAAGAGGAAGCGATTGACACCTTCTGTTCATGGCAAAGTGTTCAGAACTCAATGATTCAAATTTGACAGAAATGTGGAAGATACCAAGGAAGCCTGTTTCAAATGATGCTTTCTTGTTTGACCATCAAGGATTTTTGGGAAATGGTCTAAAAATTTTGTGGTCTTAAAATGATACTGAATGCTAATAGTAAAAGTTGTTTTAAAATAGTATATGTAACACATTAGAAACTGATTTGGATATATTGTTTTCTGATAGACAATGATTGGTAAAAATTACAGAATATTACAGAATGTAGTTGCCATGAACAGAAAGTGTCTGCAACTCTTGATCATACTGCTTTGCACATTCCACTACAGCAATCTACATGTTACATACATCATGCAACATTTCTGCCACAAGAAAATAATATATTGAAAAAAAAAATCATGAAGTTGTGAAAAGTCTACCAGCGAAAACTTGGACCAGGTGTAAAAATGAAATTTTCTGATTGCAACTGCCCAAAAGTATATGTGTCATCAATGAGTACATTAAATACATTACATGCAAAGTATAGAAGAAAGTTCCTCTTATGGCATAAATGTTGTATGATGTGCTTTCAAATGTAAAGAAAGAGCAGAAGATACAAACCCAACGCAGATGCTGTTAGGATAAAGCCAGTTGGTGATTTGAATTGAGTATAGCATGCACTACAGCAGTCAAGAATTTATGTTGTAAAAATTATAGGACTTTCAAAGAAAAATGACTGTATGCACATACTTGTCTGGAAAATCTAATATGAAAATGTACAATGTAATTGATATTCTTTTAATGCAAGGAGATTTATCTGACATGTCAATATTAGACTAGAATGGAGTAAGTAAACATTGGGCTAAGATAGGACAGGTAACATTGGGCTAGGTGATTGAGACATGACGATGGTACATGTATATTGGGAACATTGAAAGAAGCAACGGCCATGTTGCACATGATGGGTTTGACGTGTCAACATTGGGGTAGAATGGGACAGGTAAACTATGGGCAAGGAACAAGTAAAGGTTGAGAAAGAATGGGATGGGCATAAACTTTGGGCCAGAACAGGACAAGTAACACTGGGAGTAGGATGGGACATTTAGATATGTATATTAGGCATATTTAAAATTGCATTTGGCTTTAGACAGTGGCAGTAGACAATGGTTACTGGGGTTAACACTTCTGTCAAATGTGTACACAGGACATTTATAACACTTAATGAAGCAATTAAAGGTTATCTTTTAATAATACATGCAAAACAATACATGTATGTGTAGATTAATACAATAATTCATAATTTCATTTTGTGGTGTTTATTTGCAGTGTTAGATGTCTTAAATGTGACAGCTGAAATGAAAATAACCCAAAAATTGTGTCTTCAGTACTGCAACAAATTTTAACATTCAATGTTTTGCAAAGATTCTTATGTTACCTGCAATGTTTGATGAAAGATATGCAAGATTTGACTAGAAAAAGAAAATAACAACCTTTGACATTTGTTTTGCAAAGATTCTTACATCACCTGCAATGTTTAATAAAAGACATGCAAGTTTTGAGAAGAAAAAAAGCCTGCTACCCACCTCCTTGAGTGAGACGACCCCTATGAGCCTGCCAATGGTGGTGACATAAGCATGGTGAAGGCCCAGCAGGGAGAAGAGGGAGTGGACCTAGGGGGAGAGAAGCAAACTGTTAATGCATTTCCTTTTTTGGGGGGGTTTTATTTAGCAGTATGTCCTGAGAGAAAAGCAGGTTTTCGAGACAATTCAACAGAAGTACAAAACACATATTTGTAGCCTTGAAAATGCTTGTTTTGATGCTTTAGTCATAATCTTCAGTACAATGATATATATATAACATATACAATGTCATGTATTACACTTGCAAGGAAAGTCAAGTCACAGGGTCTGTCCTTGGTACTGGAAATGTCTCTGTCCTGGTATCTAGTTAAGACATTGCTACCTAGATAAAAGACATTCCTTTTGGCATACTGTTACTGTACAGTAATAGTTTTTAAGATTTAATGTTCTAATGATACATACATGTATGTGTGTGTGTGTCTGTATGTGTGTGTGTTTGAATATGTGAAAGCCTGTGTATGTACATTGTATGTCCGTGTATGGGAGAGGTCACCAGTATGCAAATCAGCTCCTACTTTATGTAGAGATGTTCTCTCCACCAGCTGGAAGGGTGCTGGGTCGATGGTCACGGCGTCAAAGTTAATTCTGTCTTGTAGCTGCTCTTCCTCCCACTCTGCTAACTGGAAAAGGATTTCCAACATATAACAATAAGTAATTGTATTTAGCACAATGAAGTAGCTGTTTGGCTACTAATTCTCTGTCATATTGGTTTAGGTTGCAAGGGGCAGTATACAGGCTAGCTCCTCAGCTCCAGGGCTAACCTGAGTGCCATAATGTTGCCAGGACCAGTCTACAGGCTAGCTCCTCAGCTCCAGGGCTAACCTGAGTGCCATAATGTTGCCAGGACCAGTTTACAGGCTAGCTCCTCAGCTCCAGGGCTAGCCTGGGTGCCAGACTGCTGCCAGGGCCAGTATACAGGCTAGCTCCTCAGCTCCAGGGCTAGCCTGGGTGCCATAATGTTGCCAGGACCAGTCTACAGGCTAGCTCCTCCTAATGTTGCCAGGACCAGTATACAGGCTAGCTCCTCGGCTCCAGGGCCAACATGTCCCCAAGGAAATTAATTCTAGCATAGATACCCTTAGTTACACCCTGAGCAAAACTTTCTGGGGACTGGCCTGTGTGTTGGCTTTGAGAACAGTCTGCTATCCAGGGTAAGATCACTGACCATCAAGGAAAAACTCACCTGTTCAGGAGTGAGGTCTCCTATGTCAGCCAACTCTTCTATATCCTGTGAGGAAGACACAGAGGTGCAAATTCTAAATCACAAAATACAGTATAACAAAGACAAATGTACAATGTTGTCATCCAACACAACATAACATACAGGGAGTCAAAGGAAATGTCTTGGGGCACATGTGATCATCTGCAAACTGGTCATTGCTCCTTCAACACCAGAGCACTGGCCAGAAAAATTGATTTTTCTAAAAAGTGGGCGTGGCTTATAACTCAAGATGACGTCATGGTGACGTCATGAAAATTTGCATAAATTATTATCTTGCACTTAGGTACTTACAAAAAAAATTTCAATGACCATACTTAACTCTAACTAGTATTTCTAGGATGTCCCCAAAGTCCTCAGACACACTACCATACTACCTTAAATACTTGGCATCATGGTGAAAAAATCAAAGTTCCAGCTGACCACAAGTTCCTTCAACACTTCCTTCCTTGACAACACAATGGGCATAACCTTCAGCCTGCTAAGGCAGCCTTTTGGCACCAAATTTGAATTGGTTACCAGGTTAGGCAGCAGGGAGAAGGTTAAAAGTACTTCAGATGCAGTTAACAGGACTGATACAACACAAAGAAAAAGTGCAGAGGGCAGAGAAGCAAAGTGAAAACTAGCAGTAAAATCGTTAGTTCTTTAGCAAACTCTTCCCTTACAAACTTGCATTAAATCTTAATATCATCTGCATAATCTTGACCATTTTCCATGCTTTATCATGTACATGTGCCAACATGCACAGATATGTAATAATGATAATTATACAAAAATACTGAGGCATAAAAATGTCACATCCGATGGGCATGCTAAAACCAAGTTCCAGTTTTCTGAACTGCATGCTTTTTGTTGTGCAAGCAGTTTCCACTGTTTGGGGTGCAATACATAAAAAAACTGTCCTTCACCAGGCTTAAGGGGCCGTCACATTGCCCAAAATACGTGCGATCCTCGGTCGATCTCAAAATCAGGCGCCCTTTCGGCGATCAACAAATACGGATGAAGCTCGTCGACAATGTGACGCAGACATTACTAGTATATAAAGAACACGTTTCGCGTGTCAGCGAGCTTCGAAAAATCGCCGGCGATCCCGAAAATTCGCACGATGCTCGAGGAAACATCGGGCGTACTACTGCCGTAAATGTCGTTTAGAGCTCGCCGACTCGTCAGCCGATTGATTTTCACGCAATGTGACGGCCCCTTTATGACAGTCTTTATAGAAAGAAAATTCCGGCATTCCAGTCAGACTCTGTTTTTTATTGAAAGAAAATTCCAGCATTCCAGTCTGGGTTTTTTTCTTGGTGGGAGTCAGAAGTTACCGATGACTTACCCAGTCATCTGAAGCTCTATGTAGACTAGGTCTCCTCTGTGGTCTGTGCTACGGCAGAATTTCCACACAAAATTCTCACAAAACTACTAAGTTTGAAATGGGTATTTTTGGAGTAACTGAAGGTGGATTTTGCTGCTACGTATGTTTGTGTATGGGGGTCTGCATGCCTATTTCCGGTAAGATTTGACTGTACGTAAATTTAACTTTAATTCAGTGAGTGGTTGACAGTCATTTATGCAATGTGTTAAGGATGTTTCTGACTTAAAGACTGCACAAAATATTTTGCACAATTTATGATACACATTAACCATGCGGACCCCCTTATATTGTTATGGGTGGGATTGTATATACATGTATGGAGGTATTATGACTTGTATATTTTGTCACATAAATACAATAACATGATGAAAAAAGGATGAAAAGATGCAGTTTTGGCCAGAAATATCAATCTACGAAAAATCCAATACGTGCATTAAGGATTCCAAAGCCTTTATTTCTTGACAACATGTCATTAGCACTTTGTACATTATGGATAGCACTTAAAAATGTTTATACTCCTTTTACAAAAAGTTCAACAAAAAGGAAAATGTGGTATATCTTTACATTGGAACTAAATATGATTAACCATTAAATACTACATTCAGTATGCTTTACACTCAGTATCAAGTCCTAATAAGAGAAAAAAGTCCATTTTAGAATGAAGGGTTAGAGTACGTGAGAGTTTCGAGTTGAAAGAAAGAACAGGTTTACAGTTACAAAACATTCAGAACAATGAAATGTATTTAACAGAATGAACGAGGAATTAATCCACTCTTCTTTATAATGAAAAGTATGAGCAGACATACCATAGGAGACAGAGTAGAGAGTAAAAGAAAACTCTGAATAGGTTCAACCATGGCTGTCAAGGTTGTTACCTGTGGAATTGTCAAGGTCATGGAATACAAAATGGCCGACCCCACAGTACATGCATGTCATGGCAATACTGTCAGTTGCATGTATGAAAGTCAAGAAGTATATCTGACCAGTGTATTATAAGGACAACAATGAAACATACACAAGTGTTAAGTAGTTGATGTTACTGTGGCAGTCTGGTGCAGTATCACAGGTGACTTCAATATTACATGATTGCACACAATGTGACTACTAGTGGAATTTATGTTTGGGTATGTCAAAGACTCATTCTTCTAAAGAATTATAGTTTGGTAGTCCTTATACAATGAGAATGTAACGTTACTGTTCTCCACTCAAGGAATTTGACTCACCAAATTTTTGACTGAATCTCTCGGTCTTCCTTAGCTATCTGACCCAAGTACTGTAGACAGATAGTTGATAAAGACCAAGAGATTCAGTCGAAAATCCCGGTGAGCCAAATTCGTTGAGTTGGAGAACAGTTACATTTTCATTTCATTTATTATATAAGTAACTTACCACCTCAGATGAACTTTCATGCTAATCTAGTCCTTATGTAGACTTTAAGTCATCCTCGTAGCATGGAAACAGTTGAAGTATGTGGCTACTACTGGTACATTTTCCCTGTTATTGTTGTTACATAATGGTACATGTATGTACATGTATGTACATGTATACTTACTGGTGCGTCGTCTCTGGGCCTGAACATGCTTCTGTAGGGACTCTCATGGGCAGGGTTGGGGTAGTCTGAAAACAGACATGAAGACATTGTACTTATAGCAATAACTAAAGCTAATATGGAGAAGGGGATACACCATGTTATTGGGATGTTAGCAATGTAAGAAAGTACATGTAGGTGAATGAGAAATTTTGCAATACACAATACATGTATGTCAGACAATGTAAGTTTGGATACTCCATGCATGAGCTTTTTATTGGTCCATCTTGGCAGAACACTAGCCGTCATATCTGTACTCTGAAATAAGAAATCCATTAGAAACACTATGATTATAATTGTACGATGTACAAATGTATTAAGGGCTTCTAAAAGAAAACAAGCCACAATGTGTTATAATCAGGACATGCACTGTAACATGCAGGCCGTCAATATCTTAGTTACTTGATATGCTATAATAAAACTTTTCAAATAAGATACTTTTAAGAGCAGTTCAAATTAAATGAGGACATTATATAGGGTCCTTGGTTAGATGTGATCTCCATGCTACATGTATGTCTGTCTACAGTGATGCACATATACATGGAAACAAATGCTGAAATAGCAAAGATCTGGGTTAGGAGCACGTCGGCAGAATGTACTGCACCTTTGCGAAACCCGTAATGTATTGTGCATAGCACTTTGGCAGATAGTCTCATATAAGGTTGTGTTAGAGCATATAAGGTTGACAGCCTGTCTGTAGTTTTCAGATGTTGACATGTATAGGAAAAGATATCGTCTGCAACAGGCAAAATTTTGATGCAACGTTGACCAAACATCCAACGGAAAACGTGAAAAATCAGGGTTTTGCGCAGGATGTTCTGCCGACATGCTTGGGTTAGGCATGTACACATTGCTTTCTTATAAACTGTCATTGTTGCACAGTTAATGTAACATGGTTACTGTACTAAGTTAACCCTACTTATAAAGGTACAAAATAATGTATAAAGTTCAACAGTTACTGTTGTATATTATGCTCAGTTTTGTGACTGATATGGTTCACTACTGAGATTCACACATTGATATTTGAGTATTTGACTGCATAATTATTTGGGTGCCCTAGTCATAGGGTTAGCAACTTAGCACATACATGTACATGATTGTACACATCTTATTTTGTTGACTACTACTTCAGTCTACAAATGTCAAGAAAATTTAGGAACTGCTTGTGTTACAAGTGGCATTCTCTATTCCATGCACCAGTACCACTTGACCGAGTTATTCTGATGAACTTGTGCTAGTTGTACTGCATTTGGCACATTTGAGATTTAGAAGTCAGCTTGCAGCCAAGAAAGAATTATCATTAAATTTATTAAACCTTTCTTTCCCTTCCCCGTGATCTTCCTGTCTTTCCAGACTAGAAAACAAAGTAATGGAAAAACATAGAATCATCAGCAACACCGCTGAAATGACAAAACCAACTGGAAAGAACACAAAAAAGTACAGATAAGCTATGCAATATCTCTTTGTTAGTACAACATCTTCATACAGTTTAGCATTTTCATTTAGATTTTCAGGCTTGAACTTAATACTTATGGACATTTACCTTGAAATCAATGAAGTCTACATGTACTGTATACATTGTTCAAATCATATACTAAAGAACACTGGCACTCATGCTTCACCATGCAAAGAGCAAAATGCATTGAATTCGTATAGTTTCCTACAGTTTTGTAAGTAAACTGAGTGTATTTCTTTCCTGATGAACTGTATGTACCACTCTATATACAAAACTGTTCAGCATGCAGTAATGTATTGTCTACAAAAAATGTTGTGCCCAAACATGCAATTTAGCTATGACTCAAGCCACATACATTTGTAATCTTCCTACACTTTTGTACATGTACATGTCATGCAGAATTTCACCTAACTGTGTTCAACTTAAAATTTCATTGAAACTGTGAACTGACAACAAAGTTCACAGTTTGGTGATGATATGTCCAGAAGTTGTCTCGGTGATTTCTTACCCCTCTCCATTTCCTGGGGCTTTATATCTACGCTCGCTCGAGTTCTCTTGGCTGGACTCACAGACAGACAGACAGACAGTTACAAACACACATAAGACCACATACACAGAAAAGAACAAAATGATACAAAACAACACATAACAATGAGACCATGCTTGAGATTCTGGAAGCCCACATGTTCCTATTATACATTTGTAGTTTAGAGTGACAACAAAATACACAGAGTGACCCAAATGTGCACTTGTTGTGAGGTCTGCACTTTACAATTGTCACTTGACTTGATCCCATATCAAGGCTCATCAAATCACACAAGGAGGTCTGTGTATGGGTTTGCTGAGATGATAGAAGAAAATCTAGTTCTTGAGAAGACCCTGATATTTAGTGCTTACTGCCTGCATTAGCCATAATAGTGGGAGGGCTCAAAAACTTTAAATTTGCACTAGACAGTGGTACTATAAAGTTCAGTACATCCTCAGCCACCTATGACACCTCTTCAAACGTCTCTGTCTAGCATTGTGGTAGACAGTCAACCAAATCACTACAAAGTATTCTTCTATCCAGTTTTAACGTCTTTTTTCCCCGAAACGGGGGTTAGACGTGCTTGCATCAAGTGCAAGTCTTTTTTGAAGCAGGATTTTTTCACGTATTGAAAGTTAAAACTTACCAAATTTCTTCTTGGCTTTAGGGCTGCCATTGGGAGTGACGGCTGGACTGGATATGGGACTCTTCTTCAGTATAGACTTAGGAGGATCAGCAGGTGCAGCACTTATGCCCTGGGGAGGGGAAACTGTACTTTAGAAAACCTCTATGGTACATACAAACTATACTCATTAAATGTACATTGAGCCTGTTACATGACACAGTTCTGTTGTTCAACTATGTCTGATGATTTCCTGAACTAAAACCTCTATCATATACAGTCAAACCTGCCCAAGAAGGCCACCCAGAGGACTGATGTAAATTGGTCTTCTTTGACAGGTGGTCTTTTGACAGCTTGCACCTACGGAAAATAAAATTTTGGGACCAGGAAAAGATGATTGTTATGGCCAGGTGGCCGGCTTAAGAGGTGACCACCTGGGCAGGTTTGACTATACTGCTATTCTGCAAGGGTGAAGATGCCATCCCTTTCACATTGTGAAAAACACAAATAAACAAAACTGACTCTGTTGAAGTCCACCACTGTGACTGTCTCCTGATTGGTCGGTGCTGCCGCCTCCTCCTCTTCATCCTCCTCCTCCCGATGGACCACCCTGATGTCCCTCATCTCAATGTCGCCATCACCTGCAGTCAGAAGTAACGAATCTTACAAATCTTCACTTGTTTTTTGTTTTGTCACTTATTTACCTTAAGGGCATTTATTATGTTTACATTCGCAGAAGAAAAACATATCATTTTTGCTTTCTTCTCCTTCTTCTCCGAACAAATAAGGTCAATGACCTGGACCAGACTTCTGTCACCATGGTAACTGGTGTGGCAGCAGACACCCTGTGGTGTTGGATTACATTATGTGGCATGTGAAGGTAAACATCATGCAGTTGCTTTGCAAATGTTACTTTTCTAGTTGACAAACCCCGAAGTTTTGAGTTTATAGCTCAATACCTTTTTTTCCTACAAAACTTGTGGCATGATTTAAAACAAACAAGTGCAAAGGACCCTGTTGGTTTATGCTGAAAATGCTATATGATCCCACGATTCCCACCTGCTGCATTGAATCGCACTGATGGGTGGTTGGTATGTGACATCACTAGGCGTCTCCTGGCGTTACTTAGGTGGTCTTCCATGATGTCATCGAGCTCCCATCTTTTAACGGAACCCAGCAGAATCATGGACTCTGGGAACAAGAATGGGGTACATCAGTTGATATTGGAAACAAGACTAAGTTACTGGAAAGAACCAACTACTGGAAAAAAGAAAGAACTCTGAGTGATAAGTCGTTTCTGTGTGACCCAGGAAGGAGAGGGATTGGCTCCGCCTTCCAATACCGTGCCCTAGGCACTGTGGATCAACAAGCCACTGCCCCTACAGCCTGGAAAAGGCTATGAGACTACCTTTACCTATTTTGGACAGACTCATCATTGGGAAAGGCACTTGCCTCACTCCACCCAGGTGTAAAATGGGTATCTGACTTTGGTCGGGGAGGTAAAAACTAAAAGGCAGTGGAAGGAGATAGAGGGATGGGCTCCGCATTCCATTACTATGCCCTAGACACAGTGGATTAACAACCGGTAACCCACTACCCCTACGACCTGAAAAAGGCTACGGTACTACCTACCTTTATACCATTACAAATTGTAGTCTACATGTGCCTGATGTAAATGGGGAAAAAAAAAAGCAAGAAATAGAGTTCCTGTCCTTACCTGGTGCATCTACGAGTGGGAAGGAACTGAGTCGACAGCTGTTGAGGAGGTCCTTCAGTTCCTTGTAGGTGGAGATGTAGGAAATGAACTTGACTTCCCTCACCATGATGTCTTCCACATACACATTGTGGGCCCTGAGAAAAATGGTACCATCAGTCTACCATTCATAGTACATACATAACAAGACACATGTACACAATGTACTCTTAAAATTTAACTAGTTAGTGTCCTTTAGCAATCAAATACAAAACTAACAGCTGAACTTTCAGATGCTGTAACAGTTTTAACAAATACATACCACAGAGCTTGTATGTAAAAGTTTTTGAAAGTTGACACTACATGATTGTATACCTCCATAAATGCTTAAAGTTATAAGAAAACCAAGTTAATCTCACAGTCTTGTTTCATGGCTAGATTCTAAAGCTAATTTGGAAAATGATTTTTATAGATTTGAAGTTTCCATCGACAAATGACATTAGTAGGGCTGATAGATGGTACACAGACTAAAAATGTAAGTATGCTAGAAATATTCAAGTTTTTAGTTTCCTTACACTAAAAAAAATAAACACCTTGTCATAAAAGAAAAACCACCACTGCAACCATGCAAAGGACACAGGACACACAAAACCCTAGCCTGGGATCCGAACCTATTCTAGCTGCCGAGCCTCTTTCGTCCTCTTTGCAATTATGATAGAGACTTGGCAGTTAAAATAGGTTTGGATAACCATGACCGTAGGCTAGGAAACCACCACACAATGAAGAACACACACACACAAAGGAGAATCAACCTTTAAATACCAAGTCTTTAAATAAAATAAAAAAATGTAACAAAAAGTTTATGGGCGTGGTTAGTATGATGAGGCACACTGTGTGTTAGCACATCAAGCATGCAGTCATTACCACCAGCTACAGTGCCCCAGTTTGCGCTTCAGATAACGCTTCCACTGTCTGTTGGGTCAAACCAACGGGGACATCATTTCACCAAAGGAAAGCCTAGTTTGTGTTAACCAAACTAGCGACACACCAGTCAAACACTAAAACATCTGAGCTATCCTACACTGTCTAAAGCTATCACACTTCTTTCAACTTCTCTACATCTGGAACTTTTTTTAAAAAAGGGTTAGGGTAATTTTTTAAATCAAACTGACTACTTAAGACTAGAGTTGACGTCAATGTCACAAACATGTAATGATCAACAATCTTGAAACATTATTGGTCAGTGAATAAAGAGACTCTTTCTACACAACCAAGTGTTTTATTCAGCCGACGTTTCGGTGACCGTCTGTCACCTTTCTCAGGGCAATTCTGACTGGTTCACATTGCACTGCAGCATAGGTGTTGCTGCTATAGATACGTTCCCAAATGTATTTGTATATATCCAACTTCTGTACGTTTGGGACCGCATTGTAAATACAGTTCCCTAAACAGTGCATGTGTACTTGTAGATATGTAACTACGTTTGGGAACGCATCTATAGCAGCGACACCTATGCTGCAGTGCAATGTGAACCAGTCAGAATTGCCGGTGACAGACGGTCACCGAAACGTCGGCTGAATAAAACACCTGGTTGTGTAGAAAGAGTCCCTTTATTCAGTGACTTACCAACCTGATGAAACTATTCACGGATTATTGGTCAGTATTCATAAGCAGCAAAGCAAACAGCACAACACAGCTGTGAGACAGGTTACACTCAAACTCTACGTCCAGTGCCTTTTCAAACACACACATCTCAGCTACGTATGAATCCATGATTTCACAGTTTCTGTGAACTACAACTTTGATCAGCAAAAGATGTAGATATCTTTTCTTTTGTTGATCAAAATTGTAGTAAGCAGAAAGAAGTCTGAAAGAATTCAAAGTAGTTTAAGATTCTAATTAGATCAATTTCAGGCAGTCACCAAAGCTTTCAATCTGTCTAAAAAAGTTAACAGTGTCCAAAAGCTTAACAATAGCAGCTCAAGTTGTGACTACGAAAGAATGATGCAGTCATGAGTATTTACAAAATAGTGATGCCTGATATGAACCCTTTAAATCTGAATTTCATGACGCAGTACTGCATTCTGGCAAAAATGAGCCTTAGTTTTCATGACAAATGACAACATGGTGAATTTTTTTTCACAACTGTACAACTGAACAAAACTGAAAGATACTGCCTGGTCATAACCCTAACCCCTCCGGTGTGTGTTTGTTAAGGCTCTGGACCGGAGGTTCCTAATGCAGTTGACTTACCACCCTTGTACCCTTGTTACCACAGGTTAGGATGAAGCCAGATGGACAGGAGAATGGGTGAGAAGAACAGTCATGGTCAGTCATATCAATACATGGAATGGGAGTACGTCAGCAGAACATACTGTGCCTGTGTGAAACCCGGATTTTTCACAGTTTTCGTTGGATGTTTGGTCAACGTTGCATCAGAATTTTGCCAGTTGCAAACAATATCTTTTTCAACACAACATTTGAAAGCTATAGACAAGATGTCATCCTTAAATACGCGAAAACGACCTTAAATGAGACGTTCTGATGTAGTGCTTTTAACAATACATTGCGGGTTTCGCATAGGTGCAGTACGTTCTGCCGACGTGCTTGGATTGGGATGCATTATGTGATGTACATGCTTGGGACATGCTTTCACATGGTAGATGAATGGTCTAGTTACAAACAGCTCCCCCTGCCAGAATCCCCAGGAACTCCAGAAACAAATGTTTGAAGAATCCCAAGGAGGCACAACATTGCTGAAGCATTAACAAAGCTTTTCCACATGCTCTTCCACCAGCCACCAGCAAGCAGCTTGATTGAGTCCTGGTAAGTCGTAGACATAATACTAAATCATACAATTTGTACATTATGAAATTACAATAAAGAAATTACTAGTCATCTGAACATGCATTTTAGTTTCAGATTATGTGTAGATGCCTGAAAATCAGGACTCCAGACTAATGTGTCTTTTGGTCAGATAAACAGAAAAAAACAGACACATTTCTTATCTACAGCATTCATACATACAGTAACCCTATGGATGCAATAGCAAACATGTCCATAACTTCACATCATGCATCCAACATCATTTCAGGTTTGCGATAGCAAAACCTGAGTGTATTGTTTTCTTTCTACTATGACAGGGCTTAAAACATCCAGCCATCTCAATACAGAAATATTCCATGCAAGAAAGATCACCCCTTCTCCAAGTTTTAAACATAACTCTAACATAACAGAAACTTGTGTAACTCTAACATACCTTCCTGAACCCCCGCTGCCGATGTCAGGCAGGTACGGCAGTCTCTTGATCTGTATGATGCTGTCGTAGATGGACGGTTGGAGCCACTGCGAGATCACGTTAGCGACCAGGACGGCGATCAGGACCGGCAGGATGTGCGCGATCTGCCCCGTCAGCTCAAACACGATAACCGACGTGGAGACTGTGTGCGTTACCGCACCTGATAACGCTGCAGCTCCTAAAGGGGGACGAAAATTTAGAAACTAGAAAAAAAACAACGTAGAAACTAGAAAGCGAAACTAGAATGCGAAACTAGAAAGCGAAACTAGAAAGCGAAACTAGAAAGCGAAACTAGAAAGCGAAACTAGAAAGCGAAACTAGAAAGCTTTAGGTAACATTAGAACAGCAAATATCCTGACAGTGTTTACCTTTACATGGCCTAGTCAAACAAACTACTGCTCTGTTTCTTCTTACTCAAACACATTCATATATATGGTGACCAGCCCCTCCAACTCTGTCCTGCCACTTGCTACATAATGTGACCCAACACTTATAAAGGTGTCTGCTAGAGCAGCAGCTACCATGGTGACAGTCTGGTCTAGTTGCTTGGAGAACAAATAAGGTCAATCACTGGGTTGGTTGGGAAACCGGCAATGCAACATTTTGTTTCTTATGCCTAAGAAGATTTGACTTTATTTCAACTGTATCTTTTCTGAGCATGTCACTGGAAGGGGGTAAGGATTGGGAATGACCCACCTGCTACAGCGTACCCCCCAGGGATGATCCTGTGGGGAATCCCGTCTGACCTCACCCCCAGGGGAAACCACGCAGCCATACTCTCACCCACCAGTCGGCCAAATGCCGCACCTAGCATTTCACGGGAGAAAAAAATTGTATAACATCAAGTACAAGGGTATCATGACCAGAGAGCATTAGAAAGCAAATATACAGTCATAGTATGACTGTTAAGTTTGCAGCCCATGATATAGACATTATAGTACATACAAGTTTTGGTGCTCCTATAAAAATTCTAGGTGCATGACATAATTTTTGGAGCGTATCCACCAAAAATGGGAGCAGTCTAGAGGGCTGTAACCACATCAGTGGTGCTACTTCTGAAATAGAAGTATTTGGAAGACATATAAAATGAGATAAATGCCAAACTCATTAGTTGAAATCTTTATACTAGACAGTGCCAGTTCAGTGAGAAATTGGGACAAAATGTACAAAATGTATCTAGACAACGATGTACTCACCCAGTACAAATACAGGGATGAAGACCCCAGCTGGTACTGGTAACGTTACAGCCATGGCTGACATCCAGAACTGAAAGGAAACATCTGTAGCTGTAAGTTTGGCTCTTTCTTCCTCTTTACTTTCCAATAAATAACTCTAGGCAGCACTGTGTTTCAAAGAGCAAAACTTTGTTGAGGTATCTACTCTCTATCATATTATTTAAATATGTACCTCCCTTTGACATTGTTATTTGTGGTACTGGTAGGATATAAAAACTTAACTTTTATCTTCCCAAGACTTACCCACATACCAAATATCATCACAATCAACAAGGCCTTCTTAAGCTATGCTGACCACAAATATCTGGAAACACAAACCAACAAATACACAGACACACATACACATCAAAAACAATACATTCATCTTCATGGAGGTAATAAGAGTCTACCCTGGTATAAGTGGATTAAACCTATTTGTCTGGTCCTATGCAGCTTGTACACGTTGTATAAAACAGAATGTTTTATGCCTTGAGACAGCTACTAATTACGCAAAACAAGCAAACAAACAAACTCACGTTCATGACGATGAAGATGACCAGCGTGACAAAGATGTTGGATTGCGGGTGTTTCCAGCGGCTGATGATAAGCTCCTTAAAAAGGCTACGGGACTACCTTTACTACCTCAAAGTTTACTAAAACAAACACTGTCAGACAAACAAACAGACTCACATTCATGACGATGAAGATGACCAGTGTGACAAAGATATTGGACTGCGGATGTTTCCAGTGGCTGATGATGAGCTCCTCGTCCACGTCCGCCTGGCCTTTGGTCCACGTGTGGTTGTCAAACAGCTCGTTTATCGCCTCTTTCTGGGTCAGCTGCCAGGAAAAGTACAAATGTATTTAGAGAATTACAACCCATGATTAACATTTATTTTTTGATCCTTCCAGCTACATTTGTACAAGAAAGTATTAACTTTTAAAATGAGATAAACATTGTTGGCCAGGTGGTGCTTGTGTAGAGGTGGTCTCTTGTACAGGTTTGATCGACTGTATTGACAAATGTATTTGAAAGATGCACATTTTGGCATATAACACCTATTTCCTCACTCAACTTGAGTGTAAATTAGTACCTAACTTCAGTTAGAGACATCTTCTTGGATGGGAGATAAAACATAGGTCCTGTGTTTGGGGAGAGCCACACTTCAAGCATGTTAAAGATCCCTCCACACTTATTGAAAAGAGTAGGGGTCCATCCCGGTGTGAGTGGTTCAAACCTCACAGTCTGGTCTTACGCAGCTTGTACTTACATGTACTACAATAACTGTAACTGTGTTACGCCTAAAGGCTGTTTATAGGTTATGTAAAACAAACAAACAAACAAACAAACAGACTGACCTCCCCAGCCATGTACTGCCCCAGGCCCAGGGGGAAGGTGAGAGAGGAGCAGATGAAGGCGATGATGGCGGGGTAGATAAACCGGCTGGAACATCGTAAGGAAGGCATGTCAGTTTTCACACATTGTCATTCATATGCAGAACAAACATCTTGACTATGAAATACTGTACATATCTTATGAGAGCATCAAAGATAAGATATAGAAAATCTACATTGGATGTATTTAAAACATCCACTATCGAATCCTGGCATCATTTTATGCTAGAAATTTGTTTTATGATATTTGCTCTTCCAAGTGAAAGTTGTGGATTACATGTATATATAGATTGGTTTATTCGTATTAAATTTTGTACAGCTAGGTAGTACCAATACAAGAATAGACTCCCAGAGGAGAAATCTATAAGCTGCAAAAACAATTGTAATCTCAGACTAAGACATACTTAAACCACTTTGTGATACTACATACATGTATTATCATACAGTCAAGTAATTGTTGTGTCATGGTGAAATTAACCTTTAGTCACTAATTCTAGATGTATTCTTTTTGTGATGATGTGAAAATTAGTAATCTTGGAGCAGTATAAGAGGAAGGGATGTTAGTTAGCTTCCAGACAGCTTCAATAGAGACAGTACATGTACATGTATGTAAGATGGTCATCTTACCTGGCCCTGTTCACACCAGGCATGCAAGAAGTGGAAGAAAGTTGAATGTAGACAGACTGTGTGAATCTCGGTTTGTGTTTAGAACAGTGTATTCATGCAATGTTACACAAGTTGTTAAAAAAAGGAAAAAATATAGTTTATAATACTGCAAACCTTAGGATGAAATGTTAGGAATAAAGTTGAACCAGAAGAGTAAATGTAAACCAAAAAAACCTGTTGGCTTTAAAAAAAATGAAACAGGGAGAGAGTCAATCATCGATGAGTCAGAGTAAATGTATGTGTGTAGCAGTTATGAATGTTAGCTTTAGGATTACATGTATATCATGCTTAATCAAAATTTACACTCTGGTAGAGATTTGACAGGTATAACATATTCTAATACCCCTAAATAATTTTCGAATTTTCCTTTGGTCTAACAAGAACCATATTAGTTGAGTCAAATTTTGTGCTATTTACACTATGTCTCCTATATAATAATTACATTGTATTACAAACGGGACTATTTTAGTCTTACTTTTTCTGTAGGAAGTACGTCAGTCTCCTGTGCTTCCTGTTGAAGTACACAACTTGTCTGTGGAAGTAGACAAATAGGGCGCCTCCAAACCCACAGACAATCCTGCGGGAAAGAAATGTGTTAGTGCATTGCTCTAGACACAGTGTAACAACTCAATGCCCCTATGACCTGACAAAGGCTATGGGACTACCTTTTAAGTTTAACTTTTTTTATTACTTAGTACTGGTACATGTATACAAGGAATGTCAAGGTATTCTGAGGTAATTCTGTATAAAAAGAGAGGGTACCAAAATATCCACAAAACACTACAAAAAGGAAAAGGAAATATATTCCTTAGAGACTGCAAGGGATTGCAAATTACAGCAAAGTAAGTTTTTAAGAAGAGAAGGATGTTGGTTTCCTGGTCACTTCTTCTTCTCCACCTACCCTATGACTGCAAAAGCCAACAGCTCCTGTACATCAAAGGGGTAGTCCACTCTGAACTGGGTTTTAAACAGGGCTGTGATGGTTTCTGTGTATCAAAAAAGGAAAAAGAGAGTTAAGTCAAGAAATGTCATCCCAGTAAATACTCTCTCATATTTTGTTACAGGTCCAACATTATGCCTGACTGTGCAACTTGCTAGTCGCAGTCAATATCAGTCATGTGATCAGAGGGACAAGACCTGACAGTCTGGTTGACAAAGCCGGAAGTCCTGTGTTTGAGGATAGCCACACCTCAAGCATGTTAGAGAACCCACCACACTTATCAAAAAGAGCAGGGGTCCTTCCCAATGTGAGTGGTTCAAACCTTACAGTCTGGTCTCAGGGTTGACATCTTGAAAAGGTGATAGTCAACTGTTATGTCAATCCTTCCACAAGTGTGATACATCTCAATGAATAAATAAAGAAACAAACAACACAGTGTCTCAAAAGCTCAAAACAGACTTATACATGTACAGTAGTTAGATACAATATGCATGTTTGAACTGTACTGAAAGTTACATGCTCTATATTATGAGGAAGAAACTCTCTCTTACCTTCCTCCCTGTTCCACACAGCCAGTAGTCTGAAGATGAAGGCACCGCAAACAGCACTGAAGAACCCTCGCCAGTAGTTCCTCACCGCAAAGTACGTCGATGTTACCTCTATACTGAATAACACACCTGGAAATGAAGAGACAAAAAGACAATGCAGTTCTTCTGTATCTGTATTGCATCTGTATCTGACAGCCGGTATAACCACACTTTGGTGTAACACACCAGCTTCTGTATCTGTATAACCAATATAATAACACTTTGGTATAAATCACCAGCTTTGCAGACATGCAGTGCAGCAGCAGCTGGCTATATTATTCTGACAGGTCTTTAAGTAAAATATAGCTAGCTGCCGCTGTGCCGCGTTCCTGCAAAGCTGGACAGGTGTGTTATGCCAAAGGGTGGTTATACCGGCTATACAGATACAGATACTCTACATATATAGTACTTGTATTTTGCTGAAACAGTTGTACTCATTAATTATACTTTGTAGACAATGTCATGTCCTTACCCCCGATTGGTGCCGCAAAGTTACAGGACACGCCCACTGCACAGGCAGCAGCTAACATCTCACTGTTTCTGGACTCATTCTGCAACACAGCAAGTTGTACAATGTTATATTCATGGTCAAGACAAAGGACAGGACAACATACATGTGTACATGTAATAACCACAGATGGCAAAGGAACATACTGCTAGGTTCAAGTACACACTGTGATTGTACTTAGTTATGCCTGTGTAAAACTAAAAAAAGATTTTAAAAAGATTTAACTCTTTGAATTACTTTCAGATTGATATTATAAAGTAGAAAGGTAAACATAAAATCTTAGATTAAAACAATGGTTTTATAATCTGCTTTTGAGAAAGGTAGTTACATTGTACTTACCTCGTAGATACCTCTAAAAGACGTGACAAGTTTACTGAGAAGTTGAGCAACCATACTGGCAATGTGTACAAATGGACCCTGCAATACAAACAACACTGTCAACATATAATCTTATAATATTCCAAATATATACATTTTACTTAGCACTTATTATACAATGAATTCATCTAAAGTTAGTGTGTCTCCTTGCTGTTAGCTATGCCTTCATAAACTTGTATGGGCTACATATATTAGACTGCATCAACAATAGTAACATTGACAACCAGACAAGGAGCCTATAACATATGCCTAGATTGAAAGTGCGTTTAGAAGAAATACTGCTAGTATACACTGCTAAAACGAGCTTTAGTTATGCCCGATTGGTCCTTGACAAGAGATGCCTACTGTAGCACACAAATGTGTGAATGAATATTTAACTAGACACTGTAACATTTGCAAAGCAAATGCATAATGCTTACCTTCACACAGTCTAGCCTAAAAACTACTGCTCTGTTTATTCTTACTTAAACACATTCATATATATGGTGACCAGCCCCTTCAGCTCTGTCCTGCTAGATAATGTAACCAAACACCACAGGGTGTCTGCTGCAGCACTAGTTACCATGGTGACAGACATCTGGTCCAGGTCATTCACCTTTTGTGTTTGGAGATGAAGAAGAAGGAGAAGAAGAAGCATAGCAAAAACAATGTTTTCCTTCCTCGAAGGTAAACATAATTAAGTCTTGAGTTAAGAAATAAAGAAGTGCCCCGTGAGCCCACCTCCTTGCCGAGAGGAAGCCCGCTTCCCAAGGCGGTGATGAGTCCAATGATTTTGGCGACGAGCGTTCGGAAGGACAGGTACTCCTTCAGCACCACTCCCCGCAGGATGGTCTTCATCTCGGGGATACCAGAACCTGGGGGAGGGGGGCGATGTGGTCAGCACGTTCCAACTAACTTTGCACATACTAGTACAATGTAGGTGTTAGCAGTAATCATGCAGACTTAAAGCAGACTTATTCTTCCATCCTTACATGAGATTTACGGGTAAATTACTACATTGTCAATAGCAGTATGTTACCTGGTTTTTGCTGTGAAAGGCACACAGCCAGGGATGCTCTACTAGCTATAGCCCATGTCTATTACAAAGGGCTAGTCCTTCTGAAACTACTCACTTCGAGTACTCATGAGTCAAGGGGCATGCCACAGTGTGCGATGATCCAAATACTACTATTTGGAAGTTGGCGATTCACTACAAATCACCCGGATGCAGGCCTGGCGACCCCGATCTCATATTAGCCACACAGTGATTTACATCAGCACCCTTATGGACTCCAGGAAGAATAGTGTGAAATTTATGTAACACTAATGGAGATCCTAATAAAACAAACAAACAAACAAATAAACTTACCTATAGCGTTAGCGGAGACAATATGTGTGAATCCTGCGGAGAAGGAGATGAAGATGACGGGAAACATGACCCAGGCCAGGTACTGGAGCAGGGGGTACTGGGACAGCTCCATGTACAACCAGTAGTGAGCTGAAACAAACACACATCTTTCAGTAAAATGAAGAAATTAAACTGAATAAAGAGACTCTTTCTACACAACCAAGTGTTTTATTCAGCCGACGTTTCGGTGACCGTGTGTCACCTTCCTCAGTTGGTTGTGTAGAAAGAGTCTCTTTATTCAGTGACTTACCAACCTGATGAAACTATTCACGGAAGAAATTAAACTGATACACACAACTACATGTAAAGAATGAAGCACAGAAGCTTTCAGATGACATCTTTCTTCAAAGCATCTTCTAGTGGCAAATACAAATTGATGTACATGTAAGGGTGGCAATGAATGGACGAATTGTTGGCTAGCGGATAGGAGACCGAGAGGTCACGGGTTCGATTCTTGGCATTCTTAGCAAAATGTTGTGTCCTTGGGAAAGGCACTTTACACAACTTTCCTTACTCCACCCTGGTGTAAAATGGGTACCTGACTTCGGTTGGGGAGGTAAAAGGTGGTGGAAGGAGAGGCTAACAGAAGCTAGGTACTCATTTTCACCTGAGTCAAGTGAGGCAATAGGTGTAAAGAACCTTTCCCAAGGGCACAACATTGAGGCCTGCTAAGGATTCAAACCTAGAACCTTAAGATCCCTAACCACAAGTCCACATTCCTAACCACAAGACCACCTTGCTACGGGCAGTCTTGTTTGAAATTTTGCAAAACCTCAGTCATAACTTGAGACTAACTGACTGCTGTAGTGTCAGTTCAGATTGACGACCGTTTCAAGTGCCCTTGTTTGAAATAAGAAGGTTTTGATGTTACCTTTCTGGCACTTGGCGATGGTGAAGTCCATAGCGAAGCTAAGAAGGGCCATGGACACACCGAGGAGGAGCAGGAAGATCCAGTCTTCTCCGATCTTGGCAAACACAACATTTCTGCACCAGATCATGTACGCTGGGGGAGGGGGGCAGAAAACACAGTTACATATTATCAATCATTTCTAGTACTGTTTTTACCTGATTTCAAAGTATTCTTGAAATTGCAATTAAGTAAAAACAAATTCGGACTTGCAGGTAGATATGGCTCGAGTACAAAATGTATTTCTAGCTCTGTTTAGGTCAGTGCTGCCATCAACTTGTCTACAGCAAGAACAGACCTAGAAAATAATGTACATTGTGCTGTTTTCCATATTCACATGTAGCAGACTACATGATCAATACTACTAGTACTCTATTACCATTCAGACTGTTGGTTTTATATCGACAGAACTTAAAAGTGCTACATTTAGTACACCTATATGTATATCTAGTAGCTTTTCAGAAAAAAGATCATTTCATTTGACTATGGTTACGAAGTCATTCTTTGTAAAATAGAAATAAAATTCAATTATATGTACTTACCTGCTTCATACTCAGTTATTACATGTATAGCAGTATGCCAGTATTGTACAATTATAAGGTGCTATGTACATGTACTCTACCTCTATGAGTGCATTTCTACGTAAATCTATAGCAGTTGAATGTGTACATTACCTTGTCCCTGACTACAGGAATAGGACATGCAACCCATACTGAAGAGCTACATCTACCTCCTCACATAGTCAACATACAGAATAAAATCTTCACTCTGCACCAGGTACATTGTGCGCTGTACATTGTAGACTGATTAATTAACTAGAAACATGAAGAATGGATATTTAATGGTGTGTAGGGATGTATTTATAAATGTGACACTTTGATAGATTCGATGACGACAATTGAGGACACAACGAAAAAGAAACGTAGATAAATGTCACCTGAACACAAGTTCAAAGATGTGCAGAACAATACCTTTTCTAAGCAGCTATTGTTGCTATTGTACATTGTGTCAACGAGAAATCAGTCTACTGTCTGAAGATACTGTAAATGCGTGTACTTTTGCGGCTGCTTTATTTTGTAGCACGAGGGAAAAGAAGGTTTCCGCAGTGTTTAAAGTTCATGGTTAGAACAATTTTGCGTTGCAACAGAAATACAAAACACCTATAATTCGCTGTGTAATGATTTTGCATTAAGAGGACATCGCCAAAAATAAAACCATCGCAGACATTTCACAATTTACAGTAGCTAGAAAAATTATACACAATTCATACTGCATTGCTACAGTAAATCATGTGTACATGCTACCAGATGTAGCAGTATAGTTTAGAATTATACTACTACAAATACTATTTTGTAGCACGTCGGCAGAACGTACTGCACCTGCGCGAAACCCGTAATGTATTGTGCATAGCACTTTGGCAGAACGTCTCATATGAGGTTGTATTAGAGCATATAAGGTTGACAGCCTGTCTGTAGTTTTCAGATGTTGTATAGGAAAAGATATCGTCTGCAACAGGCAAAATTTTGATGCAACGTTGACCAAACATCCAACGAAAAACATGAAAAATCAGGGTTTTGCGCAGGCGCAGTACGTTCTGCCGACGTGCTCTATTTTGTATATATTCAGTATGATTAGCAGGCATTATGCTGGCTACATGTAGTATAGAGGGGGGTGCAGTACTACATGTAGTTTGTTGTTTGTACATGTACCTTGCACCTCAGGTAGAGCCTCCCACATTCTCCTTAACACTGTCCACAGGATAGACAACAGGGAGAGAGAGAGAAATTAGGAGGGTTAGATTAAGAATATTGGAGATTAGCTAAGAACTGGAAGAGAGAGAGAATACAGAAAATGCGTTGATGAAGGTTAGACATCCAGGTAATGAGATACACAAGAAAACTCAGTTCCTTGTCAACGAGTAACAGTTACTGTTTTCTTGAATAGAGAAAATGTATACATGTAGTAGTAAAATCTGAAGAGAAATTTACCATTCCAAACACCAACATTTTATGTACAGTACTGTCGATTCCGAATGAACTATTATGAGTAATGATATAATAACAGCACCTTTTGATATCATTTTGAAACATGAACTTGAATGTTAGTAACTGACGCAAATGTTATAGAACACATTTGCTATGTTGTACTCATAAGTCACATCCTTCAGGGTGTTGGAAGAACCAAATGTTACAGACAATTTGTTGCAAGTACTGTATATCGATACATGGTGTCACTAACTCCGTTAAATTAACAAGACACACAATGTATTTGGTTTGTATTGGACTTGTGGTCCCCAAACCATATTGTATTTCACTTTCAGTACTGTAAAGCAAATTTCAACACATTCAGTGCAAAACAACTTTCAACCTCAATCAATTACAGTTGATAAACTTAATAGACATCCCTTCTGAATCCCAATCATGAATAAATATATAGATTTTGCTACCAGTCTTGCTCGTGACCTTTTTTATCGACGGACAATGAGTCAATATATAATCAAGACAACTTATCGATCAGTATTTTGCAAAATGCATGTATCCATCCCCAGGGGGACAGAGCTACATGTATATATGGACAAGTTTTCTCATTCTCCCCTTGAGGTTACTCGTAGCTAAGTGTTGGTACAGTTGAGTAACTTTCAGAGTGTGTTATTTTTTTTGGTATGGATTTTGGATAGTCCATTAAATATCAGATTTTAAGTGCCATTAGTTTTTATTGGGGCTTTGTATCTCAATAGTTGGGACCAAATGTTGTAACAGTTGAGTAGCTTTAATTTCTGACAAGTGTGTCATTCAGCATGGATTTGGGTCACAGCCCATTACCATGTACATATCCAGGCCATAAAATACTTTTCCCCTGCTTCCTACAGTACATGATTCATAATACCCAACTCATATCTTCTAGCAATTACAAAGTTGGAAGTTGTTAAAAATTTCTAAGAAGCAAGCTTAATTATTTCTCATTAGCAATAAGACTTGTGTGACTACAGTTAAACCTGCACTGGTCACCATTGGCTTAATGATAATTAAAACTCCAAGCAGATCCTACAGTGGCAAGGCAGTATCCTATTTATTCATTTTGGCTGAAGATACAACCAAGGCTGCCCAACTAGCATGACGCTATTATTAAGGGCGAACCTTGAGGCTAGTCTAATGACCAGTATCCATTTGCTAGACTCCTCTGGTTGGAGATTAGCCACATTTTTCAACTTTTTGCCAGTCCATTAGGCTTATGATTTTCAAGATTCCTGTCTAAAAGCTACAGTGGGCCACCCGTCTAGTGGCTTTTTTCTTCAAGGCCCTTGAGTAACTCACTAGACACAGGTCTGCCTGTAGTTGAATGATGACACACCAGGGGCCCGACAGTGAAGTTAGCCATGCATTTTATGTGCACTGCCTGATTGACTCGACTCTCTTGGGGCTCTACAAACACGTAATCACGGAAAAAGTAATTACGAACAGCGGCCCTACGGCTGATACAAAGCAGTGCATTAAGCTGTATTGATCCTAGCCAGTGGCTGCAACATTCGTCTGTTTGGTTTGGTTTGGTTTGGTTTATTTGATCTCCATTAGATTTACATGAAATCTATTCTTCCTGGAGTCGCAAAATTACAATGAAACAAATGTACAGAACAGAACAGAAACATGTACATGAAAGTAAAACCAACATAACAAAGGTGTGAGTCTTAATCAAAATATAACTTACAGTGACTGAGTGAGGGACAAGCGACATTGACATGCCTCCAAAAAAGTTTTCAAATTGTTAACGTTGTATCCTTCAGCAATTGTGCCTAATTGAAGGATCAATGTACACAGGTATGCTAGGCTAAGGATTGTTCCACTGAAAACATATCAAATAGGAAGATATGCATGACATTGTATAAAGTCACCTTTCTTCTTTTGTCATCCTGAATTGAGGTGAAGCATGATATGCTTTTTTAACTTTAAGAAGTTCATTGCAGCTTTGCTAATAAATTGGCTCACATTTTTGGCCAAGAACTGCGGGTCATGCCTACTCTCTTCTCGATAAGTGTGTTGGGTTCTTTTACATTTGTACAATTTTTGTTGAGGCTTACACTTTAAAGGTCCCTAATTTTACACGGGGCCACTGGCTTTATGTCACCATCCAAAATGACAAATGCAATCCCTTACAAAATGACCAAGCTGGAACTGACACTAGGATCGATGCCCTGCCCTGGGATGCCCGGAATTTGATCCACATAGCGAAACAGTGGTATCGCTTACTGTTTACACTATGGGACATATATTTGTATAACTCCATTCTTTAGAACACCCAAAGACCATCCATCCATACTTGTTACAGTCTTGTTTCCTAGACCAGCCCTAGTACTAACAGCAGTTTGAAACCTAAAACTTATAATACTATGGCTTGAAGCCAACTGGTACCAGAGTGTATACATAGGGGTGCAGATGAAGGCATGTTCGGGATGACTGGCTTCCTTCCCATGTATGTGTGAATGGACTGTACAATTTCACACCTTCAACTGTACATGCTGGTAGTCAGTTACACTATCCGGTTTAGCGTCTGTTGTTCCCAGTCTTTCGGAGGGTTAGACGTGCTTGCACACTGATGCTGAGGCTTGATGGCAGCCCATTTGCCTCTATCCTGTGGGTTGACGCTATGTAAGTTAAGGTGGTAGAAGTCCTCTCTTATGTTGTTACAGTGTGTTAATGCTTACACTCATGCTGTATCCCCTCCAGAATCGTCTGAGCTTTTCCTGGATTAAAATCCTACATACTTATGACTCTCGTGGACCAGAACAAGCTTCTTTACCACTGTTGGTTTCATTCATATAAGGAGGAATCAATTATATTCATTGAAAGAAAATTATAGCTACAGGGGAATACTGATAGGTATGCTATATTTGCCGTAACAGACAGCAATTTGCCACAGCTAGATAGATGATTATTCATGACAGTACTAGTAACTACAATGTAGTTCAAAGTATCTTTTTCTGATGAATTTATTATCGATAGATGTCAGGACTTGAACCACTTTTGCAAAACCTTGAAAAGCCATTTTTAGCAAGCGATTTCTCCATTCATTCACTGCTATCAGCCTAGTGGTGTAAGCACCTTTGTTACAGTTAACAACCGTGGCCACTCTCACAGACCATTGAATTTATCGACCTCTCTTATCAAATGCACCATGACATGAAGGGAGGTCTTATCAACATGTCTTTTAAGGCTCCATGAATGGCACACTGCCTTCAGTGTTACCAGTAATGAAGGCCATAAATTTACCAGACTGTATCTTCATCTCCATTGTTCAACTGGACAGGCAGAAAATTTAACGCTCTTTGGCGTAACACCAACTTTCCAGGCGAGGGTGGCAGCTGGTTATAGATTAAATAAAAGGAAAGTGATCTTGATTCAGTTTTAGCTCACTGAAGAGCTACAGTAACTCTTCCACTGGTCGTGACAAAGAAGACAGATGCTATGTACAGTATTTACAGGTTCATTGTACAGGGAAATTCACCTGGATCTTTACAACAAGCATGCTGTGAATGAACAGTGGATCACGGCTTAACGTAGCATGCATGTCTGGTAAGCAATAACAGCCCGGGGATTCAAACTCCCAACCTCTTAGTCCAGAGGCAGGGTTGCTAACTACTAGACTACGCACCTGTCACATCTATAAGTAGTTTATAAAACTCAAACATTAACCTCAAACTCCATCTTGTCAAAGAATCTTGAAAGAATGTTCTGCTATAATAATATTAGAGCCGTTGTCTTCTCACTGAGCTTTGTATAATGGCTGAGGCAGTAAAAGTGGGCCTGATGGCAAAATGGGCATGTAAATGAGTTGAAATGGCAGTTAAAACTACACGATGCATTTATGAAATGTCTTTCATTGGATAGGGCTCCATCAGCAGGGGCCCCATATGTGTTCCACTTTTGGGGTCATCCTGAATGTTACAAATTACACACAATTTCACTACGTCTTGTATATGAAGACCTCTGTACAGTAACATTTGTAAGCAAGCTTGAAATTATGGTAACATGAAGTTGTGGTAAAGAACACCACAAAGGACAGTCTCAATATGAAAATTAGAGAGATGTAAAACTACATACATTATAGATTCTAAAAAATCACCTGAAAACTTCTGTGGACCAGGTTTTGGTTAAACAATGAAGTATGTTTGATAAGCCTACAACATGCGGTAAGCTGCAATACTTGTCAACTGCCAACTGCGACTGGGTCAGATCTCATCAATACAATTTTGCACAAAACTGGCAGCAGGCTGTAGTCAGAAATATGTATCATCCTATTCCATGGGTTTTAACTCCAAAAAGTTGTATACACGAAATTTGATGGAAAGATGAGATCTAAACAGTATCTGTCCTTGGTACTGAATGACTGTCTGTTACTAAGTATTAGATAAGTCAACTCGCAATTGTGGAATAAGTTATGGGAATCGTAGCACAGCAACAAAACCAGCCAAGAAATCAAAGATTTCACAACTTTACAAAGTGTTTATAGTTGGTAGGAATTTCTTGTTCTATTCATTATTGTGACTTTCTGGTTAATTCCATACATAAATTCCACTGTCGCACATATGGAATCCTATATAGGCTAGAGTTCTTGACTTGAGTACCTCCACTGCACCATTTACTACCTCCCAGCCAGTGGGGAGACCATTTTGACCTCCAATTTGACCTTCCTGTCAGTCTGCGGTTACACAATTACCCCCTCTAACCTGTGACTCTACTGTATTCAAATAACTATGTACAGACACACAAGCGCACACCAAAACACCTAAAACAAAAACTCTCTACATGGAGATAACAAGCAACTGACATAGCTGTCCTTGGTACTGAATTGTTGCATAAACATTGTACAGTACAATGTATGAAAATGTGCTGCAAAAAGATGCTGTTTTTTTGTAAACTTTTCATCTGAGCAAAGTTTTGAGCTCCATTACAGCATTGATTAGCTTGCCTGCAACTTGCAAGTCCCAGGACAAAATCTAAAAGCCATTTAGAAAACTGCATTCCCAGTACGGTCTGACATTTGAGAAAAACAAAAGGTGGACAAAGTATAGATGGTATAAAAATAGACTCAATTAGCCGTATCGGATTTCCAGGACATTAGATTCTCGACTAACTGATACCAGGTCGTGCGGGTTAATGGCGTCATGTGATTGGTGCCGTAGGTCACCTTCATCCCATCAATCTTGCTAAGCACCCTGTCCTGATGGGTTATGTCACTAGTATGTCAATACAGCTACTAGTATGTCACTGCAGCTACTGTCTTTTTATGATTCAAGATTTCCTAAAAAAAAAAAAAATTTTACTAAAAGTATTTTGTTTTGTTTTGTTTAGAAATTGTAACATGACAATACAAAGTGTGCACTAGGCAGCAAGTATGCTGATAGCGTGCACACCTAACACATGATACTCATTTACACCTGAGTCAAGTGAGGAAAGTCGTGTAAAGTGCCTTTCCCAAGGGCACAACCCATGGTCGGTGGCATGTCGGGACTCGAACCAGGGACCTCTTGGTTCCGAGTCGTGTACTCTGTCGTTGCGCCACACGGCCCCACACGTGATGGGTTGTGTCACTAGTATGTCAATACAGCCACTGATTTGTGTTTCTTATGATTCAAGATTTCACATTAAAAGTATTCAGCTTGTAAAAGCCACATCAATTGTGTTTGGTGGTTCATACTCATACTATTTTGAAAAATGATACTGAACTGAAAAAACGAGTCTGATCTTGATGTGAAAGTCTCAACTTTATGTCTCTTTATGATTCAAGCTTTCACAAAAAGGTATCGATCAATCAATTAAACAAAGGCCAAACCAATCTTAGGCAATCTTATTCATTGGTTTTCAGATCTTAAAAATGATGCTGAATTCTGAAAAGTTGGAACTGATGTGAAAGTCTGTTCTTTGATTGACACAGTTTTGGGGAGTAAATGCATGTACATGTATTCAACTTACTGTTTTCATTTTGTTAAAATGTTACTAAAAATGTAACTAAAAATGTTGAAGAAACAAGGAAATAAGCTGGTATGGCCTAATCACTGTGCCATAGATGCGTTGTTTCAGTATTATGTCATTCTACCTGCTGTTCTATGTTTCTGATGACCAAGCTGTCACAGACAATATTGCAGTTGTATCAATATTTCATACAGACTACTATGTTAGCCGTCAAAATGTATGAATTTTTGAACAACTCTACAAAAACATAGCGATCGAAGCCCAGGATATAATCTATCAATTTACATGTATGTTAGAACTTCAAAGCAGTGATTGTTTGATCAAAGGATGTTATGAATGAGACTGACACAATGGGACTCTACTTATAGCATGCAAAAGAGCTGACTCTTTGTTATTGATATATTTGTTTCCTATGTAGAAGAACATTACTGACAATTGATTAGAACCAGAGGGGCATTATTTCTTTATTTCTCTCTTCTGCAATATATGTGATTCATAATATAGTGTCTATATTCTTTCAGCTTACCAAGTTGTTGTGATTTTTTTGCAACCTCAAAAAAATTTGAGCCCTGACAGGCTATCTATGGTGAGCCAGTAGACATTATAAAACGTTTCTCTTCACCTTTGTGAAAATCCAGCAGTGATGACCGATTATCAAGATAAGTTCTTACTAACCCCAATATATCTGTCAGTGTTGGCAGGTGCAGATATTGATTTTGTTATTCTCATGAGTGGGAACCCAGTGACATTGTAGCTGTCTTTCTTTTTAATCCATAATTACTCTCCCTGCTGTCAGGACGGGTCTATTAAAAGCACATTTCTAGTCATAAAATTTTCAATCATTACGATGTTCAAAAATAAATTATGTATTTACAATGTGTCTGCTTTTATTAAACAATTTGATACATATATAGCCAAACAAAAAATTTGGTAACTGACCTTTTTTTCAAATGAGTAAGTCTTTTTACGTCGATGAAGGTTAGACATCCAGGTAATGAGATACACAAGAGAACAGTTACTGAAGCACTGGATAGATTTTGAAAACTGTCAGCCGTTTCAAGTACTACTACAGTATTCATCAGTCACATGCTTAAGTAACTGTTTTCTTGTAAGTAAGTTTTTCTTATTGTCAAGGTTTGTAAAAATGTGTACATTTACTACATGTATGTACATGATGTACATTTGTTGTACCTTTCAATACTAAAAACTAGAATTGACAAGGCAAGCATATATATATATATATATATATACACATGTATATTGGAACTCACATTTGCATCTCTGCCACCGCGACTCTTCCTTGTATTTCATGAAGGCCGCCCTCCGCTCTTTCTCCCGTCTCCTCTCTCTCTGCGCCCGCAGTTTCTCTGCTTCCACGCGTGCATAGTCTCCGAGCTCTTTGGTGTATTTGCCATACATCTGTAGAGGGGGGCAGAGGTATTGCATCAATTAAGATAATAGAAATGAAGAATAAAGCAAAGATGCATAAAAATCTTTCATAAAATACATTTCATGGCATTATAACCATAAGGTACTGACACAGGTAGTGTCTGGACCAAAATTACATAAACATATTTTGGATGGGGCTTCACCATTTTGCTTCCTCATCCCCCAAAAGTATCACCGTCAGTTTGCAGTAATATCTCTCCTTTCCATAAAGTTCTTACTACATGTGTATTCGATTAGTATCTGGCAGTATAAAAGAAGGTTCTTTATTCAACAACCAATGGGTTTTCAGATCCAACATTATGTGTAATAGCCAGCTGCTGCCATGCCGTGTGCCTGTGAAGCTGTTGTGTTACACAGAAGGGCAGATATAGTAGCTACATTAAGATACAGATACAGATAACCGTCTGACGACTTCATCAACAATGATTGAGTCTGGTCCTGATTTGTACTGCAGCTAGAAAATACTCACGCAAGTAATAGTCTCAGTTTTATCAGATCCTTAAACAGTTGGTTACATTTAGCCTAGCTGTATCAGTGTTCCTTGGAGCTACCTACAGCTAATGTTACAAAGTTTTCCAATTTTGCAGACACCGTTCTGGACTCAGGCATCATTGATTTTTCTTCCTGTTCAGTAAATCATCCTCCCTTATTACGGAAACCTGTGCCCTTCTAACCCTTCATGCCTCTGAAGAGACAATAGATAGATTGCGGGAAGGCACTGTAGTCAGTGGGGTAAGATCAATCTTAACTTCAACCTCATAGTCAGGGCTTAAAATATTTTTTCTGCACACGTGCACTGGTGCAGGTAACATTGAAAATTACCTGCACCAGACAAGTTTTACCTGTACCACTCAGAATTTAGGAAGTATGGATCACACTATTAAAAACTGTTCAGAAACCATTGCCACTGTTTCTTTTATACTTCATAGGTGATGACAGTCAATACAGCTAATGAAAATACACACAGTAATACACCCAGTACATGTATTTCAAGCCCTCATAGCACTTCTCAAATGAAAACCTTTCTACCTGAAAGGCAATTTTATTGTATTGAAATGTCTTTTAGGGTATTCTCCAATACCAGTTTTGAATATTTGATGAAGCCCCTAGAATACGTATACATTGTTTCACACTGCTATAGACCACAGTCTTTTTTTTCTCTGTGATGTTGCATGGTAAATATTGAAAAGATTTTACTGAATAGGCACTCCTGTTTTGGGTGGCGTCGTGTGGCGCAAGTGGTAGAGCGTTCGGCGGTCAAACATGGAGACCCGGGTTCGATCCCGGGTCCTGTCCCAGGGACATGTCCGAACTTGCGCCCCGACGTTGTGCCCTTGGGAAAGGCACTTTACACGTATCCCCCCTCAAATAGAGGGACAAGTCTCCAACGGCAGTTGTCTTCAGCTGGCGGACGAGAGCAGCGCCAGGCGGGCTGGCGTGAACAAGGCGGACCTTGAGCGTAACCAAGTCATCCGGCAGCTCGCTGCAAGCATCCCAACCGGAACCAGCACGTCTCCCTCGATGTGGTGCCGCTGGAGTAGACGGATGCCCATAGTGTGTGGGTCTCAGATTCGCAACCTGTTATCCACCTTAAACAAAGTCACGCGAAGGCCACCGTGTCAACCCTTCTCACTCAGGTGTAGGGACTGACATGGTCATCATACTCGGCAAATCTGTATATCTGTACAAGACTCTGTATCTATGCATAAATATGTATCTGTACATGACTCTGTATCTGATTACAAATAAAGATCTCGAGTGATTGCCATACACTCCTGTTTTGGGTGCTAAGCCAATATTGTATACTACATTGTAAATATCTGTTGTTTTCTTTGTACCATAACATGTTGTTCAATCAAATACCTAGGAATTTGCTCTTTTTTGGAATGCAGATATTCCATTTCAGGGTCCCTATTCTAACAGTGAATTTCTACATTGACAAAACAGCTTTTGATAGATGAAAAACTTGTTCACCAAAATACTGATCCCTGAACTTCGTAACTTAATAGTTTGCATAAACATTTAATTCAATGTGACGTTTGCCCTGAGGGCAAATGCATCGACACAGCAACTTGCCAAGATAAAATTATGTCAACCATGTCAGAGTTATTTGTTTCCATACCACGTTTTTCTAGATGCGTCATTCTGAATCAGATTGTCTGTAGAACATTTTAGATTTAGTTGAGACATACATGTACGTGTAGATCCATAGGCCAAGTGCTATGCCTTGTTTATGTATGATAAGTCTCGTGTCACTTATCTATCTCAGAAACATACCCCACATACAGGGGGTAACAACCGAGGTTAACATGAGGTCAAGTCATCTCAGAATAGTAATCATGATAATTATGGGTCTCGAACTCTCGGGATCAGCTGCCACTTATATAACTGTTGCTAAATATATATCAGAAAGTTATTCTGGCCGAGTTTTGACCTGAATTTTCGGTTCAGTTTATCTGAAGTGCAGAACTTCTGGGCTTACTGTATATCATCATATGTGACAGGAATGTTCCTGTCTATAAATATAGTTTATGTAGCATCGTTGGAGACAGGGAAGAGGTAGTATGTCATGGCTCATAGTGGAAATAATCCCAACAGCAATGCCATTATGGAAAGTACTTTTTTTTAGATTAAAGACCCTTGGAGAGGTGTGAATATAAGGAAAATTTTGCACCAGGAAGTTTTAGTAAAAAAAAAACAACCTTTTAGTTTTACATAATCATAACGTGTTGAAACTTTAACATGATGGTTTCTGGTTAATGATATAAATTGATTCACCTCCAAAAATATAATGTTGACTTTGATTAATTGATATACTGCTAATTCTTAGAGCTTTAATAGTCACAAGCATTTTGGACTTGTTTTAACTTATTACAAGTTGTATAGAGTATCCCAAACAGATAAAATTCAATAACAAACAGAAAGACCCACAACAAATAGTCTGTTATTTTTGTTTGTTTAAAGCCTAAAAAAATGTTTATTCATGACATACTGAAATCAGCCTACTGGCCGCTTTTCATTAATATAATTTTGTTATAGGTGACTGTGAAACATTGTAATGCCGTCTGGCATATGTCAAACCTGATCACGAAAATGTCCTCAGAGTGAATACGTATGTAACCGTTACAGTGATAAATTAAAGGCTACGTTCTGGGATGATTGTCTGACCTTTCTGGTACCTTGGCATCCAGCCCGAGTACGTAACTATTGTCTGGACATTTCTATCTCAGTAACAAGGATGAAAAGTGCAGACATCTTTTTGGTGTCTTTAGATGTCTTGAATTAAGTTCTGTTCAACTCCTTTAAAACATTTATATTATAGTGCTCAGTATACTATACAGTATAATCAATTATGAGTCTAATCCTATAAATTGTAAGAAATATATCTAAAATAGTTTTTAATCATACCTTAAGTACATTAGAGCATGGAGTTAAAATATATTTTAACTCCATGATTAGAGCAAAAAAAATAGGAACATAACGGTTTGGCATTGTCATCTGGATATCTGTTGTAGAAATTATGTTGGTAAATTAAAACACATGCTTTTACGGTGAGAGTTTTACCAAGAATTTTTGCCTCGATTTTGTTCCAAGGAATTAACCACAATTTCCCATCAAGAACCAGAATTTTGGTACTTTTCTCAGAACGCCCTTGGCTCGGGGACTCTTGAGTTGGCATGTAAACAATTAACTGTATCATCCTGTACAGCTTGCTACTGAAATCCGGTTCCGCCTCACACTATAAACCTGAATAATTTGTTAACCAAATCAGCTTCCACCACTTTAATAATACAGTTTTACTGTCACATAACGTTGAGACCACTTTAGCACATATTCTATAACACGATAAACTCTTTGGGACTTGCAAAAAAGCCTACATAAAAAGCGGAGTAAGCTTTGCGACTAGAGGATGCCTCTGCACGCTTCAAAATCGATATGTGTTGCTGAAATACCGCGTATTTTTGACTGCTCGATTTTGAGGCGTCTGCGTTGGCCACAGAAGCGTCCTTTAGGACTGGAATTTTCCCTACAGAGTAAAGATATGATAAAGGTGGTCTTGCTACGTAGTTACGTCTTAAGAAGTTTTTGAAAGGGACTCACCAAAGTTTGCTCGTAGTCGAGCTGCGATTTCGGTACCGCCGCCTCCGCCATCTTGTCCTTTTTGAGCAGAAGACCAGGTCATGGGTCACGTCACGTCGTCTGCAAATAAAATAATATAACGGAATTTTTCTTATCAATCAACACAATTTTTACAAAATATATACCAAGTTTAGATTGATTCTTTAAAATTGTATGATATCATTAATGTTTTTCTGAAAATATAAGTGCCAACATTCGGATTGGTCGTGCTATTTTACGACAACATGGATGCCGCCTACATGCATTTTTTGGCGGCATTTTGCGAAACTTAACCCTTGTTTCAGCCTAACGTAGAAGGTGAGTGCGTTAGATTACTATTCTTCATAAAGCATTAACATCAAAAGTACCTCTTATCTTAGTAGATCAAGCGTTTATCTGTGTTTACTGTGTGAAAATGAGCTTTGTAATCTTTGCTAAGACTGCCCCCCTCCCCATTCCTCTATCTAAAACACAAAAGAGCCCCAGGTCTATCAAAGTTTATTCAGCTTTGGTAACGGTGTGGCTCTATTTCCAGCACATGATAGAAAGCCCCTGCTGTTTTCTATGATATCTTGATGTCAGAAACTCAGATTTTAAGCTTTGAAAGGTTCGAGATCCCTTCAAAAATTTGAAAAAGGATGATTTGTGCTGTGCAATCTAACACAAAATTATGTTCCACCCTTTCTTGCCAACAGGTGAACGTGACCCCTGCCCTCCCAACATGGCCGGTTCTACCCGAGAGGTCGTGACCTTGCAGTTTGGTCACTACGCCAACTTCGTGGGAACCCACTGGTGGAACGTGCAGGAGTCGTCCTTCTGCTACGACGAGTCGTCCGGTTCCAGTCCGTCCGAGATCGACCACGATGTGCTTTTCCGAGAAGGCCTGACTCTCACAGGCGAGCAAACCTACACGCCAAGGTATTGTTTTATGGGCTTTTAATATTAAAAGATTTTATTACTTTCAGGCTGTCCTAAGGAAGGGAAGGCTTCAGGAAGGGCTTCAAGAGCAGCTCAAACTGAACAAGAAATTCAGCTTCCTGAATTCCTCCATGTCATCCACTAATTCCTATTAGCTCTTGGTCAGATTCAGTGACCTTCATAATCATATTCACCCCATTTCCTGAATATAATCCTTTGACCTTCTGACCTTCTGTCTTTCTGCCTGTCAGTCTTTCCCCCATCTATGTTCTGCCAACCTACCTTGTGTGGATGAACAGACACACAAACCCACAGCTCAGTCACCCAAAACAATACTTCCATGTCCGGAAGTAAATGCTGCAATTCCTACCTGTCTTATAGTCTTCTATATAGACTAAAAATTAATATGACGTCACTGTATTGGATTACTGGGCATGTCTGTTAAACATAACACATGGTTTCTTCTGACAGATCTTAATAACAAATGTTGTTGGCATAATTGATGTTGTTTCCTGGCATCTGCAGGTTGATCCTGTACGACCTGAAGGGCAGCCTGAACACGCTGAAGGAGGACGGAACGCTGTACGACGTGGTGGAGAAGGACGATGAGGTACACTGGCTGGGCGATGTCACCCTCCACACCTCAGACGCATCCGGCAAAAATCAGTTCCTCAAAGACTTGGAAAGGATCGACAAGGTGAGGCAGCCTTTATATGTACCTGGTATCGAATGAAGAAAGGTTTTTTAAAGAACTTCTTTCTACCTTTTGTTTTACGTTTCTTGGCGATTATTCTAACAATCGGCTAAGTGAAAATGTACACCAACATACTGCACTACTAGAATTGGTACACTTTTACAACATGATTGACATTGATGCTGCTGGGTACACCTTTGGGAGGACTTTGGCCTGCAACCTACAATGTGTAGAAAAAAATTAAACTTGCAGAAAAAAAATAAAGCAAATCACAGTTTGTCAAGCTATAAAGATACATACATGTATTATTGGCTTGGTATCAGACTTTCCATATTGTAGAAAACAGATATGGTCAGACAATACAAAAAGCACACCTTAAGACTTCTTATAATAATGTATGTAAGTGTGTTGATCATGTTGTTGTGATTTTATCCAGGGAGAGTTACCTACAGAGGAAGATGCCTCCTCTGCGGGAACCGAGGACTCACACGACGAAGTCCAAGAAGCCACGCCTCACTCCTCCACCAACCCGCTGGAAGTCTTCCGTAGCAAACTCTACAACCTGGATGGAAGCGTTTCCGTCTGGTCCGACTTTCTACGGATCCACCTCCACCCCAAAACCGTGTCCATCCTCCCCGAGTACGCTCACGACCTCGAGCAGGACATGTTTGACGTGTTTGGTTACGGACAGCAGCTGATGGGCACTCCGAGAGTTTCGTCAGATCTAGAAGACCGTTTACACTTCTTTGTGGAGGACTGCGATAGTTTACAGGGATTCCAGGTGCTGGTAGACCCTTATAATGGTTTCGGCGGGCTGGCAGCCGAGGTTTTAGAACAGATGTCAGAAGACTATGACAATAAGGGGATCTTAACATTCGGTTGTTATCCCTCCGTGTTTGTGAGAAGAAGCCCTATTGTTGACTATCACAGGCTCATCTGTACCGTGTTGTCTGTAACGAAGTTATCTGCGAGTAGCTCTCTGTATACACCGTTGTCTGTTGCCGCAGGGTTAGGGCGCGACCCCGGACCCGTGGCATCCTTCCCTTACTTGACCTATAACCCTTCGCTGCACTACCACACGGGTGGTATCCTGGCAACCGCACTCGACACGTGCACGCTGCCGTATCGTACGCGAAGCGATGCCGTCCTCATGACTGACCTAACCGGTACCTTGAACTATTCCGGCCGTAAGATGGCGGCACTCTCGGCCAGGCTCCCCTTCCCCATCACCCTGGACGGCTCGCTAGCCGCCAGTCTCAGCCAGTTTGCGGCTGCGCCAGACTTGGTGTCGCTGTGTCCTGGTGTGAAGGAACCTGGGAGAACATTCATGCAGTCGGTTGTACTAAGAGGAGTGCCGCCGAACAGGATATGTATCCCCGATCCAGCTGCCCATGCTGACAGTATCTTCCGAGACTGCCGATCTGCTAACGATTGCCTTAAACGTTATCTTCAGTACGTGTACCCGGGAACGCTGAACGCCGGGACTGTCGTGAACGAACCAGTCACAGTCACCACCCCCTTTCCACATCTCTTCCACCCAGAGATCACCCACGACGGGCTGGTTGGGTTCAAGCCGAGGTCAGCAATGCAGGGGGTAGAGAAGGTTTGAACCTTTGTTTATTTATGAGAATCTCAAATCGGCCTGGAGGCCGCTTTTCATTGAGGTCATGAGGGAAGAGGACAAAATACGTAACAAAGATACAGTTTACATCAATGAAGTTTAGACATCCAAGTACTAGTAGTGAGATACACAAGTTGTTACTCAAGCAACTGATAGATTTTGAAAACTGTTAGACATTTCAAGTACATTTTTTGTACCATCCACTACTTTTTGTCAGTGTCTGGTAAATACATACACAAGAGTGAGAGCTGGTACCGGTATGTGGTTGGTTCATGTCCGTTCATTTTGGTCATTTCTGATTTTTGTTCCTTAGGTACCTGCGATGACATCACTGTCCTCCGCGTCAGGACTACAGGGCTCCCTGACTGCGCTCCACGGAGAGGTGGAGAAAGTGGACATCAGGCGGTTCCACCGGTTCTTAGACGCAGGGCTGGAGGAGGATGACTTTAAGGAGGCGGTGGAGAGCCTGCGCAGGCTGGCACGGACGTATCAGACCAGCGATAATGAGATGGCCGAGGACAGTGATGATGACAGTGACTGAGAGCTAATCCTTCTGAATTTTACTAGCATCTACCTTCAGAGGCGGCTGGAAAGAGTAGAAATTGGCCAAATAGACGTAACATGCCAGGGGAGTTAGTCAGCTGAAGGAGAGGCAACCTGTATCTTTTTGGCCAATTTCTGCTCCTTCAGCTGCCTATGAAGCCTGGTAGAGGCTAGTATTTTACCATTTACTAATAGTACTTCATGATGAAGTTCTTACTAGTTAGCTCTTTCTGCACACAAAATCCTACTTAAAATATAGAAAATACATGTAGTGGAAGTGTACTGAAAATCATGAAACAAGAATTGTACATTTTCTACTTGCATTTGCACTTGTGTTATTCATTTTTATTGCCCCGTGATTTCTGTATACTGTGACTGATGGTATTGCCAGTATGCCTCTATTAACTGGATTCTAGTCCTATTTGTGCATCCACAAGTTAGATTTTGCTAATTTATGTTAAAATGTGTGATTTGATGTGGCTACATGAGTTGAGTTATAAGAATGTACTTGATGTGTTTTTTGTCTGAATCACTAACTCAATCAGTGCTTGAATGCTGGAAGTAAAAAAGCATCCAAAAACAAATTCTGTGCTTTACTTTTTTGATGCACACTCATCCATGTAATCAAGTCAGCATGGCCTTTTCTGTATACATTTGTACTAGGATATTTTTTATCCCAAGCCTTTGCTATTCACTTATTCAACAAAGAAATACATACCAACAATGGTCATATTTTTATTTCTATTTTATTGAAAAACTTTCAAACAGGTTACCATAGACAGAACAGAATAACAAAGATGAACATTTTATGTCCTCAACATGTGACAACTGAACTTAGTAAATATATGTAACAGAACACTGAGATGCCAATGCTACTCAACAATAACATGGCACAAAACAACATCTTTTAAAGTCATCTATAACTAAACAATAGTTACTGAAATATTTACACAAAATATGACTTCTTGTTTGGTACTGAGTGTTGTCATCTAAAAACTGTTACAAGCACCGGTCAAAAAACGGACCATAACTATAGTATCCAAATGAATGTTCTCCAATGCAGTACTTCTACCTGTACTTTTCTTATACACTTCAGCTGACTTGGAGTAATGCACATAAACTCTCTAACCTGTACTGCTAAATAGGTGTGAGGAAAATGCCACCAAAGCTGACAGAAAAAGTAACAGTTGATGGAGTACTGCATCTCACTGAAAGCCAGCAGGAAAAGTGATTAACAAATGCATAATTCGGATGCTGACATTACACATTTTTCTTCTGCAGTCCGTTTGGAGTTTCACAGTCCAGTTTCTGTAGCCTATGTGTGTTTATGTGGCCCTATTGAGGTTCATGCACCTAAACGTCACAGGAATGTTTTTTCTTTTTTTTTTGCTGTATGTAAACTCACTAGTCTTAGGCAAGGTAGTAAACCCTAACAGTCACAAAATACCAGTGTGCCATGTCACCTTGTACGGGCATGACAGATGATGTTGTGGTCTGCTTAGTCCAATACGAGCGATCGCCATGTCATCTTTGTCTAGCCAGCGAGTGGTAGGCAAAAAGTGGGTAACGAGTGATTTGCCTACCGATAATTTGCATATGCCTTCAAACAATTTGCATGTAGATGATGTTAACAAAACCAGTGATCGTATATTTTTCCATGCTAACAAAACCAAAGATATGTCATAGATTAGACAAAGTCTGGGTTAGTTATCCTAGGCACTGCTTAGAAAACAGTTCAGCATTGCTAGGTTAAACACTGCTGCTCCTCAGTGTACAGTCGTGTATTTACAAGTATAGGCTATGCAAAGTAAGAACCAGTAACCAGACTGGCTCAGAAAACAATGTAACAAAACTAGTCCTATACTCTCCTTCATACAACCTTCAGTTTTCTATCTTCAGGTTGATTCAAACAAGTCAGTTACAAACTTATCAAACTTTCAAGAACTTTTCACTTTTTGAAGTAAATCATGTGAATATCACAGATCTATCTGCATGGTTACTTTCACCTACCGATTGAAAACTACTATTATCTTCAAACAGGTATTGCTCACAATTTCCAACAGTGAAATAACTGATATAATTATTATAGTAAACTACACCAGTAGATAGTCCAGACTAGCAGGTAAGTTATCTACCTGGTCCAAATTTTAGTGACTTTTATCAAAAGCTATTTACAGAGTGCCTGTTTTATCTGTTATGAAACAGGTTTGAACTGTAATTTCTAACACAAAATTGGACTTACCCAAATTTTCGACTGTTCAACTCCAGTCTGTCAAGGAAATTCCACAAAGACTAGTTGAACAGTTGATCATTTCGGTAAGTCCAATTTTTCATGTTGGAAAAATTACAGTTCAAACCTGCTTCAGAATGACTTCTATGAACACTGATTAACTTTCAAGCTATGTTCTATCTCTTGGTTCAAACATAGTCGTGGTCAGTCTGCTGATTAAACCCCATATCAACCTCCTCTTCCTCCCACTCTTCTTCTTCCTCCTCTTCTACCTTCTCCTGTTTCACCTTGATGTCGTCCAGCGAGATGGTTTGCTTGAGGGTGAAGCGTGTGGCCTCGACCATGCCCCCCGGAGGCAGGGCCCCGCCCGAGCCGTTCAGGTCGACTGTTGATGCCGTGCTGCTTCGTCTCAGCAGCGAGGGCGTGTCTGTGGGAGGAAGATACAGATAAAATTTTGAATAACGTTTATCTTCACTTATGTGTATCATACGGAATTATAAAAGACATCGATTTTCAAGTGTTCAGCTCTCTATTTCAAACTGTGTAAAAACAAGACAAGCTAGAAATGCATAATGTTTACCTTCACATGGTCTAGCCCAACAAACTACTGCTCTGTTTAGTCTTACTCAAATAATGGTTGAATTTGCTGCCCACCTGAAAAGTCCTTTGCAGCCTTGTACTCAATAATCCCCTTCCATATCTTGTCCACCAGTCTCTCTGTTAGCTTCATCTCATGGAGGTCCTGTGGAGGGGAAGATGCCAAGTTAGCAATAGACTGTTTCTTTCCCTTTTGCTCATCAATGCTGAGAGGGAGCTTTAACATTAGTAATTTCCGTAAAGCTCCTCAAGATGCAAACAAAATTCTTCTATAGCTTCACAGCAAGCTTAACATTTGCCTTTTGCTCACAGCTTCCTATAACCCTGGATGGCTCGCTAGCTGCCAGTCTCAGCCAGTTTGCGGCTGCACCAGACTTGGTGTCACTGTGCCCTGGTGTGAATGCTGTGCCCAAGCTTAACATTTGCCTTTTGCTCACAGCTGCCCACCCGAGTCAAGGATACCCACAGCAGCATAATCCAAGACTGGATACTACTACTTTCAATGATATGATTTGACATACTTCACAACAGTTTCTACCATGTGATTTTGGACTGAACTACTGACAATATGGGGGTGACAAGTGTCCTTTTGGACTGAACCACTGACAGTACAGGGGTGACCACCTACCTGTAGGTTAAGTTCCTCCAGCTGAGACAGGAAATTGATCCTCCTCCGGTGGAAGGTCTCGATACAAGAGGCACAACCCAGCTTAGTCAGCCAGCTACAGGAGGGAGGTAAACATGTTACAAGTTGGGCCAAACCATCATTAAACTACATCTCCAGGTGGCAAGGTAGTCTTGTGGTTAGTGTTGTTGACTCATCAGAATACGAAGGTCTGGGTTTGTATACCTGGCAGGCCCCAATGTTGTGCACTTTACACCTGTTTCCTCACTCGACTCAGGTGAAAATTAGTAAAGGTGTTACAAAGTTGGGCCAAAGAATGCAATTTCAGTTGCACAAAACAAAAAATATTCTGGATGAGGAAATCCGTCTTACAATTACTTTAACACTTACTCCATTTCCTAGCACATTTTCATCATCATTTCATTCTTGAAGCTTTTGAAATAGCCCCCAAAATCTGCTCACCGAGTCACGTGTTTTATCTGCATAACATGACGTCACAGAAGCAGTACTAGTGTATCACTCATTCCTTGACAAAAACTGGAGTTGTTAAGTCGAAAATTTGGGTTAGTCCACTTTCTTGTGTTGGAAAAATTGCAGTTCAAACTTGCTTCATAATGACTTCTACCAACACAGATGAACTTTCAAGATAAAATATTTAAATCAGACTTACTCAGCAACTGTTCCGTCCGCGTCGGCTGGTGGGTGGCCGTTGTGAGGTGAAATCGTATCTGTGCTGCTGTGGGACGCTCCGGACTGGTCCAATTGTGTAGAGGGGGTGTGGTCGTGCTTGTGAGGAGAGTTACTGAAGGAGTCTGTTCTGTTCAGAGCTGTGTGGAGGGAGGGGCTGGAAGAGGACAGTAAAATTAGCATAAATTTCATTTTAAAAAGCACCAAGAATGCCAAATAAATTCGCATACTTTTTTTGTCTATGACAGCTCCTCAAATATCTAGCCTCATCTCTTCTAACATCTGCTAAAGAATGTTTCTATATTTCTAGAAATATGTTTCTCAAAGCTTTGTAAGACAAACGAACAAATGTTGCTTCTGTGCAAGAAATGGTTTCGTATTTTCTTATATTTATAACTTACATACAAATGTTTCAAAATATGGCAGATACAGGACACTCACTCACTCACTCACTCACTCACTATCCAGTTTAACATCTGATTCAGTTGTTCTCTGTCTCACAAGGGTTGAAGTGCTTGCACACTGATGCTGAGGCTTGATGGCAGCCCACCATTTGCCTCTATGTTTTTTACAACAGTACAAAAGGTTATGGAACTCCAGTGAACTCACATTTTGTTGAGGTTGGCCTGAGTGGCGCGGTACTGCTCCACCTGAGCTTTGGGGATCATCTGCATCAGTTCCAGGGACTCCTTAATCCGCATCAGGATCTCGTAGTTCTCCCGGCCTCGTACCTGGGCCACACAAAAAACAAAACATGTCAGCCTAGGTTCACAGAGTATGTACTGGTCTCTACTTCTTCCCAACAGTTAACATGTTCAGTTGTAGTAAGTTGAATCAACCATATCCCATTGCATACTGATAATCTGTGAGGCAAAAGTGCAATGTCACTAACGGAAAATGGTTGCTTGTTTTGTATGATGGGCTGGTTCTAGCTATTTTATGGGCGGTATTGGGACTTCTCACGTGGCTTGTTTTGGACGACACAAAAAACAACATTGAAAAATGACTCGACTTTCACTGCTCATCCTCCATCCTTTGTGCTCACAAAGTATGACAGAAATCATTCAAGCTCTCAAGAAAATTGGATGCAAAATCTAATTCTTTTATTGTCCCTTCCTTTCACAATCTATGTTTGACACAGTAATGCACCACTTCTGTGGATTCTGACCCTGAATAAGAACCGAGACAATGTTGCAAAGAAGCATTAAAAAAGCACTTACACTAGAAATGTTTTCTAGTATCGGTGCTTTCCTTTCAAACTTTGGAGCTTTAAAAACTTTAGGTTTTGAATCATCCATTGTCCCTGTTATAATACTGTAGTTTTGTAAACTTACCGGTACGTAGTAGACGTTGTCGTCATGAGTCTTTCTCTTCTTGCTGCCAAGAGTGGTGATGGTGAAGCCCTGAGACATTCTTTTCACACCTGAAGGAATAAAGGAGTTCAAGTCAGTGTCAAAATGGCATAAAGTTTACATAATTCAAAATAAATCAAGTGGCTGTATAACTTCTCCGAAGTGTCAGATGTTTCAGATAGCATCCAATATATTTCATTCTCAGCCACTGATGATAAATAGTCCATGAAACTTGCAGTCAAAGATAGTAGACGAAATTCTCAGCAAACGTTGTATAGGTAGATTGTGTTAATCAATTTACACCACCTGGTCTTTTTTTGTTATTTTCAGTATCCATCTTGTATCTTTTATGTATCGCTGTTCTTGTGTTCATTTCAAATGTATTGTTTTTATATTTGTTTATGTATGTTCTTGGGGAGAGGGCTGTGAGTTGAGTTTATTGATTTTTGCCCAATCCAATAAAAAACGTTAACCCACCCTTCTTGTTCTTGACCGGAGTGTTGGACTCAGACTGCTGGTGACCATGAGACTTGTAGTACGTCTTTTCCTCAGTCTTACGGTCTCTCCCTGGACAGGCACAGATCCGCACCTCCACCACCCGACGACCCAGCACCTGGCCCTGGCTGGGGTTTTAAAAGGAATATCATATTATATAACAGTATAGAATCTAATAGAAGAACAAAACAGGGTCAAACAAAGTATAGGTCCATATGAAGACCTCCAAACCACAGTAAATAAACGAAACTGAAGTGGTATAGCCAGGTGTCACGGTCATCGGGACTAGTCAAAACCAACATGCAAGGAACAGTACAGGAAGAAAGAAGGTAGGCATGGGAAAAGATAGGAGGATAATATCAGAGAATGGACAGGCATGTCACTAAGTGAAACGTTGAGAGGAACAGAAAACTGAGAAGGGTGGAGAAAACTGGTTGTCAGATCTTCTGGTACTCCTGTACGGCAGGAGTATTTCCTGTCATACCAGTACCAGCCACTAGGTGGCACTGTAACACAGCAAAACTTCATCAGAGTTTGACTGCTGATTGTAAATGCCAGGGGTGATAAAAGGAGAACATTCTTGTATCGCATGAAACTGACTTGACAGACATTGAGAGATTTTGTAACAGAGTATGTAAGTATGTTGTTAGTGACCTGACACATTTACTACAACTCTTACACCTTGGTTTCTGAACCCACCAGACATGTATTTTGTACTCTTGTATCATGTTTTTAATTTTATTGTATATATGCAACATAAATAAAAGAAAATTATCAGATTAAACAGAATACACAGAGTGTTGACCCACCCATTCTCCAGAGTGAAGATGATCTGGACCGGCCGCCTGTTCAGACCCCCCACACAGGAGGAGAAACACATGAAGTTGTACAGGACCGTGTTGTACTCTGTACCAGCTGTGGGAGGTGCAAAATAACATTTCTTTACACCATTTTTGAAAGATCATTTGCACATCCATCCGTGTCAATAAAATGACCATGTTCCTGATCTAATTTGTAAACTTCTAAATGCCAGCTGGCAAGACTGGCAGAGGATCGCTGGGGGTGGATAATCCTCAGGCGTTCATTGAGTCACGGGTATCATCTGCACAACGTGACGTCACAGAAGTTGACAAAGACTGGGCTTGTACAGTCAAAAAGTCCAATTTCTTGTGTTGGAAATCACAGATCAAACTTGCTTCATAATGACTTCTACCAACACAGATGAACTTTCAAGATAAGATAGATCTCATGTGTTTCTGTACTTGCATATGAATAGTATATGAACACAGACTGTTGCCTACCCTGTGGGCTTTCATACATGATGGTGACACTCTGTCGCTGTGTGTGCGGATCGTCCCAGTACTGAGCGTTGGGATTTCCCTCCACACGGATCAGGTGGGACGGGGCAGGGTGGTCTGGGGAGAAAACACAACAGGTCCTGTCATACAACATGATATTTTCATGTAGGGCACGAAATCCCACCTGCATATGCAGGTTAGTGCAGGTAAAATTGGAGCTGTGCAGGTATTTCTGATGTCTACCTGCACCTAACCTGCACTGGTCCATGTATTGGGTTTATATACAAATGTTTATATACAAATTTAGGTGTACGTGGACTTTTATTTGCTGCATTGACTGTTACCACCTATGAAGAATAAAAGAACAGTGTAGGAGGTGTAAGCCCATGTGGCTTCTTAATGCAAAACTAGAGGCACAAAGTCATCCACACTTTGTGCATTGGTGGTCCGTTGTCAGGACTGCTGTTGTTGCTGTTCTGACGTTTGGCCCTTGCAGCATTAAGGCACTGCCTTCTTTCTCCTTCAAAGGCTGCTGTAGCTTGAGCTATGAGTGCTCTCCAGGCTGTTCTTCATATAATACTAGGTTTGTTATACATAGAACAACACCAACAAATGCATAGAAACAACCACTCACCATTGAACTCCTTAGCAGCGGAGTGGTTGTGGCAGCGTCGCACCACCTCCGTCACGTGCTCCGGTTTCTTGTACAGTGGCATGGCGCGGATGAAACAACCGTGCGGAACCAGAGTCCTGGTCTTGAACTTGACCGGACACGTCAGCGCCATTCTGACGTACAGCTTGTTCAGCACCTCCGAGTACTGGTGCGGGGAAAAGGAATGTTACTTCTTAGTCTAATATTTCATTTACTGGTTCTTGTTAACCACTAAATAAAGGGATACTGGAGTTTTCTTTTAGGTAACCAGGAAATATTCTAACCTGCTTATGTTCTAATGTCTATCAGACATCTTCCTCAGAGCTTCTGACTGGAGTTCTGCTTCTTGCTGCTATATGTAGCCAATATGTAGGCAATAGTAGGAAGAAGCAGTACTCCAGTCAGAAGCTCTAAGGAAGATGTCCTGCCTGGTTTTAACAAGAAAACTCCACTATCCTATTGTTCTACCAACCTGATGAAATTATTTTCAGACCTACATAAAAGGAATATGAAGGATTTAAAAGTGTCCTTGATCAACAAACTGCAACTAAGCTTGCAACATGTTTTTGAATCTCATGTCAACCTAATTTTCTGACTTTTTTCTGTCCTATCTTATCACTATTTCGGGTTCAATACAGAAAGTAGACATTCCCTTGGTTGTCAGCTCCAATGCTAAGTCACAAGCTGAAGAAAATCATCATTATCTTGCATCTTGCATGAAGAAAATAAAGACACTCTTTGCTAAGACCAAGGAACAGCAGTACTTACTGTCCATGTGGCGCTCTTAGCCGTGTTGGTCTGCTGAGGTCCGAAGGAAAACTCGAACCCCAATGGCCCAGGGTAGTCAGTACTGGGGAGTAAACAATAGAATATTGACTTAGCATGAAAGTTCATCTGTGTTGGTACAAGTCATTATGAAATGGAACTAAACGTTAACTGCCAACACCAGAATATTGACTTGTTTGACTTACTTACTTCTATAGTAAAAACATATATAAAAGATAATGCAAATATAATCTTTTGATAGAAAATTCTAAACCATACACACCACAAAAACATTAGGGGAGCTTTGGAGATACACTGTCTTTTTCTTTATCAACCCGGTAAAGTCCGATATAATCTTCCAAATGCCAAATAAAACTCTCAAAAAGTGTACAGAAAAGTAACTTAACCCTTTGAACAAAAATTATGTTCATTAGTGATAATGTACTAAAACTACAGAGGCCATTCCTTCCAAATTCTATTCCAACTTCTGTACCTATTTTCAAAGTAACCTCCTAACTACTTTGGGTTTATAAATAAGATGAAAAAAAAAACAAGTGGAACTTACTTGGATGGGATCTGTCCAACTGGGGACTGTACAGGATACACTGGGGGTGGGGTCATGTTCTGTGAAAACAAAGCAGGGGAAAATCATTAACTGTACATAAAGGGAGACAATATCCTACCAAAACAATATTAAAATTGATCGAAATTTCTTTCTAGTTCGTTAAACACATGTGAACGCCTACTCAATGATGTTGCTATCGGAAAAGTTCTCTGCGTGGGTAGCGAAAATACACCGTGTGCAGTCACAGTGTTTACCGAAGGAGGATTGAAGTTTTTTGATGTGGGCGAAAGTTTGCGCAGATTGATTTTGTCACACCTGCCATTGTTCTCAGGTGATCACCTTCACACGGGACTTCCATTGTTTTCCACCATAAGAATCAATATATCGGTAAAAACGTGAATGTGGTTAAGTTATACCAATAAACCACTATAAAAACTTGTGTTGATATTCACAGCTGTAACAACACCAAGTATTGATTCATCATATCAAAACATTTCATCATATAAACATTTTTTCAAGCAGACAACAAAACTATGACACTGATATTTTTTAACAGGGCATTGGTGCTTCTTGCATGTACTCTACAGCTGTGTTTCCCTATCAATACCATGGCGACCTTCAAGGCCTAAAAGCCTACAAAGTGTGTAAAGACCATCATGGTTTCGACTAATGTAATTTTTTCTATTTTCTGGAATGAGTAATTTATAATAACAGCGGCTGAGCCTGCAAAGTTGAAAGTTGCTTGAATTTTTTTCCTGCAAATCTCTAAAATAACAGCCAACAGAAGACAACCACTGCATTGCAAATTTGCAGAAACCTTAGTTTGCACATTTCAAACATACTAGGTCAACATGAAAGAAACATGGTACTTCAGTGTGATGCATTGTGGGTAATAAATATGTCCTGGCCATCCTTACGCATTACCCACAATACATCACACTGCACATGCCCACTTGAAAATATGAACTAGCTGACTAAATGAACCCCAACACATACATGCTCACTGCTGGCGGAATATGGGCTGCCGGGTGTGGCGCAGTTGCTAGGTGCCCCGGGTGCCACGCCCGGAGACGTGTTGGGCACGTTGCTAGGCATGTTGCTAGGCGTGGCGGTGTAGGTAGTGAGTCCGGAGGTGAGGCCAGCGCTGGTGCTGGGTTGGTCGGGGTCGGTGCCCCCGAGAGCGTTCAGGAAACTACTGGACACGTTGGGAAGGGACGGCAGCGTACTCAGCTGGCCCGTCATCTGGAGAAAAAGTAAATAAAACAAAATTTACTGTGAGCTGGATTTGTGGTCACAGTAACTTCTGGGACCAAAAAAAAAAAAATTGTGTGTAATTATACACAATTACACATACCAACATATCAATCCTTAGCTTTTTAAGTTCAACATTTCATGATATTGAAAATATAATATTTCACAACTCAAAATGTTACAAATAAGACTAAGATTTCAACTTATTCTTATTCTTTATTGGAAAACTAAATACTTTTTGCAACAAATCCTGAACTACTGACCAGTTCGAAGCTGTCCATGGCCTTCAGCTGGTAACTCTTCACCTCGAAGTCGATCCTGTTCTGTCCGGTGTCGGCCTCGCTGAACTCATAGTCCAGCGGCTGGGTCACTGCCTGGGTCAACGCCCTGGGGAAGGAGATGATGCAAAATGTATACAAGTCTTAGTGTTTTTGTGTTCATGTCCAGTTTGTGTATGTGTAGTAATTGTTTGTGTATGTGTAGTAATTGTACTTGCACTGTGTGTACTGATCAGATGTTAGATTAACGTATTTATCTGGAGTACAATGTATATGGGTACATGTATTTCTGCTATGTTGATTGAAATTAATAAAGAAAGAAGGAGAGAGGTAAAAAAGCTGTGGATAGGGAAAAAATACAGAATGTATAAACAGATTTAAAAAAGCCCTGGAGAAGGACAACATACAGAATGTAAAAGGGCCTGGAGAAGGAAAAAATTATATACTTGTGTAAAAAATGGAAAAACAAAAAAATATATATACTTGTTTGTTTATTTATTTATTTGTTTGTTTGTTTGTTTGGTTAGGATCTCTATAAGTGTGACAATTCACTTGCATAGGTAAGAATGGCAAAGCAATCATCTGCTATTGCGGTGAAGCATGATACTTTCTTCTGGTATTGCTTCTAACAGTTGAAAACATGTGACAAAGACAATATAACTATCCTTTCAATATTTTGCCTTGCTTCATTTCCTTGAGAAAAAACAACAGAAAAGGCAACGCTGTCAAAATCCATTTAACCCAATTTGATTTAACATTTCTGAGTTAAACGCCTTTACATTCCTTAGAATTCCCCACTCAAAAAAATTACTTTTGCTTCACCAAGTTGTGCAAGTTATCTCAACATGATAAAAAGGAAGAGAGTCAAAAAAAAGGACAGCGTTGAATGCACACAAATAGCTTGAGGGCTAATTGTTCACGGAAGAAAATTCCTTCATAAGCCTCCAAAGCTGAGTTCAACGACTATATAATGAGCAAAGGTCAGTAAGCCATTGTCTGCACTGTGCAAATACAAACACAAACACACCTTCTTAGAACACACTGTTCTATCTTCAGTTATCACACTGCTAATACAACAATTAACACTAGAACAATCAATAATACATTATATGGGAAAGATAAATTGAATATGAAAGTTGTAACCCTTGTCTTATGGTGGATTTTGACCAACTACTTAACTTTCCAATGACTGGTAAAAAGTACCAGGGAAATCACCTGACACGTAAAGAACATTCTAGAATGTTTCTTACATTTCATGGAATCTTAACAAAATAGGGCATGAAAAAGAAAATAAAAAGTTCAAAAACATTAAGCCAGCTAATTTTACTTTAGCAAACACAAGAAAATGTGGAAAAGAATGCTTAAAAGGCTTAGGAGAGTGTGTGAACAGGCCAAACCCTCCTAACTATGTCTAAGGGGATTCCCCTGATTACATTAGGTACCACAGTGTTTGGACATGCTGCTATTCAAATGAGGCAGAGTCAACTCTTACAAACTTAGAAACTGAGTCAGGATTGCAACAGATTATTATACATTGTCTGACAAAGTTACAGGTAAAGAGAAATGAGCTACAACACCATGAGCTATCGGTCACATGTCGTTCTACGTTGTGCCTTCCACACCCAAAACCAAAGTCAACAACAGGTTACAACGAAATCTGTCTGAACAAGTTCTGCAAAAACCCTTTACAAAACAAAAATTCTTAAAGGTTTTTCTTGTAAATGTATGGCTTGACCTGTGGCTTGAGTTGCACAACATTACGACCACCAAAGCAAATGCGACCACAGCTAACATGTTTACTTAAACCCAAGTCATCAATCCAAAGTGCACATGACATTTACATCTGAACATTTACAAACATGACACTCTTTTGCCAAAGTTTTTTACAGCTGAAAAAAATTTTCACATTTCTCTTAAGTATTTCTATCACTCTCCTTAAGTTCTTCTTAAGAAGGCTACTCTAATCTTACCAAATACTCGGCTGAGAACGTCTCTGGAAAGCGAGCATGAGTGTTGAGAAGAAACCTCCTACTACGCTGCAACTTCAGATTACACTAAAGCACATGCGGGGGATTCCCCTTATTCAAATGTCATGGCACAGACCATTTTAGCCACTAGGGTGATACTTCAGATTTTGTTATCTTAAATAATTTCGAAATAACTGTAAGCAACACAAATTCTACAAACCATGTCTTTTACAATTACTTACAGATAAATAAAAGAAAATAATTAATCTAAATATACTGTCTAAGTAAAAGTGGGCTCTTTCTAAAACCTTTTTCTACCCTACTGCTAAGTGACTTTGGACCGTCCCAACTACTATGCAACCAATCAGCAATGATTACATCGCCCAATCTCATTGACCAATCACAGCCAGCCTACCTGGGATATAAATAAGTCACCACCCAAACATAGCAGTGATACAACCTGCTTTTGAAGAGCAAAATAGGTGTATAATACTTTAAATGTATGATGTACAAACTCAGATTGTGTTTAAAGTTTAGATTTAAGTTTTGACTATGGTATAAGTGAAGTATTAGCTCAGAAACATTTTGTGACATACCTGTGGCAAAGAAGAACTCCCTGAATGTGGGAAAGTTTTACCATTGCTCAAAAACTTTCCCAGGAAGAAACCATGTTGTGTGTGACGGAGGGGTGGAAATATATGTCATAACATTTAATACTCTTTTAATTTTTTCTTGATTACATACAAATATGTTTTAGTAATCTTTTAAAATGTACACTTGTTAATGTCAAACTTGGTGATCAGAAGTTGGTATTTCTAAAAAATTCACTACAGTCTATAAATAGCTTATGACCAATGAATGCCCCTAAACTTTTATATAATAGACTTTTCCATGACCACGATTTGTTGGGTGGGGATTTCATCACATTGGGCAATGGAATCTTGACCTAGACATTACCAAATATGGAAGAAAAAAATACACTTCCCAGCATCAAACATTCCAGCCTAAACAAAAGATTTCTGGCTTGTTGCCAATTGTCTCTGTCTGTGGATGAAGACATGCTTTTTACAGGTAACGGCATGGCCAAATATGGGCATGACAATGGTATTTGTAGTGATGTCATCGTCATCGATCTGGTTCAAACTAGTCACACAATTTTGGTCGTACAATTGCCTCATGTTTGCTTCCCTTAGTGACCCTTACACATTACTAAAAAGGCCTTCTCACACATTCTGCTTGAAGATCATGCTCTTTGCAAGAATGACTGATGAAAGATTTGAGAAAACATAACTAAACTGTTTACATGTTACGTATAATAGCCAATGTTTAGCATAAATACACATGTAACAGTTTCCCTATGGTTAAATCTACCATGTGTGTGTGTATATAGGTGTTCTACTTAGTCAAGGCTCTTTCTGGTATAATTCTATGAGGAAACTTTAATGCAAATTTGACGCTTGGGATATCATAGTTCCTTGAACATATGCCTAGAAGTGGCTTATGTTCAAGGAACTAGGATATCTCAAACCTAGAAGATGCTATGTTTTGGTTATTTTGTTGTTCTTGCATATGAAGCACCTATCAGGCCTTGACCCAGGTCAACTCAAGGCTATGCAAACAGTTACTCCTACACAATAATCTTTACACACATAGAATTTAATCATGTATAGTACACAGTTCTTATTAATAATAAAGGCTTGTTGGCCTTGAAAACTGTTTTAACTTGCTTCATAAGAGAAGTTCCTAGCAATGAAAGATTAGGTAAATATACTTTAAATATATGCGGATTTTTATTTGTGTATTGATCAGTACCACCTACGTTATGAATGAAATGTAAAAGACATAAAAGTGTGATCTATATTTCCTCAGTTCTGAGTGGTGCAGGTAAAATTTGTCTGGCGCAGGTGATATTCATGTTACCTGCACCAATGCAGGTATGCAGAAAAAAAGGATTTCGTGCCCTGTAAGAATGAAAGAAGTTCCTAAAAACGAGACTGCAGTCCTTACCCGTTGTCCGTCATGGTGTTGATCTGACTCCATAGATGGTTGAAGGTCTCCTGACTGAGGGGAGGGTTGGAGCCTTGGGACATCCTGGCAACACCTCTTCAGTTCCTTCAAGACTTTTGGGTTCCTTCAAGGATACTGTGTTGACTGGACATCATAAAAAACAATATTAGATGCATGACATAAGAATTGCATACTGGTATCTGCATCTGTATAGCCGGTTAGGGTATAACCCTTTGGTGTGAAACACCAGCTTTGCAGGCACGTGGCACACGGTGGCAGCTGGCTATATTACCTGTATCTGTCTCTGTATAGCCGGTATGACTGCCTCATGTTTGAGCACAAGTTCCACACCTAAATTACTTACAACTTTATCATTGTAACTTAACTGTAAACAATGAAATGTTCACAGTGGTTTTATTTTTGCAGTTTTCGAAGCGACCTCTTACTGCGAAGTCATAATACCACAAACATCATGTGTTTTGTATTTCTACTGTACTACAGTACTATTTCAACTGTGAACTTCAAACACTGCAAAAACCTCCTTTTCTCTCATACCCTGAAAGAGAACCACCGCGAAAGAAAATGCCTTTACTGTACTAATGCTGCCAACAACTGAAACATGATGTTTTCTAATCTCCAAGCAGATCCTACGGTGGCAAAAAACAGTATGCAATTGGCCAGAGGAGATCTATACCCAGAGTAGTGTCATTCAGCCTACTCTGGGTATAGATCTCTGGCCAATTGGATACTGTTTTTTGCCACCGTAGGATCTGCTTGGAGATGAGATGTTTTCCCCTCTGGCAGTCTGGGCATGTGAAAGGTAGGATGTTAGCTGGGATTGAATGCAAGGAACTCGCAAGTATTCCAAACAATACAACTTCAAAGTTGCACCATGTTATACCCATTACAGCACTACAGATACTACAAAGATAACAGTGTACAACACAAACCTCTTCAAACAGAACCTAGAACAGCTTGAACCTCCTACAAATGCTCCCTGATCTACTGTCCTTTTCCACAGAGACTTTCAACAAGGGATCCACTGTCCTCCTAAGCACCACTGGATGTCAAACCCCCAAGACATTAGAATTACAATAACACCACTTCAAAAGGAAGCCATTGAGAGAACTCTGAAAGAGATGATCACCCAAGGCACCTTCACACCCAAAACACTTATCTGTGTGGTGTGAAAAACAGGAGGAGGGTATAGATTTTAGCAAGTAGGGGTTACAACTGGAAAATTTAGTGTTCTTTTCTGAAGATCAAAACTAAGTTGTCATCTTCTTTCAAAACCATGTTTAGCTAAAAATTGAGAACACTGGAAAAAAACTTGATAAAAACAGTAAAATGGAAATTTGAGAGTTTAAAAAATGTTAAATTTGTTATCTAACCTCCCTATTCCAGTTAAAAATGGAATAATCCTAAGGAAGGGAATCTCCTACATTATGGGTTGACCACAAATTGACCAATCAGGAAGCGGCCCTGGACTGGGGGAATCCCCCTACAAGCTCCGCCCACTGCTGCAGACTCAAGTCTGCTCTTGCAGCCAAAATTCTACTGTATATTGTTTTACTTTTGTTCGTGCAATATTTCTTCCTTTCACAGACTTTCCAGTGGGACACAAGAGAAGAGTATCCTCTGAACAGAAAATTCCTTGACGAGGTAAAAACATTGCAGAACATGATTGTCATGAATCTGCACAAACCAGATCACATAAACTTTTTAAAAAGTTAACCAATTAACATCTTTTTCCGACAAAAAATGTGTTTGTTTTCTTTTCTGATACAGATTAAGAATGTCTTACACGGAGTATACAAAAAATATAGGAAAACCACAAAGGCTTTAGGTTTATGAAGGTTATTCAGCCAGGGATATAAAATTGCACTTATGAATCTTGATTTTTAATCAATAAACTGAAATAAAATAAAGTTACAGACGCTTTGACCGTTATCCAGCGATCACTAATCACTGACGAAGATTACTGGATAGCAGTCGAAAGCTCTGTAACTCTGCTTTATTCCAGTGTATATAAGATTTACAAGAAGGCTTTAATTTTTATTTCAGAATTTACAGTAGCAGAAGTGGCCCCAGACTGGAGTGATCACTCCACCCGTTCCAGGTCATTAACCACCAGACCCTCAGGTACAGAACAATCCATCACAGATAAGAAACTGTCTGGGTTAAAAGCACCCTTTGTGACAAAATAAACACCTTCTAATTGGAGAGGTCTGTTTTTCCTAACTCCTGATGGGGAGGGCAAACAAAACTCCATCACAAATTTGAGCTGCTGTGAGACAAACTGAGGGATTAGAGCAATTAATTTCAATGTTTTGAAGGTTTTGGTAATCAGATAGTTCGAGATAAACACGAAGGTTTGGTAGTACAGTGGTACCAAAAAACACATCTAGATTGCAAATTACACATCATACAGTGTTTAATGGTACTTCAATGAAAATACCTACTCATCAGAAATGGATTACATTGTATAGAGAGAGCTTTGTACTCAAATCTATTGTATGGCAGAAGCGTAAAATTTCTTTCTAAAAGGATTTTTTACAGGTTGGTTGAGAAGAGCCCATGTAATCAGCATGACAAAACCAAACATGTGGTGAGAGCTCCTGTTCTGCACATACTGGTCACCCTGGGGAGTAATGTATCTATCCAGACCTGTCAACAACACTCAAGACTGGCTGGGGTACAGAAAGTAGGGTTTTTCATACTGTAAATTCATTTATTTTCATAGTAGGAGGATAAAGGAGATTTTTTGGTGTTCTTAGTTTGCAGTTGAAAGAATTCTGTAGTACAGTAGAAATACACAGTGTCATGATTTTGTGGTGAGAGGTTAATCTTCAAGCATACTCTCGGATGGGCAAGGGGAGTCAAATTATATTGGCTGTCTGTAAGTAACAATTGGCTACCAGTGGGCAAATGGTAGGGTGGCCGATTTGATGTTTCCTGCCCCCGAATGAATCTGCTTGGAGAATAGTAAGAGGTCACCACAAAAACATTGAAAATAAAAACACCACAAGTATTCTAAGATTTACAGTATTGGAAAGACATTCCAGCCACACCTCCCCATTTCACACCACCTGTGGAGTTGGGTGGGCTTGGGTGTCTGTTTACAGTTTTCTCATCATCATCTTTCAACTTTTTTTCAGTCAAGAAATTCAATCCTTGCACAACGTCATTCCACATTTCGCAGCCTTGCAAACCTGATTCTCTATACAAAAATCAAATTTGACTGCAAACGACCAACGAGTTTTATTCATCTAAACTCCTGGAATAGACCAAAATAAAAGAGCAGTAAAGATCTACACTAATGGAATAATGACAGTTGACTAATGGTGTTATTTCCTGTTGCCTGCAGGGAGCAGCAAATGTTCTCCTTTAGCGGACCAACTCCCCTGGCATATCTGTCTATTTGGCCAATTTCTACTCTTTCCAGTCGCTTCTGAAGCCTGGTAGCAGTAAGTGTTAAATATGTCACCTGCCGTAGGTGTCAAAGGTTAATAGCACTTGAACACATTAATCTCTGACAGACAAAAGGTGCCAGCCTACAGCAACATTTCACACATTGTCTGACTCAGGACTCTGGGCCAAAGGTTGTTTTACTGAAAAGGCTGAAATTTTATAGCCTGGGTGCCATCCGATTTTGTAACGGCCAGCCCGTTACAAAATCGGATGGCACCCAGGCTAGAAATTTTAGCTTTGTTTTTAAGTTAGAGTTTGACAGGTCCCCATGAATTTGTCACATTGGCGGGGAGCGAATTTTTGGGAGCAGACCTATAGCTAACATGGCTGGATTTCAGGCTACAGACACAGTAAACTTAAAATCTTCACCATCCGAAATTTAAGGGTCTATAGTGTTGCAAGAGTAAGTCTATGGTCAGGTACGACGTCCGTCCGGTTTGGACCTCTCCTTTTTCTCCTCTTCAATCAACTACAAAGCTTTGCAGTCAGCCAAATGATCTTTAAGTCAGTACTATATCATAACACAGTCAACATAGAAGAAAGACAGCCTACTCTACTCTACTCTAGACATTTAGAAGTTGATGTCTCAATCTGTAGGTGTAGTTTACATCCTGTGACATGTAACATTACCCATTCTACCCTGGTACTGAGTGCTATGTTACCTATATAACAATAGTCTGGCAACCTTTCTGTCTAAAGTGGTGAAACGGAAATATCACATTTGTGTCTAATATTTCATGTTTTAAACATTTTCATCAAATTCCATAACATCACAAACAAAATACTAGTAGTTATGACAATTACATAAACAAGGAGCTCTAAACATCATCAAAGAAGAAATAACTTAACTTGATCAAGTGTAAGTTTTATTTTGTTTACGCCAGTTGAAACTCCTTTGTTGTTGAAACTGAGTGAGTGTTTTGTCCGATCAGCTGGGAAGGGAGACAGTGGGCAACAGTCTTGAAAAAGAAACTTCGATCCGAGTTTTACCAAAATGCATTCGATTTGTACTGAAAATCTTGTATAAGACGCTAACATAGAGATCTCAGATACTCTGTCGTATCTAGAAAGTTGTCAAGAAAGATTTGGCAACACTAAACTTTGAGTAAAATGCCGGGTTCTAGGAGGGACTCCACATACTAGTACCTTGATCAGAAAGATGGGAGGGACCCTCCCAAAATGTGTCCCCAAATGCCTCAAAACTGCTGGAATTTCCCCCTAACAAGCCTCCGTAGTTCATGCGCCGGATCTTGGGTATACAAAACACTATATGGTTACAGAAAAAGTTGCCCAGATTGCGCTAAAATCGGTAAAAAGTTAACAAAACAAACCTCTGTTTTGCCGCGAGCTTGCCTCAGTCCCATCACATGGACGAAGTCAACATGTGTGCTGACGTCTTCCTAATATCACTCCGCACAGCTGAGACGAAATAGTGCGCAACGCCTTTATGTTAAATCTTATACTTCAATAACAAAAACACCCACTGTAAATAATACCATTCAAGCAAAAATTGATTGCATATTGATTTTGTTGTTTTTAATTTTTCAGTCCTAGACTCTAGAAGAAACGTAGCCGAACCGAGTTTTCAAGGTTTGGCGGCAGGCTACAGGGGTAAATAAGTTTGGGGTGAAGGGTCAGACGAAAACTGCACATGCAGCAACATGAAAGTGACCGGAGTTGTTTTCGTAGTTTTGGCGGGAAACGGTTAAAGTGGTCCCAGATGAAATAGTTAGCGACCACAGATTTGCTTATCTTCAAGCAGATCTTTCGGTGAATGCAAGACAGTATCAAATTAGCCAGGCAGTATCCATTTGCCAGGCTGTTGCCAGGCTGTTGCCATTTGCCACCCGAAGCGAAAACAAAAGTTACCAGTACAAAAAATAAAGCGTGATAAAAACGCCTAAAAACACACCAAAAATAAACCAAAGCCTAAATAAATAAACCTCTGCTTGGAGAGTACAGATTTGCACTACCAGTCCTAGTTCCTATGACAACTCATTCACCACATTTAACCAATTTCTAAAATCCTTTTCCAGAAACTAAAGGAGACTGTCTGAAGTCCAGTTCTTCGTTGATGAAGGCCGTTTGTTACAAACACAAGGAACTAGAAACTGTTACCATTTTGCCTTCCAACATCTGCTTGGATATTAGATTTATCCAACGCTCATCCACCCCCATTTCCACAATGGTTCATCCTTTATCCCATCATCCTCCACGAGACCGCTCAATTTCGAAAATGGCGCCACTTCCGGGTTGTTCACGCTAGAAGAAACACTCCTGTCAAAAATACGTCACTTTGAGATGTTTTAAGCCCTTTCAGCATGTTTATTGATTTATAGGCAATGTTATAACTGTTAACTATCCAGATACGATGAACTTTTCCGACCTTTTCCAGCAAACAAGCGGCCTGTGCCAGTTTTCGCCAAATGGAAAATACCTGGTGAGTAAAAAGACCTACGAAAATAAAAGAGTCCCAATTTGTGCAAGGAGGTTATAGTAGAAGTTCTTAGCCTCGTGGTGCCTAGGTTGTAACATGTATTAACAGCATAATTTGGATAGTTTTTAGAGTGTAACACCATAGGAGCGGCCTCAACTGGACTGACGTCCTACTTGGCCGAAGATTCTACTCTACTCTACTCTACTCTACCATAGAAAGAGTGTAACAGACTCGAAGGTTTGACACTGACTCTCGACCCGCAGCCACGTCGCTCGCGCAGCTCACAACCTTCACAATCTTCACAACCGGACGCACAAACCGCTAGGCCAAAAGGTCCAGGACCCATTGGGCTGGGTAGTTTGTGACGCCTATATACCTCGTTGTTAAAAGAGCATTGTACATGTAAATGTGGACAGAAAAACGTTTTTTCATAAATTTCGCCTTTGTCAAGTGTCAGTATGAAATATGGGTGTTAAATAATTTTTAATTTGTATTTCCAAAACATTTCAGTGTATGTCATGGATACCCAAAACAGTCCCCGAAGTCGGAAAGCTCTGATTTCTTGTTAAATCTAAATCTCCAAGCAGATCTTTTGGTGGCGGCAAGACAGCATCAAATTGGCAAGACAGTCTCAAATTGGCAAGACATTTATATGGCCAGGCAGTGTCCAATATGCCACCCAGCTGACATAAGAAAGATACCACTACAAAAAAGAAACCCTAATCAAAAACGCCCAAATACTTAAGAAAAACAAAAACAAAAAAACGCCTAAACCTCTGCTTGGAGAGTAGTTACACCTGTTTCCCCGCCCTTTCCCAGGCCAACTGCGTGCAGTACCGTCTGATCGTGCGTGACGTCAGAACCCTACAGATCCTGCACCTGTACACCTGTCTGGACGCCGTGCAACACCTGCAGTGGTCACCTGACTCTCAGTTCATCCTCTGTGGCATGTATAAGAGGGGGATAACTCAGGTGAGTTGACACCTGTACACCTGTTTCAAGTGAGTTCACACCTGTATATCTGTGTCAGGTGAGTTCACACCTGTATACCTGTCTGGACGCCGTGCAACACCTGCAGTGGTCACCTGACTCTCAGTTCGTCCTCTGTGGCATGTATAAGAGGGGGATAACTCAGGTGAGTTTACACCTGTACACCTGTGTTGTGTGGGTGACAAGGTAGTCTTGTGGTAAGACTAAAGGTTCTGTGTTCAAAGTAATCTTTGTCGGGCCCCAGTGTTTTGTCCTTGGGAAAGGCACTTTACACCTATTTGCTCACTTCACTCAGGTGAAGATGAACCTAGCTTTGGTTACGGATGTCCTCTTGGATTGGACATAAAGTGGAGGCCCCGTTTTTGAGGAAAACCACACATCAAGCATGTTACAGATCCCACCGCACTTCTTGAAAAGTGTAGGAGTCCTTGCCAGTGTGAGTGGTTCAAACCTTACAATCTGCAAGTTGCAGTAGTCAAGCACGCCGGCAGAACGTCCAAAACCTGGATTTTTGCTGGATTTTTGGTCAATGTTGCATCAGAATTTTGCCTGTAACGCAGACGATATCTTTTTCTACACAACATTTGAAAACTACAGACGCAGGCACAGTAAGTTCTGCCGACGTGCTCAGTAGTCACTGTATACAGCTTTTACTGTATTTCCCCCAGGTGTGGTCCATTGAACAGCCTGAGTGGACCTGTAAGATAGACGAGGGTTCTGCTGGGCTGGAGTCAGTCAGCTGGAGCCCTGACAGTCGCCACATCCTCACCTTCGCCAACTTCCAGCTCCGCATCACGGTCTGGTCGCTCATCAACAAGTCTGTCTCCTACATCAAGTACCCCAAACAGGGCAAGAAAAGTATGTAACGTTACAACCAATGTTCTTGCCAGTATCTGTCTTTCTGTCGGAATTTTGCTGACATCATGACAGACAAAAATTTAGCCCAATCTGTCATCTTTGACAGACAAAAATTGGTGTGTAAAGATATGGAAAGAGTCATTAAACTAATTAATAAGCTTAGTCTACCAGCAAAATTTGCCCCTCAAAACAAGAAATCATATTGTGTCGGTAATACATGTAGAAGCAGATCAGAAGTATTGTTTTGGGCGGCGCTGGTTTAGGGAGAGTTTGTATGTTTGGGTTCTAAAATGAGTGGGCTAAGATTGGGATTCACTTGCTTGACAGGGTTTTGACCCAATTTGGATTTGGTTGCCAGGAATGTATGAAACATACCAGTAAACCATGGTGTAATAGTGGAGTAAGTTTCTCACAAACTGAATCTTTTGTTCCTTTGTTCCCTCTAGTGTTAGACTTCACCCGAGATGGTTCGTACATGGCCCTGGCGGAGAGGAGAGACTGTAAGGACTACATCAGTATCTTCTCCTGTAAACAGTGGCAGCTGATGAAGGTAGGTTTTCTCATAGCCTGGCTAAGGGCAAAAAAAAATTGTCCTAGGACGATCGCCGTGCGTGTCGTAGGACAGATTTTTTTGAGCATATAAACAGACCCACCACAGCCACATGGCGACTTTTGCATGGCGCACCCTGAATGTGCCACACAAAAACTGCCGTGCGGCGCCGCACGGCAGTGGCAGGCCTGTTTATAAGCTCAAAAGATCTGTCCTAGGACAAATGATTTTTTCCCCGTGTAAATTGGCCCTAAATCGCCCTCCTAGCGGCTGGCCACCCCGACAGTTGTCAGTACATTGGAAGCAGTGACAATTGCGACTTTTAATGGTGGCTTGTGACTTTTAATCTAAACTGATTTTTTGCCTCCCCAGCACTTTGAGACTGACACAAAGGACCTGGCAGGGTTGGAGTGGGCTCCTAATGGCAGAGCTCTGGCTGTCTGGGACTCTATTCTGGATGTGAGTCTTTTCTGTGTTTCACTTGTATCCAACAGACTATTAATGCTTCTTTTGAAGGGACTAAAGAAATACTGGGACTCTATTCTGGGTGTAAGTTTCCTTTGTATCCAGCAGACAAGTAACGCTTCTAAGAGTCTTTGGGTTTTTAACATGATCCTTGTTTTTTACCAGCTGGTAAGATTTTTCTGCAGCAGGTTCAATGTTACCTGCACCAGTTCATGCATGTAAAAAAGAGTATGATGTACTGGTATGTATGTTTCATTTTGCTTCTCCCCCAGTACAAGCTGCTGCTGTACTCAATGGATGGTCGCTGCCTGTCCACCTACAGTGCTTACGAGTGGGCGCTGGGGATCAAGTCTGTCTCCTGGTCACCGTCGAGTCAGTTCCTCGCCGTCGGCAGCTTCGATGAAAAGGTCTGCTTAAAGATTCATCAGTGTCGAAACCAGGGCTCTAGCCAGCACCCATTTTTCTGTAAACTACCGTAACTTTGCGGCGCCTGACAGAAAAATTTTGAAACCAATCTGTCAGCCTTGACAGACAAAGTCAACAAAAATCTTGGGTAGAAATATAAAATCATCCAAAGGACCACCCAAAACCACTCTCAACCCCATGATTTGCCTCTCAAAATGTGGGAAATTGCATTTTAAAGGCTTGAAAATCCTAAATTTGCCCCCGGACCCCCCTAGATTGTGAGCACTCTTCCTTCAGGTCCGATAATGAACCTGGGCTGACGGAAAAAAAATTTCGAGCTGGCTAGAGCCCTGGTCGAAACACAACAATCAGGGAAAATTTACAGGTTTTTTAAATGTTAAAATCTTTCAGGTAACAGTTGCAATACTATTAGTATGTGTATTTCACTAAATCAAAACTTTTTGTTTGTTTTTTTGCCTGCAGGTTCGTCTATTGAATCACCTGACCTGGAAAGTGATCATTGACTTCCCCCACCCTCCCCTGGTGGAAGGCAAGGCAGTGAGTATGAACAACTTTTGAAAACAACCCTGGTTGAGACTGATTCTATCACATAAACTTGATATAAAGTAAAACAGCAATAAGTGGGTTCAGCATTCTTGCTGCACATGCACAAAGTAAAAAATGAAGGCCCCTGACAGTTCTTGTCTAGACCATGCCTGATACATGTCCAATCTTGTTTAGTCTATGTCACAAATGCTTTGAGCTTTGACGTTCCTATCACATATAGGCATTCAACAATTATTCAACTCTCTCGTATTCATGGAATATTGAGTCTGATGAATGACCAACCAAAAAATGTCCGTGTCTTCGTTTACATTAAACGTAAATGTTCCCTCTCTGTAGAGGATCACCTTAGTCATGTTAGTCATGTTAGTAGATAAAGAATACAACATTGTTTTTTATGGAGAACCAACTGTTACACCTTTTAATTTGCCCATATCTTTTTTTTTCTGCAGGTTGTTTACAAAGAAATAGAGAAGAAGCTCCCCCGCCTGCAGGGAGAAGTGGACTCTCCCGGTGGAGCCGTGTTTACAGGCTCCAGTCACTGTGAGTGTCGCTCAGTCTCCATGTAGCTATGTACAAGGTACAACAGGTGCAATGGCCAAGTGTGCAGAGTTTTTGCCTTGCAGTCGGTAGGTCGTGAGTTTGATCCTCAGCCGAGTCAAACCAAAGACTTTAAAAATGGTACATACTGCTTTCTCTGCTTGGCACTCAGCATTTGGGAAAGAGTATGGGAGTTAAACACAAACCACTACAAGTGGACTAGCCCCCTGCTGTAGTGATTGTACAAAGTTGTGTGGCACAAGGGCTACAGAAATTTAGTGCAGGAAGAGGTTTGAAAGACTGACCTTGTGTGTTGTAAGTTAGGTGTCACAGAAGTACGGAAATTGAATTGATGTAGCCTAATCGTGCTCATGGGGTCGAATGGCCAAGTGGTTAGGCTTAAGCGGATATGAGAGCGAGAGGTAGTGGGTTCAATTCCTAGCATTCCTGGCAAGACGTTGTGTCCTTGGAAAAGACACTTCACACCACTTTCCTCACTCCTACAAGGTGTAAAATGGGTACCTGACTTTGGTTGGGGAGGTAAAAGGTGGTGGAAGGAGAGGGATGGGCTCTGCCTTCCAATACCATGCTCTAGACACAGTGGATTAACAACCCACTGCCCCTACAGCCTGAAAAAGGCTTTATCTTTAATCATGCTCAAATTTGTTTGTCCCAGCAAGACTTAACCCTGTTCCCTTTCCCCAGATGAGGTGATCTCAGAGCGCCCAGCTCAGGTTCCCGTTGTCAAAGCTGACCCAGAGAAGGCTAACCCTAAGATTGGAGTCTCTCTGGCTGTCTTCAGTCCCGACAGCAAGTACCTTGTCACCAGAAATGGTGAGGGCGTTGTTTACCCTTAGAAAATCTTTTACTTTTCCTCCTTTTATGTGTATTGATTATATTGGTGTCTTGCAACTGTGTATTGTTTATTGTTTAAAAGAACTCCATTAGTGACAGTACATATATATATATGACTTCACTACTCTTCCTGGAGTCTTAATTTGTATGGCCAGGTAACTCTGAATCCAAAGTTAATATGAGTACTGTATGCAAAATGCATAGCAATTCTTGTATGTGGGATCTTGCTTTTTAGAGTTGTCAAAATCCCTCATAGTTGTCAACTAGTTCTCAAAATCCCTCAAAAACACAGTCAAGTTATTTCCCTGAACAAGTTAATAGATACCTCATGTAGCAAAAGGTACATGTATATATCTTAAGTGTTTGAAAGCAGATTTAAGAGTAAGACTGGGCAATTCTTTACAGCAAGGTAACGTTGCTCTCACCCCTTCCCTCTTCCCAGACAACATGCCGTGTGCGCTGTGGATCTGGGACATCCGACAGCTGGCACAGGTGGCCATACTACTGCAGGCAGCGCCTGTCAAACATGTAGAGTGGGATCCCTGTCAGCCCAGACTCGCCTTCTGTACAGGCACCAACAAAGTCTACATGTGGTCACCTGCGGGGGCCTTGTCTGTGGATGTACCCGTTGAAGGTGAGAGGCAACATTTGACCTTCGTTTTCTTTCTTTTTGTTTAGTTTTTAACAACAAAGATATCAAAATGAAAGAACTTCAATGAGTTTTCAGCAATTATGTGGACATACAAGATAAAATTTTGTTTTCCCGAAGTAGAAATAAAGAACTGAAAAATCAGAATCTCTCAGCACAGTGAATCAGTCGACGAAGGTCGATGAGTTTGACTGAAAATTCATGGTGAGTTCTTCTTTTTCTGTTGGAACAATGTGTTAACTTTACCACTATGGATTCTGCCAACACAGATGAGCTTTCATTCAAAGAATCTTCTCAATAAGCACGTCGGCAGAACGTACTGCGCCTGTGCATAACCCTGATTTTTCACGTTTTTCGTTGGATGTTTGGTCAATGTTGCATCAAAATTTTCCCTGTTGCAGACGATATCTTTTCCTATACAACATCTGAAAACTACAGACAGGCCGTCAACCTTATATGCTCTAATACAACCTTATATGAGACGTTCTGCTAAAGTGCTATGCACAATACATTATGGGTTTCGCGCAGGTGCAGTACGTTCTGCCGACGTGCTTTCTCATCAATAGATCTATCTTATAAATCCGGCATCTTGTCTCCCTTGTAGCCTCATTCCTGGTGCAGTCCCTGAGATGGCACCCAGAGGGCGCTTCTGTACTGCTCATGGGGAGAGAGAACATGTGTATGTGCTTCATGGACCGTGACAAGAACAGGTGACAGAAACCCTCAAGAACAGGCAGCTGGCACAACTGTCAATTATAATGCATAATTATGAAGCAAGTTTAAACTGTAATTTTTAACACAAGAAATTAGACTTACCCAAATTTTCAACTGTACAACTCAAGTCTTTGTCAAGGAATGAGCAATCCACCGCTTCTGTGTCATCTACATAATGTGACGTCACAGAAGCGGTGGATTGCTCTCCAAGAGAAAGACTGGAGTTGTACGATCGAAATTTGGGTAAGTCCAATTTCTTGTGTAGGAAATTACAGTTTAAACTTGCTTCATAATGACTTCTACCAACACAGATGAGCTTTCAAGAGACAGTACATAATGTTAGATGTGTATACATAGTAATATATACGATGCTGTTTGGTATGTGCAGGCAACAATGTACATGTAATAGAAAACATGCAAGTTTTGCAGACTAGATAGACTATGAATGAATGAATGACACCTTTGTTGACACACAAAAACATGTTCAAATGCAAATACAGTACAAACACATGGATATGCAATATATGCTTAGAACATTCAAAATATTCTAGTAATGTTATGTGTTGTACAAAATTTGGGTAGCTTTGATACTGTCATCATTTCAAGAACGGTATGTTTGAAATGGGTACAACATTGTTTAGCAGTCTTGCTTTATACATTGAGAAGTTAAAAGTTACAAAAAGTATACTTAAAAACATAAACACATCATTCATTACCTTCAACCTGGTTACAGTAGGGTCCATGTAAACTTTCTTGAACTGTAAATATAACGTGTATATTCTCTTTGCCATTGCTCTTTGTTTTTTCTACATACATGTACAGAATATGCTGAATATGTCATAGTCATTTTCGTCCTAAAAAGGACTCATGAAAAACAGGGTTAACAATGAAGATGTTTAACAGTTGAATAGTTGAATTAATAACAAATGTATGTATGTGCTACCCTTTTAATGACAAGTTGTGGGAAATAAAGTATTACATTTACAAAATGATCTGAAGGTGTCATATTTACTGACAGTCTTCAAATACTTATGTCTACTTTCTGACCTCAATTGATGATGATGTTGAAAGCACAACACATAAGTTAGGAACAACACCTTTGTAAAATTTGCCAAGTAATAAAGTATGTCATCTGTGTTGGTACAAGTCACTCACGGTGAACAAGGTTGACGGAGTCAGCCAAAAATTTGGGTAAGTCCCAATTCATTCCAGTGTTGGATATAAAGTTTAGTCTTTATTTCATAAAGTATGTCCTTTGTTCAATTGGTGTACACTGAACTTATGGACACCAAGCAAAGCTAGTACTGTAAACGGCTACAACAAATTACACACTTCTGACGTGCATAGCAGTCTTCTGATGAAGAGAATCAAAGACCACTGCACATCGCAAAATGATTTACCCCAGACGGGACTCGAACCCGCAATCTTCAACTTAGGAGGCTGACGCCTTATCCATTAGGCCACTGGGGCTCACATAACGCAGCAGTGTGGTACATGTATGTGATTGGTGTGAATGAGGCAAAATGAGATAGCCATGTGCCATCGACACAAATTTAGATTTCTTTGATTCATGTCTGTAGGAAAAAATCCGACGATGCATTGAAAAGTTTCGGTTATTTTGGAAAAACTAAAACGTGAACTTTGTAAAGAGCCCCCGTTGTGAGTCCATGAGGACACTTTGTGTCAAGGACGTTATAACATCATCGTCGCCGCTCTCATCTGTCGACGTTGCGGACCACTGGTGCTTTCCACTCTCTTCTGTCCAGCGTTTGCCTTCTCGCTCCCTGCTAAGGGAAATCCAGCTCCTATATGTCCTCCGTAACTGTTTTTCCAATTTCATTTCTCCCCTTCCTTCTTTTCCCTTGTGGTATCCAGTTCAGTGCCACCCGACGAGGGAGGCGTGTTCTTGGCATCCTTACAAGGTGGCCAAGCCACATTATACAGTATACAGAAGGACTCTGTATACAGATTTCTTGTTTGTACCTACTAGTATGTTGTCTGACCTTGGTCTGACGAAATCGCACTCCTAGTGCCCGGCCCGCCCGACATTGCCGCCCCCAGTTGGCCCCCGCGGCACACTAATGGTGCGATTGCTGAAAGACCTAGACGAGATGCTACAAAACAAGCGCATATACACACCTGTCTCTTATTTAATGTCACAAACAAGCTTGATATTTAACAAGTGGGGGTAAACAAAAACATTAATTAGCTCAAACCCGTCTGCCAGCCACTTTTCATTGGGATCACGAGGAAAGAGTCAGACAAAATATATGACAAAGATATTGTTATCATTTAAAGTCTGGAAAATCTATACACATAGTTTTACACACACATGGTACAAAATACACACACAAGGGTGAGAGCTGGTACAGTATATGTATGATATAAGTTGGATTGAGTAATGTTTTCAACAGCAATCAAATCAAACCCTTCTAGTGGAGATGAAAGTGGTGCGGCAGGCTCTTGAAAGCTGCTCATTTAGAGTTAGACCTTCAAAGGCTAGGTGTAAGTCGTTCGGTGTATTAATGTAGCCAGCTGCCGCCGCGCCGCGTGCCTGGGAAGCTGGTGTGTTACGCCGAAGGGCGGTTATACTGGCTATACAGATACAGATACAGATCAGAGATACATTTTGAATCAATTCGCTACTGCCATAATGAAAATGCCGCAATGTTCTTTTGTTCTATTAACCAGTCTACTAAGAGTCAGGTATCTAAAAAACAACAACATGCGTAGTAGGCTTAGCTACGTGACAAGACATAGTCGTACAGAAAGTCCTTTGTAGATTTTTTAAACGAATAAAAGTTTCAAAGCACTACTGCCATAATTAACACATTGCAAAGTTCTTTTGTTACTCTTAACGAGTCTATCAAGTATCCCTCCTCTGTGATATAACATAGCAATAAAAAGCTCGCACTGACAGAACCGTTGTGCAGTTTTCTCCTGGCTGACAACACGAGGGAAAACTAGCGCGGGAATCGCCGAATCATTCAAGACCAACGATGCTCGTTGCAACGAACTGATACTGGTACGTCTGTTACTCTCCAAGCAGAGATTAGTGGGGAAGATCGTTACCTTTAATATGCCCCGTTTTTTTCCTGTCGCTACTCCCCCCTGGATCCTTCGTAGGCGAACTTATTGAAACCGACCCCGTAAAAACCCACGGTGTGCCCTAATGGACCTGGGCGGGCGGGCAGTTCTTTCAGAACCGTAGAGACACCGGCGAGCCCACGATGGTCTGGCTACTGTCTACATGCATAGAGTTGATTTAGCGGTTGGCTGTTGTTTTTTGAGAATCATCTCTATGTATTAATATAAATGGTTTCTAGTTTTGGTCAATGTCTCCCTCCCTTTCGTGCGTAGTGGAAGTGTTTTGGTTTCCGCTATGGCGTCTCATTTATATGAATTTAAGTTCATGTGCCCGCCTTTTCACCACCTTATCAAGCTGTCTATGTCCTCTTAGGTATATAGGTCGATAGAGTGGTTTACTTCTCTAAAACGACATCCTAGCTGCGCGGCTCCAGGGTTGAATTGTCAGGCTTGTTTACATAATGTACATAGACACATTATATATATATATCTATAGACACATTGCATTATCATTAGCACTAAGCATTTCTATGCATTTCTATGCCTCTTGGAGGAGGAGGGCCCGGGAATAACCTTGGTCACTGCTCATTCCACTCAATCCCTCTCCCTCCTCTCTCTCTCTCACTCTCTCACACACACACACACACACACACACACACACACTCTCTTTCTCTCTCTCTCTCTCTCTCTCTCTCTCTCTCTCTCGCTCTCTCTCTCTCTCTCGCTCTCTCGCTCTGTTGTGTTTCGTGTCTAGAAGCAGATATGGCGGAAAGCTACGCAAATGTGGAGCCAGGAGTGACGTTGGGCTGTGGGTTAGAACGGCCAGTGCCGGACCCACCCCCGCCGCGCAACCTTGAGAAGGGAGAGAAGGTGGCGGTGTCTGAGTACCAGGAGGAGACCTCCGATGCGCCCGACAAGGGACCTCCTTACCCTGACGCACCGGGGATTAACAACGGCGGCGGAGATGAAGAGGCCAAGACACCTCGATTGAGTTACAGAGGTATGTCTGGGAATAACTAGTTAGCCTCCACAAGGCCTTCCGACGGGGGTTCGGATCGTAGAATTCGGCAAAAGAAGGGAATAGCTGGCCTGTAGAGTCGGTCCGTGGGAGGGTTTAATAATTTCCACCTCCGAGTCAAACCTCAAGGCGGCCAAACTCCCCTGGCAAACATTCTCCCTATTGTGCATGTGGCAAGCGTAGTTTGTCTGGTAGTTTACTTATGCTAATACTGGGGTCACATTTCCAAGCCGGGGCCCGGCCGGGTAGTCTTATGGAACGAAAAGTATGATATAGAAGACAACAAAGCACGAAAAAGTTGAAAAAAATTATTAATGGGAACTAGTTGCGTGTATTCTTGATATAAATTGTTGATTTTTCGTTAATCGAAACAGCCCGACCGGGCTCCAGTTTGGAAAAGGGACCTCAGCATTACTTATGCTAAGGTCACATTAATTTCCAGACCGGGGCCCGGCAGGGCTGTTTGTGTGAACGAAAATTAATAATTCATATCAACAATATACGCAAATTGATGTCCTTTATATCATACTTTTCATGCCCGAAAACTGCCCGGCCGGGCCCCTGGCGGCAACTGTCGGGCAGGCCGGCTGCTTGGAGCGCGATGTAGACAGGCTAGATTGCCCGGGTTGCAGCAATGCTCCAATTTTACCTACACTACCGGTAACCTACAACTCTATGGCCCTCTCCCGCCCATTTCGTCTGTAGTCCGACGACGCAGACTCGCCCTAGCAGGACATGCCGTTCGTAGTAAGAAGAAGAAGAAGAAGAAGAACTTTATTGCACGACAATTGTAACGGATACAATGTTTGGCAACATATACATATAGAGTTGGTATCACTAACATTTATCTAATAGTACTGGCAGTTCTAGTAGGTATGAGTTCTAGGAAGCCGATCTACTTTTATAGATAACAAATAAAGACACTCTAGTTCTACTACTCTAACTATAATGGTAATAACATAAAAATTGTGTCAGGAATGTATTACATTGTCTCGTTTTTGAAGTGAGTTGTATATAAATTGGCCTACATAGGTGGATATATGGACAGGGCATGATAATAACATATGGAATATCTCTGTTTTTGTACAAGGTAGCGTTGTATCGGTCTTACATGCAATAGACTGTAATAATTTTTGTCGTTCTTCATCATATGTTGAACAATCTATCATGAAATGAAATTCATTTTCAACATCTGTATGACATGTGGGACACAGTCTCTCTTTGGCTGGTGTGTTATAGTGGCGGCCCTTTTCGATTAGCAAAGGGTGGGCGCTAATCCTAAGTTTTGTAATGCTATTTCTAAACGATAACCAGCTCGTAGACTAATACAGTGGCATCCCACTGGGAGACGTAGAGTGGGACGACCTTATACTACACTTTTGTCTATGTTAGAAAGAGACACTGGTCTCGCAGGGACTGCATTAGTGTCTGCAATGAGGGATAGGACATACTGGAGTAACTTTATCAGGTGTACCTCACCGGATTAGATATCCGGAGGCATGATGATGATGATGAACCTGCATATGCAGGTGGTATTTCCAGCCCCGTGCCATGAGCACTGTGTTGACCCCAGGCAGCCAAGGCTAACTGATCTTCGGTAATCCAATGATTACTGCATACGTAGAATTATGGTACTATGGCAACAATATTTTGATATTCTACTCTCCAAACGGAGGTTTAGGTTTTGGTTTATTTTTGGCGTGTTTTTAGGCTTTTTTATCGGGCTTTCTTTTTTGTACTGGTATCTTTTTTTGTGCCAGCCCAACTTGGGCATTGGATATTGTCTGGCAAATGCCGGATACTGCATGGCCAACTTGATACTGTCTTTGCAGCCACCAAAAGATCTGCTTGGAGATCAATGATGTTCTAATTATCAAATCTTAGATCGTGTCAGGGAAATGTGGAATAAGCTGAACGTGGACCGTTGGTGGCTCCTAGAGGGGTTTGTGGCTGTAGTGATAGCGGCAGTTGTCATCGCTATATGCCTGTCACTTGCTCGCGGATCTGACCATGAGGTACGCAGCAAAACCTGTTTTGTTTTCGTTGGCGTCCCTGGGCGCTGCCATGTTAGATTTTCACCTCATGCTGGTCGATGATACATGTACTTCAATACACATTTCATAATACTTGTAGTTCAATACACATGATTTGCATGATTTGATATGATTTGACAGTTGCTTGTTCCGTATTATAGACGGGTTCTAGCTATTTATTGGTGATACCAAAAAATAAACTCCTCACGTAGCTTGCTTTTTTTGTTTTGTTTTTTGGGCTATTTCAAACGCTTGCAGTATGAAATGATGACGAAAATGTGCTAAGCAATGGCAGTAAATGTCAATATCAGACAGATTTCCATATCCTGAATATTTTCATTTGTTTTTCCGCCCTAAAATTGCATTGGATGTCTTTAAAGTATCTTAAACGCATGGCGACCCAAGAGTGGTTAAAGAATAACATCACTCATTGGGAGGCAACATTCTACAAGGAGAACAACAACTCGAGTTTTCTCCATCTGACACCTCCTCCATCACCGACGAGGTTTGACTGGGCAGAACCAACCTTAAGTGCTCATGGCATCAATGAGGCCATAACGACTGTCATCACACCTATGTCAACCACAGGTAATGTGTATTGATGATACTATAGTCAATTGTTATTTTGTGCTCATTTCATATTTCAAATTCTGTATCAACAGTTGTTGGGCCTTTGTCTATGATAATTAGTTGCTTAAATTGCTAAATGTGTGTTCATTTCGTTATGACTTAGACATCAATGAGTGTACCAGAAGCCCATGCCAACATGGACGCTGTGTGAACAAAGATGGTGGATACAAATGCACCTGCTCACCTGGATGGACTGGACAGAACTGTCAGCAAGGTGGGTTATTTGTTGTTATTGTATCAACATGAAACTTTTCATATCTATCATTCTTTTTGTTTGACATTCAGGTGCAGCAGAAGGATGGGACAATCTTAAAGTTAAACTTGTTTATCACACAGATATTGATGAGTGTATCAGAAGCCCATGCCAACATGGACGCTGTGTGAACAAAGATGGTGGATACAAATGTACCTGCTCACCTGGATGGACTGGAAAGAACTGTCAGCAAGGTGAGTTCTTTTCATGTAGTCACCGACTCAATGTTATACCTGTGTCACTCTTTGTAGAAGTTAATGCTTATTTTTTATTTCATTATTAAAAACTGTCAGTTGTTTAGTCAATTGTTATTTTTATGCTCATTTCATATTTCAAATTCTGTATCAACAATTGTTGGGCCTTTGTCTATGATAATAAGTTGGTTAAATTGCTAACTGTGTGTTCATTTCGTTATAACGCAGACATAAATGAGTGTGCCAAAAACCCATGTCAACATGGAACCTGTGTGAACCAAGATGGTGGATACAAATGTACCTGCTCACCTGGATGGACTGGACAGAACTGTCATCAAGGTGGGTTATTTTGTTGTTATTGTATCTGATATTGATGAGTGTATCAGGCAGCTTTGCCAACATGGATGATGTGTGAACAAAGATGGTGGATACATATGTATCTGTTCACCTGGATGGACTGGACAGAACTGTGAAAAAGGTGAAGAAGGATTTTATAGAAGTAGCCTACAGTGTACTTGGAATGATCAAAAATTGAAGTTGCCATTATAAAGTGTATCTTGCAATGTGAATATGAATATCATTCCGATGTGTCACTTTCTGTATATTAAGAAACATTTTCGTTATTCCATTATCAGACATAGATGAGTGCGCCCAACGCCAAAGGGACCAGTATAGTATAGTATAGTATAGTATAGTATAGTATAGTATAGTATAGTATAGTATAGTATAGTATAGTGTAGTATAGTATAGTATAGTACATTGTATGTAACATGTAACATGCGTCTGACGCGCATACGTAAATTTCCTTTCTTTACCTGCAGACTGTATTCACGGACGTGGGGCATCCTACCGAGGTACAGTCTCTGTGACCGAAACAGGCAAGACGTGTCAACGCTGGGACAGTCAGACACCACATGGACACACCAAGACACCTGCTAACTACCCATCAGCCGGGCTGGAGCAGAACTACCACTGCACGAAATAAGGGATTTACCAAATTTACGTGGGGTATGTAAATGCCTGGTAAATGTGACATATAATATTTACCCACAAATACCAAATATTTACCCGGTAAATATGTGTAAATATAAGGTAAATACGTGGTAAATGTATTTTATGTGTAAATGTTAGGTAAATACATGGTAAATGTATATACCACTCTGATGAGCTGAGAAAAAATAGTTATGTCAATCTTACTCTCAAGAGCTTATCTGGGGCTTTCCAAGGCAGACACCAGGCAAATCCAATGTAAAAACCCCGGATAAGCTCTTATCCGGGGCTTACATATAAACCGATGATAAAAGCCCCGGATAAGCTCTTATCCGGGGCTTACATATAAACCCATGACAAAAGCCCCGGATAAGCTCTTATCCGGGGCTTACATATAAACCCGGGACAAAAGCCCCGGATAAGCTCTTATCCGGGGCTTACATATAAACCCGGGATAAAAGCCCCTGATCAGCTCTTATCCGGGGCTTACATATAAACCCATGATAAAAGCCCCGGATAAGCCCTTATCCGGGGCTTACATATGAACCAATGACAAAAGCCCCGGATAAGCTCTTATCCGGGGCTTACATATAAACCCAGGACAAAAGCCCCGGATAAGCTCTTATCCGGGGCTTACATATAAACCCGGGATAAAAGCCCCGGATAAGCTCTTATCCGGGGCTTACAGACAAACCCATGACAAAAGCCCCGGATAAGCTCTTATCCGGGGCTTACATATAAACCCATGACAAAAGCCCCGGATAAGCCCTTATCCGGGGCTTACATATAAACCCAGGACAAAAGCCCCGGATAAGCCCTTATCCGGGGCTTACATATAAACCCGGGACAAAAGCCCCGGATAAGCTCTTATCCGGGGCTTACATATAAACCCGGGACAAAAGCCCCGGATAAGCCCTTATCCGGGGCTTACATATAAACCCAGGACAAAAGCCCCGGATAAGCCCTTATCCGGGGCTTACATATAAACTCATGACAAAAGCCCCGGATAAGCTCTTATCCGGGACATATAAACCCGGGACAAAAGCCCCGGATAAGCTCTTATCCGGGGCTTACGCTTATCCGGGGCTTACATATAAACCCGGGATAAAAGCCCCGGATAAGCTCTTATCCGGGGCTTACATATAAGCCCATGACAAAAGCCCCGGATAAGCTCTTATCCGGGGCTTACATATAAACCTGGGACAAAAGCCCCGGATAAGCTCTTATCCGGGGCTTACATATAAACCCGGGACAAAAGCCCCGGATAAGCTCTTATCCGGGGCTTACATATAAACCCGGGACAAAAGCCCCGGATAAGCCCTTATCCGGGGCTTACATATAAACCCAGGACAAAACCCCCGGATAAGCCCTTATCCGGGGCTTACATATAAACCCATGACAAAAGCCCCGGATAAGCTCTTATCCGGGACATATAAACCCGGGACAAAAGCCCCGGATAAGCTCTTATCCGGGGCTTACATATAAACCCGGGAGAAAAGCCCCGGATAAGCTCTTATCCGGGGCTTACATATAAACCCATGATAAAAGCCCCGGATAAGCCCTTATCCGGGGCTTACATATAAACCCAGGATAAAAGCCCCGGATAAGCCCTTATCCGGGGCTTACATATAAACCCGGGATAAAAGCCCCGGACAAGCCCTTATCCGGGGCTTACAGACAGACTTGGTATAAAAGCCCCGGATAAGCTCTTATCCGGGGCTTACATATAAACCCAGGATAAAAGCCCCGGATAAGCCCTTATCCGGGGCTTACAGACAAACTAGGTATGAAAGCCCCGGATAAGCTCTTATCCAGGGCTTACAGACAAACCTGGCTTATAACTTTGTGCATTTTAAAACCTTACTCTTTAAATCAGACTGAGAATGGCACAATATTTGTATTTGTAACCCATATATGTAGCATCTCTATGAGATTTCTAAGTAGCTGTAGTAAACTCACACATCACATACACATTTCATAATGTATAAAGTGTAACAGCTTTTAATCACATATTAGTCTCACAACCACACATAAAGTGACATGAAAGTATGGGTAACATAAGAAAAGCCTAGTTTTACACTAAATAAAGCAAAGAAAGTAACATCTTCATCACTACAAACATCACTCTTGTAATATGAAGTGGCTGAATTCACTCACTCACTCACTCTCACTCTCTCCCATAGCTGAATTCACTAGAAAATGCCAAACTTGAATCTAGTATGTCCTGGAAATTAAACAACTGATCCTACCAAGGAGGTTATACGGAGTATCGGGGTCAGCCTGAGGTCAAATTATCTAGGTCAACATCCGGGTGACCAGTGACCTAGCTCTCATTGGCCAGCTAGCGTACGCATGCGTACTGTGTTGGCGGTTGGAATAACCGTTGCTCAGGCCAGAAAGCGGAGAACCACAGAATCAGGCGTTTACAACGCTAATTCTGCGCGATACATGGCGTCACCAGAGTCTACCATGATCAAATATCGATGTTGGAAGGCTTGAGAGTCGAGGGGAGATGTGATGTCAATTCCAACGCACGGAAATCCGAATAGGGACGTTAGATTGCTTCGTCGCCCCCCTCCCCCTTTTCCCGGGGAGTCCGGCTGGCAGCAAAACAACAACGAAACATGAACAGTCCTTCGGTAAGTACAAAAGTAGTATGTATTAGAAAATGATGCTTTTGAAAAGAAAACTAGATTCAGTTAACGTTACCGTGCCTGTCTTGTTTTTGATGTCTTCGCCAGAAACAAATATATGAAATGTCTCCAACTATCTTCCTCTCCCCATAATTTATAGATACATAATTTGTACAAGGTTTTTGTCTTTGTTGTAGAGGAAATAATTCGCTAGTAACTTGTTCATACTTCCCAACGATCGATAAACATTTCTTTACAGTACAGTACATGACCATTTGTGTTTTGATGAAAAGAGGGACCAGTGAAAAAATTTAAAAAATTACATTTGTTTAGTAAAACCAAATATCATCGGTAAAACCTCCCAAAATTTGTATTTAGTTACAGCTGAGTTGTCAATACATGTATAATATATCTGGTAAAAATTTAGATCAAGTTATATGTGTATATTGCGGATGCTTCAGGTTAGTTTTCTGACAATTGTAATTATGCGATACAGTTTGTCACCTTTGTCATTCTTTCCCTTTTATATACCTCCAGGATGTACTGCTCCAGTAGATACTTCCTTCCAAAATGCAGCAGAGGTTGTAAGGAGGACAGTCCGGAACAAGGCAACCAACTGCCAGAAGTTCTCAGTTTCCAAGTACACCTGACTCCTGCTACAGGCTCCTTAGGTAAGACCACAACCCTACATACTCATCAGCATTACCACACTTTAGTATAGAGTTGTGTTCCTAAACAAATTTCATGGACAGGTCAGGACCTGTACCTGAGCTGAAGGGTGCCGATGTTGATGATTAGAGCTGTGTTGGTACAATCCAGCACGGTACTAGTAAAATCGATTAGGTACAAGTCCAAAATACTGAAACGCTGGTATACCGGTACTGGACCGGAATGGACCTAAATGAACCTACACATGCCATTGTGCATATTGAAGCGACAAGTCCAACCACTATTTGAACAGAGAGGTCAAGTACATGGCTGGACCTGTACCTAAACCTGTGTACCTGTACCTAAAATTTGTTTAAGTACACATGATCTGATGATGATGACTGCATACTGTTTGGTTCGCAAAGTCTGATTAACTTGGGCTTAACAGCATATAGATTGTATATGTTTGTAATAATATAAATGCTGTCTTGAAGCAAGTTAGTACTTTTGTAATGTCATAATCATGTGACATGTTTCTTAGTGATGTGAATCAATGTTTAATGATACTTTTGTTTTATCAGACAGGAACTGACTCTGAAGAAGGACTCCAAACCAACACCAAGACGTCCAACATGCAGATACAGAAGAGACAGCTTTACCCAGGGTGCATGGCAGCAGTGGAGTCAGATGTTGATAGGAATGGGGAGAAGATTCTACAGCATGATGCACAAAAGTTAACAGTGTAGTGTGCCACGAGTGGTCAGTTTTGACAGAGATCATAAGTTTACTGTCTTTTCAATGTTTTATTTTGACAAACAATTACTTTGTTTTTGTATCTGATTGCTGTTTGACTTAAAGTATTGGCCACAAACTACATGTAGTAAGACTTTCATAGCCTAACCAGAATATGTAGCAAAATGTAATCCAGTTACGATATCCTGTGATTATGATGATAGTGACACATTTTACATTGTGTCAGAAAAACATCACTGATGTTGTTGGAAAAGTGTAAAACAATGCAAGCACCACTGAATGTTGACCCACATATCGAAGGTCTGTTTTATCATACTGGTGCGTGATAATAAAACACAGACTACATGTTGACAGTGACAAGTTTTTCTGGTACATGGTAAACCATATAGGTGTATAGTTTCTCAAAGGCTGTTTGTTGGTATAGAATGATATACATGCATGTATTTAGGTTGTGTCTGCAGATATTCTGCATGCTAACATTATTATGTGTTAAATCATAAATGTCATTCATGACAAATGCTGCTTGTAATTATTTATTGTGTGTATTGCCTATTGTATGTATATATCTGTGTGTTGTTAATACAGCACATTGATCATTTGAAAATTATATTTGTAAGAAAACTTGTATAAATTGAATGTGGTAAAACTTTTAATGTCTATTTGCATACCTTTTAGAAAAGGTAACTGCCAATTAATGTTTTTATGCTTATCAAATAAATATTTCTGAGTTCTGCCCAAAACCCATTTCTTGTGCTTGTGATTCAGGGCAGTGATACAACGTGAACGGCTAACTATAAGTTAAAGGGGGGTAAATATGGCAAATCGTTCTGGTAAGGGCATGTACGCGTAAATACGGGTAAATTCAACTAAATGTCAGAAATACTACGCTCGGTAAATCTGGGTAAATGCCTGAAATGCATGTGAGAAATACCCTATATGGTAAATCTGCCTAAATATATGTGAGAAATACCGCGTACGGTAAATCTCGCTAAATACGTATTTACACGAAACCGGTAAATGTGGGTAAATAAGGCAAACATTACCAGCTATAACATGCTGGTAAATGCCGGGTAAATCTGCACATTTACCGACGGGTAAATGTTGGTAAATCACTGGTAAATGTAACCTTTACCCGGCTTTACACTACATTTACCTTTGTGGTAAATCCCACTTTTCATGCAGTGTACTGCCGGAATCCTGACTGCTCACCCAGAGTTTGGTGCTACACCACGGATCGCCAAAGATGGGGGTTTTGCGAAGTGCCATACTGCGGTAAGGTTTGATTCTGTAAGCTTGAGTGTTTACCTGTCCTTGTCATTTGCATAATTAGTGAGACAATGTTAAAATTGAATTTTGCCAAAGGATAGAACTTTCCCACATACGGTAAATGTAATTTGAGTAGAGTAGAATATGATGGTTAGCTACCAACACTATTCATGGTTTTGACCATTTTAGATTGGAGTCAATTTTTTTCATGAGTAAAACAGATACACATTGTATGGATATCAACGTACATCAGTTGTATGATCCTTTTTAACTCTACTGCCTGTTTATTTTCAATAAAGATTGATTGGTTGGTTGATTGATTGATTGATTGATTGGTCGATTGATTAGTCAATTGATAGATTGATGATTGCTTGACTGATCACACTAATGTTTGTTACAGCCTCACGATGCCAGACTGGATGGCACAAATATAACAACCACTGCTACAAGCTGATGAAAGACAAAGTCGGTTGGGTTACAGCGAGATCACGATGTAAAGAACACGGCGCAATTCTGGCCTCCATCAAAGACGCGAGCGAGAACAATTTCATTAGAAGGCTTGTTGTGAATGGTGGGTAATATGTACAGTTCTTTTATGAATCTTGAAGACTTTGCAGGAGTTTTTGTAGCCATTCAAGGGACTCGAAGGAAATATTAACAGTGCTATAAAGGTGGTAATTATAGACAGGCTTCTTAGTCATTCGGTCAATTGAAAAATAATCCAAAGAACAACAAATAGCTTAACGTCTCATAAGTAAAATTCCCCACCTAATTCATCATTTTACCACTACAGTTTAGTCTTATCACAATATTGTAAAAATGACATTTTAAAGAAATGTTCATCCTAAGACATTCTACGTGCCCCAAAGCATGCACAGTTTAGACACGCAGAGTGCATTATGCAGGGGCACGTTGCATTTGAGATCTATTTATATTAGATACAGTTTGCAGGGTGGCAGACATATCTAAATCTTACACGAGGGAGTAGATGTTACACAAAATGTGCTCCACTATGATCTTAGCACTAGAGTTGACTGAGGTTGTCAGTGTTAACATGACACACATGTCAGACTGTTTTTCCCTGCTTGCAGCGCCAGAAGGTAAATATCCATCCGTCTGGTTCGGACTGTACAGAGAATCACTACGTAAAGGCTGGAAGTGGACAGATGGGTCACGTGTTGTCTACACCAAGTGGGCTCGGGGCGAGCCTAGTTCTTTGATTGAGAACTGTGGCAGTGTGTATACCAAGGTGTGTTTTTTCTTTTTCTCTCAAGGTAGCCTTAATCTTAGTGAAATTATTGAATTTATCTCCTGCTGCTTTAAAAAGAGAGAAGAAATCTTTAAGACTAAGATTAGATAGAATTTACTTTCTAGTAGTACCTAAGACTTTTACGTTATACTGTTATCCTTTTATCCTATAACGATGTTACATAGTATGTGTATCCATATATACATCATCATGCATTTAACCTTATGGGCACGAACATGCAAATGAAGGCTGAGTATTGTTTAACCTTTCATTCAATTTTTTGTCTTTAGCTAAGAGCACAACCTTGTTGAGTAAAACACGAAGTAAAAACGTAAATTGCACGGGGTTGTTTTATTACTTGTTATATAGCTTATGGGTAAATGGAAGTGGCTGGCTGCACTAGGCGGTTAGCCAACCAGGTTTGACTGTATGGTCTTTTCTCCATGCTGGATGCAAAAATGTATCATTTGAATTGGATGTGTGAATGCAAGAAAATTGAAATACGGATATCTGAATGTTCAACATGAACTGCATCATTTTTCAACAGACCGGCAAGAATTGGCTTCTGGCGAGAAAGAGGTACACAGGACAGTGGGACGACTCCATATGCCGCTATCACTACCCCTACATTTGCGAGAAATAAACCAATGTAACACTATGTATAATGGTACATTCATTAATATGTGAATTCGTGCCCTAAGACAAATTGCAACGGAAAATTGTGTGTATACAATATGAAGAGACAATTGACCTTGAGTGAAGTATTCAACCTAGTGTGAAATTCTAAATTTTCTGTTGTGGACTTCTTGTTTAGAAGTAGTGGAAAATACATGTACCTTTTGTGTTAGTTGGTAGGAAGATTAGAGGTGTATGGCGATTTGTAGAATCTTGAAATTGGAAAAGATGAGAAGGATTATAAGAGAAATACTTCAAATTGAGGACATTTACAAAATGAGTGTATTCCATTTGGTCTTATTAATGCATTTGCAATACGATATAACAACATTTAGAGTTAAAATTTTGTCACACACTCACAAATGTACAAAGAATTTCCAAATTTGCTGTCTCAAATCTATCATACAACGTAAGAGTGACAAACTCTTCAACTGAATATGCTCACAAATAGTGAAAAGGATGTAGCAATAGCTTTAAGTTCCAACAAGAAAATACCAGTTGCATGAAAAATCAGTATGCAATGATGACAGTAACATATATATGTGTTTTATTAAATGTGTTTGGGACATTGTTTTACCTACATGTATAGTTCAAATCAAGGAAATGCAACAACAAAAGTGAAAAATACAATGTAACTTAAAAATTTCTGCAAGTCAAACATATGAGAGGAAAAAAAAAGTTGTATTGGACAATATTTGAAGATGAAACGCATGGTCGTATTGTGAGAAAAGTTGCCTATGGAGACTGTGCTAGATGTTGGTTGTACTATCGTGGGTTCTGCATTTTATTTATTGATTGATTGATCCGGCTTACAATAGCCAGGGTTACCCAACTATTGTTAAGGGTCAGCCCTGGGAGAAAATATGCATTGGTAAACAATTGGATGTATTTTTTAAGTTAATACTTTTGTGCGTGATATGTCTGAAGTTTTAATTCATCTAAGATCTATTTTCTGAACACTGAGGAATTTAGACAGGACAAAATAGTGTCAAATACTCACTCTTTCTAGAATGTGACATAGTGCTAACGTTATATCACCTGCATGCGAGAAAACTAAGTCAGTCTGCGACAACATACAATGTAGTTGAAATAGAGAATTGAATTTTCATGAGTTCTTCAAGGTGATATTATATCACTTTGCATCTTACAAGTGATCGTGTGTACATGTATGTACACGTACATTAGTTGGGAAGATTCTCCAATGCTTTGACATCATATATGGTCGTCATGGATACCAGTAAAAAACCCTAAAAAGGCCTAAACATAAGTTAAGTTTGAATTGAGAGAATCTGTAAAATGTACAAGTCATGCAATGAAAGTAGACAATATAGAATGTATCATTGTTGAAATAGATTGTCATATTGAGTTGTTTCAAAGTGATATCACGTCACAGCATCTTACATGTCATCGTGTGTAAAATGTACGTGGGAATATACCCCAATGTGATATCCATAGAAGCAAAACAACAACAACAACAACAACACATGTTCGATAACAATGGTATTTTATTTCAGCTACACATATTTATGCTTTATTATAACATTCAAAAATCAGGCTCGCAACCCGTGCTTGAAGGCAATGGAGGAATACAGGTAGAAAAATAAAATTCTCACAATTGTTTTTTCTTGTTCTTCTAAGGTCCTAGTTTTATCAGCTTTCATGCCAATCAGTCAACCACTCAGCCAAATAATTTAAGAGTTTCTCGCATTCACTCTCTCACTTCCTGAAAAGGTTATAGAGGGCAGATTCTGCCCAGAATGCACATCATACCCATCCTCCAAGCACAGATTGCCCTAGCACCTTGCAATGTTTCTTAAGTATATCATACACAAATCATGTATAAGATTCATCCAGTATTGCCTACACAACAGTTCACATAAGTATCACTTTACTATAATACAACAGTCATAAAATGAGCAAACAATGCCCCCGCCCCTGTGGTGTCGCCAAAAAATGTAATGTTTGGAATACTAAGAGATGCATGTCTGCAGCACTAGGTTTAACCTTCTCCCTGTAGCCTAACTCCATAACCAATACAAATTTGGTGCCGAATGGCTACCTTGTAGGCTGACAGTAGTCTTACTCTCAACCATACAATTACTACTTCTTACTGTGCAAATTAAAAGTGTCATAGGCAAATGTGGCCCCTGATCATGATGATGCAATAATAATACTATTAAAGCTACTGTACTTAGCGATGATCATATGCACTGTATACAATACCCAGAGAGTCAGAGACCAAGCAATTCTTCCTAACCAACTTTCGAAAAGCCTGAGTGGGTGCACATTAGCCTCCACAAGGCCTTTCTAAGGGGGTTAGGATGGTAGAATTTGGCAGAAATAAGGTCTGACTGGCCAGGGGATTCGGTCTGCCATTAAGGTTTCATGTCCCCGTCAGAAAACTGCACAGGCAAATGAAGTCTTCGGTGGCTAAACTCCCCTGGCCAATTATTCTCCCTATTTGGCTAAATGTTACTGTTTTTGAACCTGTTTTGTTAGTCTGGTGGAGACTAGTTAAACATGGCGCATGTTTATTTCAATACATTACTGTCACATTTGAGGCATAGTACATTTAGAAAACCACATTCTTAACACGACACTAATACATGTACAACCTTAACATACTGTGCTTGAAGGGTATATACGTAGAAAAATAAATAACCTCTCTTTTTGATATGTCACAGTTTTTGGGGAAGACTTTCTTCTTGCACACAGCTTTGCCAAATATAAGAATCTACAGCAGTCCGATGTGTGTCCAGACAATCCACCAGCTTTTTTTCTAAAAACACAGAGATACTGACTGTGCTTCATATAATACACAGAACATCTAAAACTTTGAACACAATTCTGCATATGGAAATAGACACTAACAATTCACACATCATATAACTGTGCACCTCAGGAAGATGGAGTATCTTTCAAATACAGTGTAAAATTTTTCGCCACAGATGAACGAACAATAGGGCATGAATATGTAAAACAGGCTAGGAACAAAAGACAGTGGCATTACTAGGCTTGACTATGAAAATAATAAAAGAGTTGGGAAACCTGTACTGACTCTGAAACCTGTACCAACTGAAAGAAAGTTGGGAGCTTTTTTTTTGGAGTCAAACACATAAAAGTCACATCATATACGCTCCATAGACACACAGGCATACTGGTAACGGCAACACAACATTGTCTTTCGTTTCCACATAGGCAAAGACGACTGGTTGAATGATATAGCAGCATTTGGCCACACAACACATTCATACAATGGAGAAGAGAGATTCCCTTTAGTTTGACTCTCAGCATATCCAAGAACGTAGATTTGCCCCAGGCATAGTTCTGGACACGTGTGGACTATCCAGAACCATGCCTGAGCATGATTCTGGATAAAGCATGGTTCTGGATGTAACACAACTCTAGTGCAAGTCCATGACCCAAATTTCAACAAACAAGACCCTATACGCTGGTGGAATGACTGGACGCCATCAGACTGCAATTCATACAGTCAGTCAAAAACATGCAGAATTTCATTCAAACTCACAAACTTGTCCGCACTCACACACTCGGTGGCAAGAAAATTTGCCCATTAAGGTATTAAGTATGTACATCACCCTCCAAACACAGTTTGCTATCTTAAATCTCGTTACATAAAACACAAATTAATGTACAAGTCGTTACCTAACCTTAAACAGTGCTTGTCAATCAATCAATCAATCAACCTTACATCATAATACATGGCAACTGTGACATCAACCAACCACTAACATTACCATATTAGGCACCCTACTACACATGGGACAAACCAAACTAAAACCTAGACAGGGGTGCAGCCTTGCGTGGACCTTAAAAACAGGTTTATCGTCACATTTTTTTTGAAGATAATTCATCACATTTGTTCCACTAGCATCATGTCCCGACATGAGCCGAATCAGATATCATAATACACATCAAAGGCACTTTTTTTACTTGCTATTCGGCTTCACCCTCTCTAGGTTATTGTTAACAGGTTACATCTATGGTAGAACTACATATAAAATATTGCAAAATTTTACATGCCATTGTAGACACTACCAACAGATAGGGTAGGCAGGCTATGGCCATGGGGAGGAAGTTGGCAGTCCAATATGCCTTTTCAAAATGATATCTAAACAGAGGAGTTTCAGTTTCCTTTCAAAATATTAGGAAGTTGACATACATGTATTTCCATTTGCCTCACTCCAACATAAGCCTTCAAGATGCGCTGTGTATTACAGTAACAAAAAAATGTATGGCATATAAAAAAAGCTAATCATACACATCTCATGGCCTTTCCCTAAAATTATATGTTGTCTGTCTGATTTCACCAAAGCCTCAGAGGCAAAATGAGAAAAATTGGACAAAGCATTTAGTTACCAAGCAAATGCAGTTTAGATATGACCAAAATCCTGCTTTTTCTACTAAACAAAATCATAGTCACTACAGGTTTTAATGAATATAATACAAGCTATACTGATGAGCTACATGGGATATTTCCTAAGACTTCATAGAATTCTACCAGAGGTTCTTAAACTTGATGCCTTATGTTTTCCCCAACAATTACTGATTGACCACGATTATCCTTTATCATTGATTCTGTTTATGCAGCCTGAGACGTACTGCGAACTATGGTAGAACCTTTCCAAATTTTTGTTTAACTTCAAGTCCAACATATCACTAAACTCTTGCTAGTGCAAGTCTAATATTGTATAAACCAGTATTGCTGTGCCCCTTAACACGATTCCCTTGGGACTTCAACTTTCTAGCAAGGGACTGTAAGAAGTGTGACGTTCTCTATGAAACAAAATTCTTGGAAAATAAAATGGAAATTAGCAAAAAGTACAACACTGCAAGCAATATTTGTGACTTGCAGCTGCTGTCAACAGTGATGCAGTATTACATGTTTACAGAAACTTGATCACTGCAGTTGCTCTTCATAACTATCAATAAAACAGTTACTGTAATAACTGACTATCTTGCAACAATGTATATGTACAGTATGGAGTATTGGTGTGAGTAGCTACTTGTACAAGTAGATGCAGGCAAGGACCTTCTGTGTCCCATCCCGTGTAACGTCTATCTCTTCGTTCCTCTTCGTTTGGCCCGAAGGCGGTCCCTAGCCCGTGATCCGGTCACCGCGGGCGACTGCGTTGATCCGATGGAGAATCCACCGGGCGTTCCCGGCGTACCAGGGGTGAAGCCGCCGAAGTTCGGCTGAGCAGGCGTGCCAAATGTGGGGGTGCCGGCGGGGGTACCTGGTACAAAATGCACAGAAAGAATTGTTGTGTTTACATTTGTACCTTCGAAGAAGGAAAACATATAGTTTTTGCTGTTTCTGCTTCTTCTTCCTCTTCTCCAAACAAAAAAAGGTCAATGACGTGGACCAGCAGGCTGTCACCATGGTAACTGGTGCTGTAGCACCCTGTAGTGTTGGTTTACATGTACATTATGTAGCAAGTGGCAGGACAGAGTTGGAGTGGCTGGTCACCATATAAATATGAATGTGATTGAGTGAGAATGAACAGAGCAGTTTTTTGTTAGGCTGGACCATGTGAAGCATGTTCAGAATACAAGATATCAAAATCGATATCAAGTTCTGCAGCAGTACCAAGGAAAGCTGCCAGGGGGTCCAAATTCTTATCCTTTCTTCGATAGGTCAAGACCTACATACTAGTACCTACCAAATTTCATGACAATCCTGCCAGAGCTTCTTGAATTATCATGCTAAACCATGTACATCCAAACAAACAAACGTTACAAAAACATGACCTTCTAGGAACTAGGGATCTTGTTTGTAATGTTACCTGCTGCAAAGTTGAATGAGGGTGTAGGTGTACCAGGAGGCTGGGCTACAAAAGCAGGCTTCTCCGGTGTGTTGGTCTGCCCAAACTTAAACACTCCCGACGACTGCTGGGGGGTAGCTACAATGTATGAAGGGGAGTCAGAAATAACACAAAAATCTGTAACTATGTCTCACTGTATCACTGTAACTAGCAAAAAGTGTATTTGTAACCTTCACCGATGTAGCAATAAGGGTATTCGTGGGTGACAAAGAATGAGAACTAAATGTATATAGAATGATACTAACTGAACTTACAATTAAGCACGATATAAACAGTACGTGTAACTTTTAATTGCATAGCTTTTGCACATTATTGCTGCACAGCTCAGAATCAGAAGCATGAAACAGAGACTGGAACTCACCAAACCCACTAGACTGTGCTGCCGTTCCGAAATTAAACCCTGTCGTTGATGCTGTTGTTGTTGCTGCCGCACCAAATCCAGATGAAGTTCCGAAAGCGTTCTGCGTGGCGGTGGCCCCGAAAGCGTTCTGCGTTGAAGGCGCTCCAAAAGTGGGAGTACCCGAAGCAGCAGTACCGAAAGTCCCTGCGTTTTGCTGCCCAAACGCTGGTTGCGTTGCCATGGGAGCCGCGTTTGCATTTGTGGAGGTTCCGAAAGCATTCTGCGTGCTGCCAAATGCATTCTGGGTAGCTCCGAACGGGTTTTGTGTAGCAGACGACGCACCAAAAGCTGGGGCCGCTGGTTGGCTTGCTGTGCTACCGAATGCAGGCGTAGCACTGGCTCCAAATGCTGGTGTAGTACTCGCTCCAAACGCTGGGGCTGTTGTACTGCTTGCGCCAAATGCTGGGGCTGTTGTAGTGCTTGCACCGAATGCTGGAGCTGTTGTAGTGCTTGCGCCAAATGCTGGGGCCGCTGTGGTAGTACTTGCGCCGAACGCTGGGGCAACTGTGGTGCTTGCGCCGAATGCTGGGGTGGCAGTCGTCGTGCCTGCTCCAAACGCTGGCATGCTGCTGTCTGTCTTCTGTCCGAAAGAGAACGTTGACGAAGCCTGGGTGCTCGCCGTTCCAAACTGGAATGGCGTCGCCTGGCTGCCCCCAAACGGCCCGTTGCTTGTACTGCTGGTTTTTGTGGCCCCGAAAGCGTTTAACGCACTCCCCGCTGTCGCCGCTGTGGTAGCTGTAGTCGTTGCTGCTCCAAAACTAAAGCCAGCGGTTGTTGTTGTAGTGGTAGAGCCAAAGCCAAGACCGGACGCTGCTGCAGCCGTTGTTTTAGGAGCAGCGCCAAAGCTGAAGGGCGTGGCAGTTGCAGCTGGCTTTGCAGCCTGGCCGAATGAGAATCCGGCGGAACCAGCTGCTGTTGTTGTCGCAGGCTGTCCAAATGAAGCCGTGCCAGTCGTGGTCTGTCCGAATGCGGGGGCGGCTGTGGTGGCCGCCTGTCCAAACGCTGGCAAAGAAGAGGCGGTGGGTTTTCCAGACAGATTGAAAATTCCTGTCCCAGCGGAAGTGGTAGCAGGCGCAGAACTTGCAGCTGCGGTGAAAGAGAATCCTGCTGCGGCCGTGGTTGTTGGCTGCGTGGTGCTGCTGAAACTGAACCCTGCACCACCTGACGTAGCTGGTTTGGCTGTATTGGAGCTCGAAGTTCCCCCAAACGCAAACAAACCAGCCTGTGTGGGAGCACTGCTAGCCTGCGTTGTCGTCGCATTCAAACTTGCTGTTGTACCCGTTCCAGTTCCAAACCCTGAAGTTGACGTTGCCCCAGCCGCAAAGCTAAAGGTTGTACCCTTCGTTGAAGCTGCTTGAGTTGTCGCACTTGTATTTGCATTGAAGGTAAATCCTCCACTAGAGGGACCCGACAAAGACCCTGCACTAAACCCTCCTGTACTGGAGCTTGTGGTGTTTGTCTCTGGTTTCGAGTTAACAGTCGACGGTTGGTTTCCAAAGCTGAACAGTCCTGTGGAGTTAGCCTGGGGGACTGAAGCATTCGTGGACGAAACAGGAGCGGTACTGCTTGCAGGAGGACCGAAGATTGACGGGAAGGTTGTCTTTTGTCCGCCGGTGTCCGGCTTTGAACCAGAGGCGGCTGAGGTGTTAACACTAGTGCCTGAGGAAAGGATTGGAGCAGATGGTATTGCCGCTGATGTGGAGATGGGTGTACCCTGTGTGAGGGCTCCGAAGTTGTACGGTGGCGGTGCCGTGGATGGTACGGTCACTGCAGGCACTAGTGTAGTCTTGTCTGTAGCTGCAGGATTACCGAAACTAAACGATGTACTGACTGCAGGTTGAGCTGCTGCGGCAAAGTTGGGTGCTGCTGCAGTCGTTGCTGCAGTTTTTCCTGGCACCGTCAATGCTGCTGCTGTGAGTAGTGTAGTGGGAGCTGTGGAAGTCGTATTGAGCAGGAGACTACTTTGAGGTTTGACTGTTTCTGTGGGTTTTGCTAAAAGGGTGGAGGTGGATACAGCTGTGCTGGCAGCTGCAGCAGATGCTGCGGTTTTCAGCAAACTGGTGGCAGCTGTTGAAATGCCACCTGCAGGTTTAGGTGCTAGGCTTGTTGCAAGATCAAGACCTGCAAAAGAGAAATAAAAGACTCCAAGATTTGACACATTACTTTAGAACTAACACCAAACAATAGCTTTAATTGCACAACCAAACAATATTCTAATTGTAATGTTATAGCTATGCATTGAACCATGCTATTAAACCATCATGCAATAAAAGGGAAGCTGCTAAATTAATTCTAGGATTGGGAGCAGCTTTTTATAGACTGATTTTCTTGTGTATCTCATTACCTGGTTGTCTAACCTGGATGTTTATCATTCATCGATGTAACTCTAGGATTTTACATGTTTACCTACAAACTAACACCAAACATTGGCTTTAATATGTTTAACCACAAACCTGAAGAGTTGAGAGAAAGGCTTGGTGCAGGTTTGGAGGCTGTCATGAGGAGACCCGCACTCGGCCTACTCAAGTCTGTCCCAGCATCTGGCTTGGAGAGTAGAGGTTTGTCAGGCGCGGCGAACAGGCCTGCTGAGGCCGCCGGCGTTGGCGCTGTTACAGCGGGCTGTTCTTCGCCCACGGCCGCCTGAAGGACTCGCTTCACGCGCTCCACCTTCCGCCGACGGTCCTCCTCGTAGATTTCTCTGGTGACCTCAAACCCGGGGTCAGGACCAGGGGGAGGCTAAGGGAAGACATCGAGAAGTTTTAAATACATGTGTGAAACGATTGGTCACTCTAGAATTTGAAATTTGTGTTCCACAGTATTAGTATTACAAAGGTAAAGGTAGTCTTATCCCTTTAGAGGTTGTAGGTGCAGTGGGATTTCATCCATTGTGTATGGAGCACATATGAGTATTGGAAAGCAGAGTCTATCCATAGCCTTCCACTGCCTTTTACCAAAGCAAGCCAAAGCCAGGAATAAGAAGAAGTTGTGTTAAGTGCCTTTATGATTTATCAAGGACATAACATCTGGCCCAGAGCTGGCGGGATTCGAACCCATGTCTCCTAGCCTAACCACTAGGCCATTGCTTTCAAGTAACTAAAGGAAGAAGCAAAGACAGAAAAAGAGCCTACCAGTTTAGGTCCTTCGTGCTGAAGTTGCAGGACCCCCCTCCTCCTGGCAGGACCCCCCTTCTGTGCCAACGCCCCCTCCTTTGCTGCAGGTTTCTCTGTGTCTGCAGGTTTTGTGCCTTCTGCAGTTACCAACGACTCGTCCTGTATGCTGTCTGCCTCACTGGGTGGACTGGACCCCCTGAAAAACAATGGTACATCCCATTTAATTGTATTGACAACACATCTACGATTCAGCTGCTTTCAATGGCTTAGGATTTCTTCATCTTCTGAATTTCCTAAAGACAAATACCAGCACTTCAGGGATGGAAATCCCACCTGCACATGCAGGTTAGTGCAGGTAAAATTGGAGCTGTGCAGGTATTTATGATGTTTACCTGCATCTAACCTGAAATGGTCCATGTACTGGGCTTATATGTACATGTAGGTGTATGTGAATTTCTATTGCTGTATTGACTATTACCACCTGTGAAGTGTAAAAAGAAATATTGACAATGGTTTCTGATTCAGAACAGTTTTTAGTATGATTCATACTTCCTAAATTCTGAGTGGTGCATGTACTGATTTATGAATCTTTTTAATCTACACGTGTACTCACTTGACTTTCTTGGCGTCAGGCGTGTTCCTATCCGATGGGGTCAATGACCCGGCTGTACTGAGCCTGGAGGAGGCGGGGGACGTGTTCTGTGAGCCGTGGATCTTTCGTTTCCCTCTGAGTTTGTCCTGCCCGCGGCGGTAGGAGTTGAAGGAACTGTTGAAGGCGTTCCTGGTGGAGCCGGCCGGACTGCCTGCACCGTTTCTTACCCTCTTCAACACCTGTACAGGAAGGACATGTCTTGGTATTGTACTACTAATTTGTAGTCGAATATTGGCCTTTTGCCCCCACAACTTTGGTTTGACTCCCAACTAGAATGTAGTCAGACTCATGCCAATATATATCATAAGAAGCCTCAACAATTTACTCTTTCAACTTTTCAATGTGTGCTTACATGTAAAGCTGTGCATCACAACAAACATGTGATGGATAGTCATGGTATACTAGACTAGATAAAATGAAGGCAACTGTGACCAAGAGAACTTGATTGATTTAATTTCATTTTAATTTATGAAATAAAGACTAAACTTTATATCCAACACTAGAATGAATTGGGACTTACCCAAAAATGCTAAGCTACATTTTAATTTAATTCAAAATCTTACAATAAATTGACAATATAGTGTCAAGAGTGTATTGGTATCAGGGATATCTAGTTGTTTATTTTTTCTTCTACAGAACTTCCAGAAGCTGTTTAGAAGAAAAGAAAAAGCATATTTCAAAAAAAAAAATGACCAACTAAATCTGGAATCTGACCCACCTCTGGGTTGTCCTCCCACCTCTGCCTGAGTGCCGGCCGTTTGAGCGCGCCGGCCTGTGGCTGGATGGGTTCTCCCTCCTGGTTGGTTGGGAGGGTTCTGAAGGCAGAGGAGGCGGAGCTTGCAGACGACAGGGAACTTCTTCTTCTGGTGAAGAAAACAAACAATACAGGAGACGTGAGTTGGACAATTGAATTTGTTTGTTTGTTTCACATAATCAGTAAACTGCCTTTAGGCCTAACACAGCAGTTTTGTAGAGTAAGTACAATGCATGCGTAAGACCGGACTGTAAGGTTTGAAGCACTCACACCGGGAAAGACCCCTGCTCTTTTCAATAATTCAGTGGAATCATAGGCATTTCCAGTATTAAAATAGCTATTGTTAAGTCCTCATAGATGCTAGAGGTGTGATTGAGACAACATAGTGTTTTGAACATTCTATGGTGTTAACTGAAGTACTTTCCTTCTCTCTTTGTAGAATTTCCGACAAAGTTTAGTACCACCTAAATACCAAGTAGTAGATGATCATTAACTACAAGATGACTGCCCAACATTCAAACACTAGAACTACCGTATTTCTTGTAATAAAGTTCGCACCCCAAATAAAGTTCGCACCCCCGATTTGGGCTTCGTCGGAAGCCATCGCATGCCTGCTGAGATACTCAACAGAAAACCCTGAATAAAGTTCGCACCCCTTTTTCAGGAGTTTTCCCTGCGACGCACCCCGCGAATTCCCGATATTTGATCGCACCGCACTCTTTGATGAAGTCCCAATGTTTTTCTTTTGTCATACCAAATCGCCGGCCACGGAATTTTCGGCAAAACGTCACCAAAATTTGATGGTATACATCGTTATTTTGCAGTTAAAAATTCACACCAAACTGACATGTAGTGGCTCGCGCTGCACTGAGAATTAGCGGATTTGTATCGTATCGAAGGACCAGACGTCGAACGGTTTGATTTCTACTAGGCTATTCAAAGATGAACTTGTAAAATACATTTTCAAAAATAATCGTTCGTGTCCCGGCATTTATTTTCTAAAAAATACGGCGCTGAAAATGTGTTTGTTGTGCCGCGCGCGCCAGCCGGCGCGGCGGACGTGCCTGCATGACCTCGAGGTCATATGCAAATATTGCATAACGTGACCGCGATACGCGCCTCCGATTGGTCGATGCTTCACAGCGCAGCGCGGGCGGCAATTCACAAAGTGTGGCTACGGGCGTGTAAACAATTTTCTTTGTTTCAAAATACGCGCCAAAAATGCTGTTTCTACGAATACATAACGATCTTCTAGTGAAGAAATGCACAATTCAAAGAATCTTTGGGGAAACTAGATATTTCTTTGCGGATTTATGGAGTAATTTGCGTAATTTTGACGCCCAATCTACCCGGAAGTTTACGTGCCCAGATCAGCGTGGGTTTGAATTCACGTAGTTTTATTGACCAAAACAAGAAACAAAACTACCGCTAAAGAAAATCCTGTAACATTTCAGATACCAGTGATTATGGTTTTGTTCAAAATATTTATGGATTCGCACGATGTACCGGCGTTTCAGCCGTATGCTTCCTCAGGAATTCTTGCCGCGTTTATAGCGGCGTGGGGAAATATTGCACGGCCCGGCGTTCTTGCTTCTGCACGCTAAAATTTTTGTCGGGCGGTACGACACAGCCAGCGTTCATCGCAATTCGGTGTCTCATAATATTATTTTTATATCAATTTAACAACAATACCTTTTAATACTCAACAATATACGCATATGTGATCAAATTATACGTAACGTCTCTGCCTTGTAAACATAAAACATGAATGAATTATTGCTTGTCGGCCGCTACCATAGCGCGTAATGACCGACTGCTGGCTTGCCTCCCGATTTTTCTCGGGGAAAAACCTGAATAAAGTGCGCACCCCGACTTTGGCTTTGACCTGAACCCCCTACTTGAGAGTTGAAATGTCAAAAAAGTGCGACCTTTATTAGAAGAAATACGGACTAGTAGAAGACATTGCCTTTCACAGTTTTTTATGGACGCTGACATTCACCTTCTCTTGTCGTAGTTTCCTTCCTCGCTGTCGGTGCGTGATCGTTTCCGCCTCTGCCGTAATGCCTGTACGACCGTTTCTGTATCACACGGGTCCGCCGGCGGGCTCTCTTCTGCAGCTGATAATCTGGAAAAGTCAATTACGTGTATGTGTGATTTATCAGCTGTCTACAAGTTCAATTCCAAGATGTTTGATTGAATATAAAGTAGATACAGATCCATGCATCCCTTTTACATTACCATGCAAAGTACATGTATTTCAAGCAAATTTTTATTGAGTAAATTGGGTGAAGTATTTGACCACTCCCCACAAGCAAACAGAGGGACGGGTCCTGGCCCTGGTCCTGATGCATCTCAGATTTACATTGTTAAACCGTAAAAAAAAAAAAAGAAAACTACCTACCGACCCTAATTTTTTCAGGACTTAAACTGGAAACACAACATTAATTTTTCCTAGGCATTACCTTGAGCTTGGCCTGAGCAGCAGACTGGGTGATGTGACCAGTGAAGTGTTTGGAGGAGGGGCAGCTATCTTCACCGTGACAAGACACTAGCTGTTTATTGCCAGGATTACTATAAGTATAATACAGGAGTGATCAGTCCTTACCTGGAGCTGGGCCTGAGCAGCAGACTGGGTGATGTGACCAGGGAAGTGTTGGGAGGCGGAGCAGCTATCTTCACAGTGACAAGGCTCTGGCTATTTATGGCCATTATTACTATAATACAGGAGTGACGAGTCCTTACCTGGAGCTGGGCCTGAGCAGCAGACTGGGTGATGTGACCAGGGAAGTGTTGGGAGGGGGGGCGGCTATCTTCACAGTGACAGGGCTCTGGCTGTTCCCCCTCTGGCCGTGCGGACTGAGAACCCTGGACACCAGGCTGCCCTGCCATCTCACATGTGGCAACGTCCCTCTGAAAAGGCAAGGACACAATGTATGGAAACTATAACAATCTCAACCCAACTTCAATAAATGTAGCGAGCTTTTACTTCAACTGTTACAGGAAGTTACAGGAATGCTAAAGGTTTGTGTCAATGCCAGAAATAAAATTTTGTCTAACTTGTTGTGGAGCTGTGTAGCTAAACAAATTGTAGGTAAAGGTACACAGGTTTGGGTACAGGTCAAACTTTTGATTGGCCAAACTTGTTCAGGTACAAGTCCAGACCTGTACCCAAACCTGTGTGCCTGTACCTAAACACATAGGTACAGGTACACGGGCTTAGGTACAGGTCCGGACTTGTACCTAAATATGTTTGGCCAATCATCTCTAACTTCTAAGTTATACTGTATACACGTAGCCAACTGTCTTTTTAGTGGTAAATTGTTGTCTTTGTCTGAGGAGTTACATATTCTAATCTAAACACAAAACTTTTACTGAATTTCAAGTGCTAAACTTTCAAAATTGTCATATTTGAGGTGCAATTTACCTACTTTATTCTTTAATATAAAAAGGGTGTCCACTACTAGTGTCTTATTTTGTTCAGGTACAGAAAAATGTACATGAGATTGAGATATTCAGATGTTCTGTCCAGACCTGCACATGTACCTTAATAATTTTTGAGGTATGATGATGATGATGATGAGGTACAGGTACTTGTAACAGGTATAAGTACATGTAGACAGTCCTACCTTGCTGTATACTGTGCCTGGTGAGTTGGGTACCTCCGAACCACAGGAGTGGGGCTGGCAGGTGATGTCACAGGCATGTTTGGACTGCCTAGGGTACTGAACAGAGGAGAGAAATATCGTTAACTCAAAGTCAAACTTACTACTGAAGTTAAGTACATCTTTTAATCAGGTATGGGCTGTTTTACAACTCAATATAAATATATAAAAGAGCAGTGATCTAATTGATTATCTGAGCAGACTATTTGTTCCAGAAGGATTAAAAATGTTTTATTTGCGACATTGAGAAATACATGTATTTCATACATGAGAGTCGAAATGCGTGTCGACGTGTATTTTATGTTTTTTCTACACAGTCTTGCAAAAAATCAGTACTAAGGCTAGCTAGTCTGAGACAAACAAAATACAGATCACACAAACTTCTTTTGTAACTTAACTATCAGATAGAGTTTAATTCCTAGCAATACTTTTGACAAATTAACCCTCAAAGTGTCAGGGAATATTAGAACTAGGCTTTAAACTGGCCCATAACACTGGGAGGGTTAAACTTAAAGTAAAAGGTTAGTGATCTACTGTCCCGTGTATCATATGGAAAGGATCTGTCACACAAAAACTTTGACATTTTCTTCCCAACAAAGGTCACCAGTGAGTCATAACCAAAAGGTCGTTTTAAAAACCAACTACAGTACTAGTATCTCTGGCCCTCAAAGGGCAGAACACTGAATCATCAGTGATCAAGGCCATACATGTACATAATAAATACTTCCTTCAGGCTTGCTATGTCACATGCTTTGACAAATGATAAATACCCCCATCCCTCCAAGTGGATTTTACAACGTACATTTTTGTGTTTTCCATATTTTAGTGCCTTAAAATGTGGTACCATAATAATTACATACACATGATTGGAAAAAAAAGAAATTTTAATACTCCACACAACATCTACATGAGGATAATTTTACGATTTTATCTGTACAATGAGGTTCAAAATTTAGACTCCTTGGTAGAATGTAGATTTATGACAATTTACAAGAAAAGGCACAAACTTTGAGGATATAATATGCATTGAAAATTTTCTTTAAAAAAATCCAGCTTTGTCCTTGACCGTAAGTCTACCGGAAGTGTACAGACCGCAAGTTGGTTTCTCACCTGAAAGTCAGTCGCCTTGTGATCGCACTGAGTGAGAGCTCTTCCCCGGGCGAAGGCAGTAGGGGTCCCGCCGAAGACTGTAGCTCGTACTCGGGAGACCTAGTTCTTACGAAACTAAGGGTAGGGCTGAAGGGTTTCTTGCTGCTGCTACCAAGCGTTCTGTTACCGAAAGAGCCATTCATGTAAGAGGTTTCCGGCGTCGAATTTTTCTTCGTCCGTTTCGGGCGCCATGCGACGGCTTGCCGCTTCTTCCACTGGTAGGTGTCGTAGGCCCAGGCACCAGCGACGGCGGCGCCAGCCAAGCCCGCGAGGAAGAGGACGAAATAAAATAATCCGAAGAAATAAATTCCTGTCAGGAAACCTGCAGACAAGCCACCGATCGCATAAAATTTGCGATTTTCTGGCCGCATTTTGCCATCATCTTTGAGTTGGCGCCATCTTGAACATTTGCAGTAATAGCTATCAACTGCGCATGCGTACATGAACAAGGTTGAAAGTGCATTTTAAAATGTTGACCAATCAAGAAAGATGTTGTATACTGACGTGGTGATCAAAAAGTTATCCCATCAGTGATTGGGTTTTGGTCAAAAACTTTATCCAATCAGACCTCAGAATAGGAAAGTACAAGATGGTATATTTACATAGCGTGTCTCTGATTGGTTAATCTGAACAGAATCAACGGATTCGAAAGAAGGCGGCCATTTTTGATTTCATTTCGAGCGCCCCAGATTCCAAACCTAAAGAAAGCAAAACATTTGTGAAGATATCAACACATTTGAAGATTGAAACAACAGCTTGTAGGCTTAACAAAGGTAATATGACTTTTTATACATATTCTGACGCACAGCGACAGTTTGAACCTCCTACTTGACCGTAAACTCTTTACAAAAAATTAATACGATAGAGGCTTGCAGTGCTAGTGGGAGGGGGGCATTTGGTTCTTCTGTCACCCGCGCCCGCCAAAATTACTACCTTACTAACTAGTGATACCGCGTACGGTTGAGTAAAGGATGAAAAATAAATATTGACGAAAGATATCAGCTCCAAATTGTGATGTAGAAAAACATTATATGAGTGAAGTTCTCACTTTGTTTTGACATAAAAAACAAAAGTTATTTTTGTAAATATTATGCAGGTACAAGCATAAAGTTTTGGCGCAATAACAAAAATCTAATGTCGTGATTTGTTCTTCATGTTCTTCATGTTCTTGATCTAGGGCATCATGAGCTTCGAGTTTGCTGTTCCGCTAACGCGGAAGGACCTTCTCAAACGCACCTCAGACACGCAGTATGTGGTGGAGGAAGTTCTGACCATCAGACAGATCAACACACAGATTCATGGTAAGTAGTGTTCTTTTTTCACTTTGAGAAATAATCTAATGTGTTCAGATACACAATAGGTCCTGCCACATACATCACAGTATTACATGTACTACTAGTCTTTGATCATTGATTCAATGAATAATGGATGATAAGAAACTTCAATTAGAGTTATAAGAAACTTCAAGTCTTGTCAGGACCTGTCTTCCACAGCTTGTTGTCACACGGCCAGTCTGTATAGAACAGGTACTGGACTGCATGAACTATTATAATAGTTTTTCTAATGTCTTCGCAGGTTTGAAGTCTGCCTTCAGATCAGGACCTGCTGCCATCTTGGACAACTTTGACCTGATCTACAGTGTTCTTAGGTAAGGTCTGGGGTTGATCTACTGTGAACAAGTATGTATATGTAATGTATATGTAATTGTATGTTGATGTATTGTTATGTTCATGTACTCTCCTGGAAGAATAGCTGTCACCCTCGGGTGGGCAGCTAAAGGAGAGTTTTTCCTCAATAAACCTCAATAAGTAAAGACCGTGTGAACTACAAGCCAGAGAACAGTCAGAAAGTTGCTGAAGTCATCTGTGTATAACGGCGGAAATCTTGCATTGCAACTTCAAAAAAAGGAAACCTTTATATGAAAATCATTTTTCCCTATCAAAGCAAATTGAAATGAGAAGACATAGCTTTTGAAGAAAGTACATGTATAACAATTACAAGATTGTGATTTATGTTGTACAGCCAGCTGAATGAAGTGGAGACTGAAGTTAAGGAGGAAGTCTGGAACTTACTGGTCAAAGGTGGGTTGACTACAATGTATTGCATTAGACAAAATCAATCAATCTATTATTTGATTGAAAATCAATTATTTGATTATATTCTGCTATTTTTTGTCTTATTGAAATTTAGATACAGACTACAATGTAGAGTTATTCTGATTCACCTGAGGTTGTCAATGAAGCATGTGTGATATGCACAATAACAGTATGGAGAGATTTATAACATTTCATTTAGTTTAACATACATACTTGACCTTATCCCCCTTGCAGCTGTGTCTCAGCATGCAGCCCAGCTGCCGGCCCTGCTGGACACTGCAGACTTTGACTGCAGCACACGTCTGCAGCACCTTAACACGCTGAAGATGACTGCCTACCTCCTCACGCAGTTCATGGAAGCCTTCGAGGCGGAGGACACCAAACCCACAACTGTTACTGTGACAAAGGTTGGTGTAGTGTGCTCAGAATGGCCCTGTGGTTAGGCTAGCGGACACGAGACCAAGAGGTCATGGGTTCAATTCCTGGCAAAACATTGTGTACTTGGGAAAGGCACTTTCCACAACTTTCCTCACTCCACCCAGGTGTAAAATGGGGACCTGACTTTGGTTGGGGAGGTAAAAGGTGGTGGAAGGAAAGGGATGGGCTCTGCCTTCCAATACTGTGCCCTAGACACAGTGGGTTAACAACCCACTGCCCCTACAGCCGAAATACTGTGGGATTACCTTTACTTTTAGTTTGCTCAATGAATGGGAAATATTCTACCCAAAATTGCCTTTGTTGCAATGCTCAGCTTGACTAGAAACTGACTCAGCTTCCTTTTTTGTGTTGTAATGTGCATTTTTCTCTCCATGATGAAAAAAATTTCAGTCACTCAGCCATCTCATAGTGACCTGTGTTGATCATAGGGCCGCAAGTCTAAGAGAAAGACTACAAAGGGAGACTGGGACTGGGAAGGAGAGCGGCTGAGGGCGGTGCAGTCTCTGTCCCAGGTTATCCAGCTGGAGATCGGCAGACTGTGGGAACCGCCAGTGGTGGAGGAGGAGTTTGTCAAGTAATAAAAACAACTTTTTTTTTTTACATTGTAATACTTTGTACTAGTATATGAAATTCATTTATAAAACCATTTGCACCCTTTACTACTCTTATGCATTTTCTAATTGATATTTTGAAAGTGTTACAATGTCTGCAAATTGTACATCATTACAGTCAAACCTGTACAAGTGACCTCTTATTACATAAGGACCACCTAGCCAATGTGACTCCTTTTTGGTGGTCCCTTAGATAATTTTCCCATTGACACAAACATTAAGAATCCTGTCAATAAAAACCACCTGTTCACATAGATCACATTTTCTATGTCCTGGACAGTTTTGACTGTATCTTGTTACTACAAGCTGCTGTAGAATCTATATAGAGAATGTTAAATGTGTTTTATTATTGATGTTGTACCCCAGTATGGTAGCTAACACCTGCTACAAGCTGCTGGAGAATCCGAGCACCTGTAAGGAGAAGGGTTCTAAGGAAGCAGTCTTCCACCTGCTGGGCACACTGGTCAGGCGCTACAACCACGGGCTGGGTTAGTCATGCTGTAGTACTGATACTTGGGTCTCTGAAACCGTTTGCTTTGGTACTTTTTAAGCTGTTTGCAGGTTATAAAGTCTGTGTTTCAGGCTAGATTCCATCCAGATTAGATTAGAATTGTTATAACGTTAGAAGATGTTAGATTAGTATCAAAATTACCACCTGTATAATATGCTGCATTTTGTGTGTGTCTGTGTGTGCTACATAAAGTTAGGAGGTTGCTTCAGACATTACCATCTTTAGGACATTGCCATCTATGCCATCTTTAGCCCTGCAGCTAGCTCTAAGATGCCAACACATCAGCACACATGTACAAATGTGAGGTTTTGCTCATTCTTAACGATGTCCATCTCCAGGTGCTAGCCTGAAGATAATCCAGCTGCTGCAGCACTTTGAGCACCTGTCCAGCCCCATGGCACAGATGGTCGAGCTCTTCGCTCTGCAGTTCGGCGCCAAGTCTGTCATCAGTGACATCATGAGGTGGGGCCTTCTTTCCTTGCTCATTCGCTCCCTCTATCTTTGTTTTGCATAACCAGTAAACCACCTTTAGGTATAACAGTGATAACACACCAGTTTTGTACAGTAGGTAGAAGCTGTGTAAGACTGGCCTGTAAGGTTTGAACCACTCACACTGGGAAGGACCCCTACTCTTCTCTTGTCCTGCTGGGTTTTTTAATTTTCTGTCCCTCATTCAGTGGCTGATTGGATTGTAGTGCTATATGGAAACATGGTAGTTGCCTTAGGCTACTAGTAACTTTGATCAGTCTTTACTGTTTATACCTCAGAGAGAGAGATAGAGAAGGAAGGCTGTAAGCTTTTGCTTATATGTAAAGGCCTCCCTTTATCAACTTATAACAATTTAACACAACATTTTTTCCTAGGTCCAAAAATGGTACTTGCCTCTAACATTGACTCTTTACTGTTTATACAGAGAGATTGGTCGCATGGACCCCGCCAAGCTGGTACGCGACAACAGTGGCACACGGTCGTACGCTGCGTTCATGGTGGATCTGGCGGAGAGAGTCCCCGCCCTCATGCTGCCCAACATCAGCGTTATCCTGTGTCATCTGGACGCAGAGGTCAGTTCAGGTCAACTGTCAGCTTGTACAGGGTTTGATAATGTGTGTTGTAAAATTTCTTGTAAAAAAAGCATTCAAATTCTCAGCCTGGAAAGTCTTGAAATTTTACTGGAAGTCTGTGAGATCTATTGAGGTTTGAATGATGAAATATTAACATGAATACAATATAGGGATGCTCAAGGATTCAGGTTCAACTTGTTGACCCAGCCCTCAGTGGGTAAAGGGTTATTACTTAACATAGATACATGAACCCATTTATATCATACCCGGGCGTCGATACAGTGCTCCCGGCCATGTTGTATCCACCCGTACAACACGGGTGTATAAACCGGGCTTCCATAGAACGATTCGAACACGTTTCGCCCCAACCGTGTGCGCCGCTTTCGAAAATTCGAATACAGGATTCGGACATTGGAATGGATGTTGTAGCAGTTTTTTTGTTTAGGGACACCAAATTTTCATACAACACGGTGTATCCCGCATCACCCTCGGTCTCGGCCCGACCGCGAGTCGATACCTCGGGCAATACGGAATACACCGTGTTGTATGCTCTATGTGTAAAAGGTCCCTCTGTGTCCCTACTTCCCAGTCCTACACCATGAGGAACGGAGTACTCGGTGTCATGTCTGAGATCGTCATCAAGGAACTCAGCAAGGGTGACCTGGATGACAAGTCTAAGAAGGCGCGGGACCAGTTCTTGGACTGCTTGGAGGTAAGAGAAGAAAGTTCTCTCTATTTAATCTCTTGTCGTCTTGTCAACCAGAGATTGCTAGACTTGGTTTTCTCAAATTTGTATTCATTTGAATTGTTAGAAGATGCAATTTTATTGAAAATGAAGCTGCTATGATTATGATTATGAAGGAAAACTGGTGGAACGGGCAAGAATAGATAAAAAGCAATTTTCCTCCTTTAAGATTTTCTTAGATTCAAATCAAAGCAATTTTTTTTTGCATCTGCTTTGTAGCATTTAATTCCTCACTGTTCTGTTTTTCTTTTCTGCAGGAACATATCCATGATGTGAATGCCTTTGTTCGCAGCAAGGTCCTCACCCTGTGGCTCCACATCTGCAATGAAAAGGTCAGACTTCCTACCCTGAACAAGCTGTAACATTGCTGTACATAACAGTGTTCGAAATACTTTTTTGAACCAGGTAGCACAGTGTGCACCGTTGAGTTCAGCGGTACATATTTTCAGGTTGCGTGGTGCGCTACCTGAGTCAGGGAGCAACTAGCGCACAAGAAAATCTGGTAGCAATTGCTAGTGTGCTAGTGGGTATTTCGAACACTGCATAATGATTTTGTTGTAGTGATTGTACAACTGCAGATACTTCAAACTGAAGTGTCCCTTGTTATAATGATACAATTTAATTGACTCATCTTCATGCAACACAATATGATACAAGAAAGCAGTAGAAATGGGTGCAATGTAAGTTTTGGCATAGATCATGAGAAAGCCCTATGTGACTAGGTAGGTAGGTGGTTGACTAGCGAGATTATACCACCCCTTACTGGGGGACATACCCTTCGATGGCTGATACAAGACAGGGTCGCTAGTTCTCCGTCAGGGTGATAATGTAAATCACTGTGTAGTTAATACATTTGTACAAGATGAGGGTTTGCCTGTCGGCCTCCGTTCGAGTGATTTGTAGGGAATCACCAACTTCCAGATAGTAGTATTTGGACCATCGCACACCAGGGCATGCCCCTACTTTTTTTTAAATGTGTGGGGGGGCATGGCTCTCCCCAAACACAGCACCTCCATGTAATGTCCTATCCAAGGGACTGTGTGACTTAAGTCCTCACTACCATTCTGCAGGCCATCCCCCTGGGCAGGTGGCACCAGCTGCTGTGCCTTGTTGTAGGGCGGCTACAGGACAAGTCCAGTCTGGTCAGGAAGGTGGCTATCCAGCTGCTTACTACCTTCCTCACATCCAACCCTTTTGGAGCAAAGGTGAGAAGTGAAGAAAAAACATGGAGAAGACATTGAATTGCAGTAGTGTGTTCTGCCCAGGAATTATAGCTATTATATTCTGTAGCAGAATAATCAAAACCTGGATATGTATGTATGTATGTATGTATGTAGTAACTGTTACAATTTGTGGCAACTTTGCTTATGGACCAAACTGTTTATTTCTGAATTCTAAGTTCTAAATTCAGATTCAAATTCACCAAAGTGTTAAATTCTGAATTGCTCGTTTCTTGTCACCAAACTAACTCAAGTCTACTACTTCTACTACTAGAAGGAAGGTAAAATGTACCTAGGGGTAAAATGTTGTACATGTAAACACTATTGCAAACATATGCCAGCATTGCTGTTGTTACTGCTCTTTGTTAAAGGGAGATTTGTTTGTTTGTTGATGATCTCAGCTGCCCCTTGATGTGCTGAAGGCAGAACTAGAGAAGGAGTCGGCCAGGCTAGCAGAGATCATGCCTGAACAACCCCTGGACCAGCCACAGGGTAAGGACCTCTCCTCTTTCACCATCAGGATGTTAACTACGTAGCCTTGTGGTTAGGGTTCTTAGGGTTGTTGACTCAGAATCCGAAAGTTCTGTGTTCGAATCCCTGTCAGGGTCTAACGTTTTGCCCTTTGGAAAGGCAACTGTACACCTCAGTGTACGAAATACTTTTTTGAGCCAGGATGCCCAGTGGCAACCTAGGATGAAAGCTAGGTTGCTCATCAAAATTCCAGGTTGCCCCGAATTTAAACTCTTCTACATTATGATTAACTTTGTTAGAATGCAATGTGCATTTATACATTTCTGACAGAGTTGTTTCACCTTACCTGAAGTGATGAGCTCTTCCATGGGAACTTCTCAATAAACAGTTACCAGTGGAAGAAAGAGGCATCCTTACCACAAAATTTAGGTAGTTCACTGAGCTACCTGGGTGTAAAAATAGGTTGCACCAAGCAAAATATGGTTGCACAGTGCAACTAGGCGACGTAGTATTTCGCACGCTGCACCTATTTCCTCACTTCACTTAGGAGAAGAAATGAGTGTCTAACTTCGATTAGGGCCGTCCTTTCGAATAGGACATAAAGCCAGAGTGTTTGAGGAGAGCCACACCTAGAGCGCAGTAAAGATCCCACCACACTTACTGAAAATAGCAGGAGTCTATCCCGGTGTGAGTGGTACAAGCCTTACAGTCTGGTCTCAGGGTTGACATCTTGTGTTGTGCCATGTCCAGATGGCCGTCCAGTTGAGGAGGAGTGGTCAGCCATCCAGCCCGAAGTGATGACCGCTCTACTGGACCTTCAGCAAGAGGAGGAGGAGGAGCAAGAGCTGATCGGGGAGGAGGATGGGCTAGAAAGGTGAGTCTCTTTACCATACAGTGATAGCACAATTTACAGCAAAAACCTATCATAAATAATTGGCTTTGAGGACTTTGACTACAGCTTCATGACCCTTTACAGTAGTGTGCATTTTAGGTGAGTGACAACAGCTGGGATTCAAACTCAAGACATCTTGGTCCAGAGGCAGGGTCAGTTAGACCAGTGGACCATGCACATGACCATGCAGTGGGCTATGTCTATGTCTCCAGTGTATGTCAAGTGTATAAATGCTGCAGTTTCTGCCATTCACATTGCAAACAGTATGAGATCAACTTTTTGTATCCTACATGATTGTGGATTGTTGAACTTCATCATGATACCTTTATTCCTTACCATTCCCTCCCTGTGCCCCAGTGTTGTGCTGCGGGTGAAGACCCTACTGCAGCAGTCTCAGCACAAGTCTGCAGCCAGGCTGGTCATGGCAGCCCGGGACGCCTGGCCTGACGAACACATCTTCCTACCAGCTCACACCGACAGTGCAGAGGAGGAGGAGGGAGATGAGAATGAACTTCAACCTGACCAGAGGAATCTGTTAGAGATCCTGGAAGCCATCTTTGTTGGTAAGGAAAGAGTGGAAGATAATTACATTCCCAGAATTTATTGAGAAGTGTAAGAGTGACCTGGTGTGCTTGGAAGTCCATATAGATCTTATGATATCAAAAACTTAGAAAATTAATAAACCTGCTTACATCTAAAATGTGTTGTTTCTTCTGCTGACATAGGGACCACAGTTGGGACCCCCCTACCCAACCCTGAGGAGGTTTTGCCTGCATCTCTGCCAGAGGGGGGTACAGAGGAGGGGGCATCAGAGGGAACTGTGGCAGAGACAGAGGGGGGTGGAGAAGGGGGTGTAGTTAATGAAGTCAGCAAGCAGCAGGTCATTGTGCAGTACCTAAAGGTTAGTATGGGGGCACTTGTGTACACATGGACTTTCTCTTCTTTAAAGACTTTGCTGTTATCATATGTCCACCTCTTTAAGTGATTGTGGTGCTTAGCATAAGTGACAAAAATGTAAACTTGGATATTTGACTGGATCAAATAGCTGTTGCAGAAGGGGAAAAATTGAACATGTTTACCACCTACATGTACCGGTGCTGAACAAAATATTTTGTCCTTTTATTTCACTATTGTTGTTTCCTCCCAAAACTTTCCCATCGTGCGGTGGCCATTTGCAAACTCATGAAGGCCATGAGTTATTGTAAGATTCTTTTAGTTCCTTGATTTAGAAATTAAAGATGCAGTACTAGTCCTTCAGTAAAAGTGCCCTATACATAGGTGACTTAAAAAAAACATTCTAAAACCACTGCAGTCGTTCTTGTAGCCTGGTTACCAAACCTGTTTTAGCTCCCGAGTCTCTTTTGTCCTCTCCACAAATAGGATGAAAAGACTCTCTCACTCACTCACTCACTATCCAGTTTATTGTCTGTTGTTCCCAGTCCTCCGAGGGTTAGACATGCTTGTACACTGATGCTGAGGCTTGATGGCAGCCTGCCATTTGCCTATGTCCTGTGGGTTGACGTTATGAAGGTTCAGGTGGTGGAAGTCCTCCCTCACGTTGTTGATCCATCTCCTCTTTGGACTCTGCAGCTAAAATAGGTTTGGTAACCAGGCAATCATTCTTGTGTCCGCAGGATTCGGTGAACTTTGCGACCGAGATGCAGCGCGCCATCCCCATCCTGTGTCAGCTGCTGGGGTCAAAGGCCACCTCGGATATCCTGGAGACGATCGAGTTCTTCGTGAGCGCGTTTGAGTTCGGCCTGGCGGGGGCAATGGAGGGGGTCCGGCGCATGCTGGTGCTGATCTGGTCTGGGGAGAAGTCGGTGAAGGAGGCTGTGGTGGAGGCGTACAAGAGGTTGTACCTTTCTCCTACTGGAGGGAACCCCAGGTATCATACTAATCTATCATGGAAGTATCATCAATTTCTGTATATATCATACCCGGGCCACGATAACCTTTGATAACGGTTTTCTGGACCGGGCCGTACTTTACTGTACGTTTCGGACGTTGGAATTGATGGTGTTGCATTTTTTGGTTTAGGGACACCAAATTTTTGCTCATTTCTGTATGCATGTAAGCAATAGGAGATGACAGGCTTCACACTTTGCTCCCTTAATTGTACTGGTTTGCAACTGTTTGAAACCATTTTCCTCCCATCGCTGAGGATTATAGAGTAAGTTTTTTTGTAAACTCAGGTTTTGATAGCAAACTGAGGGCATTCTAGGGATAGTCCTGCATGTGTCCTACAGAATTCAGCTGTCTTGTTACCAAAAGACTGTGTTAGATTCCTTGTCAGCAGTTAGTACTGTCTCAACCTGGCTGAAAATCCTACCACATCAAAATCATAGGACGACCTAGATGTAAAAGTATGATTGTGACTTAAGACTTGATGAACTTAAGTCACCATAACTTTAATATTTGCCCCCACAGAGCCAGAAACCTGGCGATTGTAAAGAACCTGGCAGCTCTGACAGTGGGCGCTACTGTAGGGGAACTCACTTCACTGGAGGAGCTGGTAAGTTATGCTGAGGTCACATTTCCAAACCGGTAACTGGTGCTGTAGGAGACACCCTGTGGTGTTCAGTGACATTTTGTAGCTCCTGGTCACCATACATATGAATATGTTTGAGTAAGAATAAACAGAGCAGTAGTTTGTTAGGCTAGACCATGTGAAGATAAACATTATGCATTTGCTTTGCAATTGTTACCTTTCTAGTTTTGTGTACATCTTGTTTTACTCTGCCCAGATCTGTGAGTTGGTGCGAAGTTCCCTCCTGTCCTCTGGGGTCGTGACCTTACTGTGGGAGAGGTTTGCTCTGAAGATCCAGGGCACCACCGCCGAGGACAGCCGGGGGGCGCTTCTACTGCTGGGCATGGCTGCTGGGTGAGAAACTGTTAACGGCATCCAGTACAATTTCACGGCATCAAAAAAAAACTATTCTGGATGAGGAAATCTGTCTGATATTGTCATTTAGTGCAATTTCTTACGACATTTTTGTCATTATTTCATACTTGAAGCGTTTGAAATAGCCCCAAAACAATCTATGTGAAGATTCCATTTTCCAACTCCAACTCTGTCAGCGACACTGCATTTTTGCATCACAGATATCAGCACTAGTATGCTATAGGATACGGTTATTCAACTTACTACATTAACTTGAAAATGATCAGAAAATGACTCAAGCAAAAGTGGATAGATTTTGAAAACTGTTTGTCCATTTTTGCCCATGTTTCCTTCAGTGCTGAAGCAGACATAGTGCGGAGTAATGTGGACGTGCTGGTACAGGAGGGACTGGGACAGCGCGGACAGCACGACCTTCAGCTTGCCAAGGACACATGCACAGCACTGCTCAAACTGGCTGGCAACCAGAAGGTACCTGGGTCGAAAACTGTATCAAAGAGAAGAGAGTATAAAGTAGAGTGGATTCATTCCTCAAGCGAATCGACATCTTTCACACCGCAGTCGTCCCTCAGTAAGACATCTGAAAGTGGAACCGCACAGTTCCCGTTTAGAACTTTTATTCAGCCTGGCAACCAGAAGGTACCTAAGTTGAAGACTATCAAAGAAAAGGGACTATTGCAATCCAGAGTTGGAATAATTCAAATTTAATATACTAGGTCTTGATTAGTTAACTGACTCAGTACAGTAGTCAAGTCAGACCCAGGATGATATTGAAACTGTATAGTATTGTTGAATGCAAGACATAACAGCATTACGTACATACAATATTCAACATTGTAGTCATTCTATGAGAGAAAACGAACATGTAATTTTACAGACTATTAGCACTTACAATTTACATGTATGGAGGACAAGAAATGAAGGTTAAAATGGTATGAATAGCCACCCTCCATGTACAAATGACTTAAGTAAGACATTGGTTGATATGGTCCAGTTGTCATAGTCTAACACAGCCCATGTTTTCCCAGCGTAAGGCAGGGTGCCACGAGGAGCCACTTCGCTTCCCTGCTGATCATGACATGTTTACTGGACTGGCCGACATCCTGGTCAAAGGTGAGTTCTATAGCAAGGCTGGAAATACCACCTGTATATGCAGGTTAGTGCAGGTAAAATTGGAGATGTGCAGGTATTTCTGATGTCTACCTGTGCCTAACCTGCACTGGTCCATGTACTGGGTTTATATGGGTGTATGTGAATTTTCATTGTAATGATTTTTTAGTGTGAATAAATTTCCGAGATTCTAAGTGGTACAGGTGAAATTTGTCTAATTTAGGTAATTTTCAATGTTACCTGCACCAGTGCGGGTTTTTCGAGCCCTGCTCAGTTGTTTTACATTGTTACTCCTGTCTGCAGGTGTTGAGAACGTGGCCAACCCCTACTGGATCCCCCTGATGGAGCAGGGTCTCAATGTTGTGTACCGTCTTTCGGAGAATCCCGACGTCGTCATCGGCAACGTCATCAAGGGCGTGGCAGCAGTCGTGTTGCAGGCCAGGGAAGCTGAATCAGCTCAGAAACAGGCCCAGGAACCTGAATCAGCTGAAACAACAGAAGGTAATACTGGGGAAGAGAATTTCTCATATATTTGTTTGAACTCAACAAGTGAACTAGCAATGAGAGACATGTGCTTTTGTTCATACATGTAGGTAACTGCACCTAGTGAATGTAGTAATCTAGATGTAAGTCATGATTACAATTTAGAAATAGAAGACACCATCTTTGAAGTCCAATATTTCAACTTGCAACTGAATGTACAGTAAATTTTCTCTTGTCCTTTGCATTTGTTCATCTTGTACAATTGTATTTTTTAAATTTCTATTGTAAAGTACTGTCCATAATTGCAGACATTTTTTACGTTAAAGATTCCAAAGTTCCGACAATCAAAACCCTTGTCACAATTTTCCCAGAAGCCCCTGCAAGCCCTGCTAAGGTCATCACGTGTTCGTCCGGCGTACTGTCCCGTTTGTTGACGGCTTGACGCTAGTCGGACACTGCGCGCTGCGGCATCTGGAACATAGTAACCATGTCGCAATGCTGTTTTAACCTTTCCCAGAAGCCCCGGCAAGCCCCGCTAAAGTCATCACGTGTTCGTCCGGCGTACTGTCCCGTCTTCTGGCGCTGGTCGGACACTGCGCGCTGCGGCAGTTGGTACACCTGGACGTGGCGCTGTCCGGAGAGCTGAAGCGTCGCAGGATGCTCCAGGAGGAGCGGAACAACAAGGCTGGGAAGAAAGGGACGACGAGTGTCAACAACACACCCAGGAATACACCCTCAGGAAAGGGGAAGGTTAGGGATGTACATTGGTCATGTGGTATCTGTATCGGTATAGCTGGTATAACCGCCCTTCAGCGTAACACTCCAGCTTCACAGGCACGCGGCGCGGCGGCAGCTAGAAGCTTCAATACATAAGGATAGGGGCCACTTTGCAAACTACTTTTTTTCTGATTTTACAACTCGTAGCCCTATTGTAATGGACATCTTGCATAACTTTCTGAGATGTAGACGCCACTAGGAGATGATCTTTCAAGTCAAGTCAAAGTTCCTTCCCGCACCTATATACAATATATGGTGCATGGGGCGGCACCCATCTCCGTTTCTGTAGCTCCTGGGCCACACAGTTGTGCAATCGCTGCAGCAGGGGGCCTAGAGATGCTCTTTGATATAGCTAAAACAGCAGTGATGTTACACTCAAAAAGGTACTCCTCATAGGCTCATATACTTGTCTACATGTCTAGCACCTTGTGTTCCTACCCCAGGATGATAAGGAGATGTCTATGGAAGATGAGATGGGGCTAGCCGGCGCCTCGGCTGATGATGCGGAGGCTGACTACATCCGCAAGATCTGTGAGACAGAAGTCGTCACTGGTAAGATCTCCAACTATTCATGATCCAGATCCAGGAATTTGAATAAGATTCTTAACCACTAAATGTTAGGCTAATATCAACATTTTGTTATTCTAACTCTATCATAGTCTATGGAAATATAGTGTTTATTCGAAAATAGTCGAGTGGCATCAAATGGCCAAGTGTCTAGGCTGACAGACACCAGATCAAGGGGTCATGGGTTCAATTCCATCATTCCAGGCTAGATGTTGTGTCCTTAGGAAAGGCACTTTACACAACTTTCCTCACTCCACTTGACTTCGGTTGGGAGATAAAAGGTGCTGGAAGGAGAGGGATGGCCCCACATAACATACATGTACAAAATGTAAGACACAGTAGATAACAACCCACTGCCTTTATGGCCTCAAAAAGGCTGGACTACCTTTAACCACATTACCTTATTCTGTACTTCTAACTTCCTCCCACAGGTTCCAGCCTGCTTGCCCTGCTCGCCCCAGTCATCGTGGCCGTCTGCAGCAACCCCACCATGTTCCCCCACCCCCAGCTCAGGACCACGGCCAGTCTGGCGCTCGCCAAGTACATGCTGGTCAGCTCTGAGTTCTGTGAAGCACATCTGCAGCTGCTCTTCACCATTCTGGAGAAGGTTGGGGATTTTTTCTTTTATGGAAGGAAGGGTCCCTTCTCATGGCCTTCTCATTCAAACTGCAAAGTTATGGATGGGTTAAACGTTGTCAATTGGAATACCAATAATTGCGTCACTGTGGATAAAATGTATTGTTTTTGGCTTTTCTGTGCATGTGTGTGTGTGTGTGTGTGTTTCTGTGTGTTGGGGGCGGGTGCAGTTTCTATATGTTCTGCCAGAGGGGGTGAAGTCTGCTATTTCTGATTACTTTGTTTGTATCTTGGGTTTGTTTATACAAACATTTGCCTCCAAAATAACATCCTCTTACAAAAAGCTATGATTCAGTATGAATCATGAAATTGGTTTCCTTGCTTTCAGTTTTTCATGAAAATGAGCAATGCTATGAACTGAGCTACTTTTTGCCTGAATTTACACTTTTTCTTATGTATAATTTACCTTTTTCTGATCTGTGTATACTGATGAGCTGTCTGTTGCGTTTGTACCACCAGTCTCCGCAGCCAATCATCCGAGCCAACACCATCATTGCGCTGGGCGATCTGAGTTTCCGCTTCCCCAACCTGGTCGAACCCTGGACTCCCAACCTGTATGCCAGGTAATAACATAAATATACGGCAGAACGTACTGTGCCTGTGCGAAACCTGGATTTTTCATGGTCTTCGTTGGATGTTTGGTCAACGTTGCAAATGTGAATTTGCTGGTTGCAGATGATATCTTTTCCGACATAACATTTGAAAACTGGAGACGGGATGTCATCCTTAAATACGCGAAAGTGACCTTATATGAGACATTCTTCCGAAGTGTAATGCACAAGACATTACAGGTTTCACAACGACGTGCTGAAATCTAACACTATTACCTGCCTTGTTCTGGTGTAGACTGCTTGACGACTCGTCCCACCTGCATAAGAACCTTTTATGTTGAAGCACTACGAGCTAGAAGTGCTTCACCTTAATTCTCAAAATGACCGAAAAGGTTGCTTTTTCCACTATGAGACCCTAAGATACCTGACAGTGTATTTATTCAAGCTTTGCCACAAGTGGAAGGGAAGGGAGAAACAGGTGGAGACCACCTTTACAGGCTCCCTCCCCAAAATGTACATGTACATCTAACATCATTACCTGCCTTGTTCTGGCGTAGACTGCGTGATGACTCGTGCCACGTGCGTAAGAACACCCTGATGGTGCTTACCCACCTCATCCTCAACGACATGCTAAAGGTCAAGGGTTACATCAGCGACATGGCGGCCTGTATGGTGGACGAGGTGTCGGGGATCGCGGACCTGGCAAAACTCTTCTTCCTCGAGCTGTCCAAGAAGGTGGGTTGGGCAGGGCTTTTCTTGGTAATGATATATGATACCTGTAGTGTATGTGTATGTATATGTGCATGTAACATTACATGTAGTTTATCTCCCTAGGGCTTAAAACATTTTTTCTGCACACCTGCACTGGTGCAGGTAACATTGAAAATCACCTGCACCAGACAAATTTTACCTGCACCACTCAGACTTTGAGAAGTATGGATCATACTAAAACTGTTCAGAAACCATTGCCATTATTTCTTTTACACTTCATAGGTGGTAACAGTCAATGCAGCAAATAAAAATCCACATACACACCTAGATGTATATATATATATACCCAGTACATGGACCAGTGCAGGTTAGGTGCAGGTAGACATCAGAAATACCTGCACAGCTTCCGTTTTACCTGCACAAACCTGCATTTGCGGGTGGTATTTGAAACCCCGTGAAAATTTGATAATAGGAATCTTTGTTTAATCTTTCTGCAGGGTAATTCTATCTACAACATCATGCCTGACATGGTGAGTCGTCTGTCTGACCCAGACTGTGGGGTGACTGAGGAACACTTCAGAACCATCATGAAGTGAGTTGATGATTTGGGAAGATCTTCTGGTCAACAGCTGTATAGAATATAGAACATTCTTTCGCTTTGCATTACAGTATTGTAGTCTTGTTTTAACCATCTTTAAAAAAAAATTCTTTATCTTCACCCTGCCAGGTACCTATTCTCCTTCATCCAGAAGGACAAGCAGTCGGAGAGTCTGGTGGAGAAACTGTGTCATCGCTTCAGGGCCACCAGGTAGGTACAGCTGTATTAAAACCTTGGGCAATGCTACCGTTAGATTGAAATAATGGTGAATGTTAAGCTACTAAAGTCTTGATATCATCTTTCACAATGAACCACATTGCTGGAATTCAAGCTGGGAAAGTTTGGGTTGAACAAAGGTTACATTGCATGCATGCAGCTTACAGTGCTATCACTTCCTTTTCCCACACTTGTGTTCATCTTGGCCCTTCAACTAATAGTGTTAATGTTAGAACTTAGAGGAAAAGAGGTTTTTGTCAAAACAATACTGTAGCACAAAAATATTTACAGTGTCATGATTTCACAATAAAGTGGAACTTCAATATAAAACCACGCAGATAGTCGAGATTAACAGTATTTGAATTATGTCCACAGGACAGATCGTCAGGCGCGTGACCTGGCCTACTGCCTGTCCATGTTGTCCCTGAGTGAGAAGGGAGTCAGGAAACTCCAGGAGAACTTCGCCTGCTTCGGAGACAAACTGGGCAGTGAAGACATCCACAGCTCCTTCTGTACCATCTTAAAGAAGGCCAAGAGCTTCGCCAAACCAGAGGTCAAGGTACGTTGGTGAAGGTTAGACATCCGGGTAATGAGATACACTAGAAAACATTCCTGGCAAGACATTGTGTCCTAGGGAAAGACACTTTACCCGACTTTCCTCACTCCACTTACTAGGTGTAAAGTGAATATCTGACTTGGGGAGGTAGAAGGAGAGGGATAGGCTCTGCCTTCCAATACTGTGCCCCAGACACGGTGGATTAACAACCCACTGCCCCTACAGCCTGAAAAAAGGCTATGGGACTACCTTTTCCTACTATTTCCTTACACTGGTGATGTCTTTAAAGTTTTTTTAAACAAGGACATTAGAGAGTGCAGCCTTGCCAGTGTGGACCCGCTGGACAGAGTCGCTTGGAAACGTGGTGTGAGGACTAGCCGACTGCTGCCCACCTGTGTCAGGGACCCCCGCAGCAGTATAATCAAAGACTGGATACTACTTACTACTACATTCTGTCCTTATGAGAGAAGGTACAATGAATACTACCATTCCTCCCCAGGCCCTGGTGGATGAGCTGGAACAGCGTATTGAGCAGTGCCACAACAAGGGCATGAGTGACGACGAAACTCTACAGAAGGCCAGCAAGGCTCGTACCACTGGGAAAAAGGGGGGGCAGACTCCAGGTAAGGCAAACACCAACAATGTACAAAACAGTTACCTGTGATTTTAACGTATAATGGAAAATGACAAGTAAATTTGAACTTTTTTACTCAGTTTTGCCAACATGAGTGTCCTAAGATTTTGTAGTTCTTGAAGTGAATGAAATGTTACTTCGATGAAGTTTAGACATCCAGGTAATGAGATACCACGAAAGTAACACTCAAGGAACTGGCTAGAAGTTAACAGTTACTAGTACTGAGAAAAGTTAGTGGATGCTACCTGAAACATCAGATTCTGATTGTTCTCAAAATCTGTTCAGTTGCTTGAGTACTCTTACTTTGGTTTTGAATCAAGTGTTATTTATTGATCCATGCAAAGGCAATGGCTTCTAGTCTTTGAAAACTGTTTGCATAATCAGATCTGTTTAATTTTTCTCACTCCAGGCAAAGGTCTACAGAAGGGTCGCACGCCTGGAGGAAGAAGGCGTGGCCGACAGGCATCACGGAAACAAGACTCCAGCTCAGAGGACGATGGACCGAACCATTCACCTACACAGGGGGAGGAGCATCCTGCTAAGAGAGGGGTGAAAGGTGACCAACTCCTGTGTAGTTTTACCCATGATGTATATTCTTCTAATTCAGGATCTGTAACGGTGCCCAGTGCCCAAGGCAGTGAAAGGAGAGGGATGGGCTTCGCCTTCCAGTACCATGCCCTAGACACAGTGGATTAACAACCCACTGTCAATACAGCCTCAAAAAGGCTATGGGACTACCTTTACCTTACCATTATTTCTCACCTCTGTAGGCAAGAAGCATAACCAGAAGGCAGGGAAGAAGAACAGAAAGACTGTTTCTTTCTCAAGCGATGACGACAGCGATATTGAGCTGTTTGATGTGAACGAAGGCTCCACGGCAGCTGATCCAGGTTAGTTATGTTTACCTTCGCAGTAGGAAAACATACTGTCTTTGCTCTGTTTCTTCTTCTCCAAACACATATGGTCAATAACCTGGACCAGATAGCTGTCACCATGGTAACTGGTGCTGTAACAGATACCCTCTGGTGTTGAATTACATTATGTGGCAAGCTGGAGGGGCTGGTCACCATATACTAGTATATGAATGTCTTGTGTATCTCATTACCTGCATGTCTAACCTTCATCAACGAATTGTTTGCTATATTTTGCTGCTTACTCTAATATCTGATACAAGACTATTGAATCAGGTGTACATGTAAAACCTATTGTGTTCATTTAATTGTCAAGGAAGATGCTTTGTGTTCGTTACTTGTATTTCTATGTTGTTTTTATCTGTCCTAAGATCACGCAATTCATCCACCCTTATTAGCTGCAATGTGGTTTTAGTATGTGCTATGTTCTATCAATAAACCAATTAATAAATCTCTATTGCACAGATGGTGAGAGTGACCAGGAAAACACAGACCCGCGGCCCAACCTCACTCCCATCCGCCGAGCCAAAGGCAGGAAACCCAGTAAAAAACACCTCTCAGCCGCAGACAACAGCTTCTCTGAGGCCACACCTGTCAAATAACACAGTTTCTAACAAGATCTCAGGTTTTTCAGCACTCCTGTCTGTCTTATGTGTCTACAAAATACTTTGATACTTTCCGTAAATAGTTTCATCAGGTTGGAAGATACATAGGGTATAGAATTTTCTTCTTACACAACCAGTTAAGTTCTCACCTGCTTACGTTTTGATGTCTATCAGACACCTTCCTAAGAGCTTCTAACTGGATACTTTGATACTTTATTTGAATCTCCATTAGCGATGAGCCCAAGGTCCCACCGCTAATCTACCTGGAGTTCACACATTCAATAACACACGTACAATAACAGTCAATACAATACAAAAGGCAACTCAAAGCTACATGTACATTTACTACTATTTGAATGTTTGTAGTTTGTGGTATATCTACGTCTTTAAAGCTTTTTAAACCATCGAGGTCTGTGGAAAACTGGTCCAGATCAGGAATACTAATTTTGACTGATGAAAGAAAGGGTAATTTCAACTGCTGACCACACACACTAGATCTTTTCAGACGTGCCAACTTTTGCACGATCATTGGAGCGAGTGCTCTGCTGTTTATTTGTTGTCCTGTAACAGTTGTGTTAGTAATACCATGCCATAATATACATGTACTGTGATAATGGATCAGTGGAGGCTGAACGACTATAGTGTTTCATGACATGATGGTATTAATTTCAGTCTGTCTTAAGTGTGTTTTACAACAAGGAACAGATACATGTCTGTCCTTTTCATTTTCTTCTAAGATGAATTTCAATTCTGTTCCCAACAGTGGTAATAGTTTTAAATCCTGTTTTGCTTTCATGTATGTGTCTGTTCTTATGTTGTCGTTTTTTCTTGCTTTTATGACTTTAGAGATTAATAAACTTCTTCCTTGTGTCACATGACATTTTAAAAGATACATGTACTTGTCATTTCTTGATGATATGTTCAACAGTTTCTGATGTCTACACGTGTTGCTGGCATTCCTAGCAAGATGTTGTGTCCTTGGGAAAGGCACTTCACATGACTTAACTCACTTCATACAGATGTAAAATGGGTACCTGACTTCGGTTGGGGAGGTAAAAGGCAGTGGAAGGAGAGGGATAGGCTCTGCCTTCTAATACTGTGCCCTAGACACAGTGGATTAACAACACTCTGTCCCTACTGCATGAAAAAGGCTATGGGACTACCTTTACCTTGTGGAAATCTTACTGTGGTGATTTTAGATACTGTTGATAAGAAGAAGAGAGTGAGTTAGGTGAAATATATCTTTATTCATACATTTATAACATCTTTACATTTCAGCATTCAAAACCTGTAGTACATGTGAAGTTGGCTGGAATGCCAGTCTTAGCAGTCTTATTCAGCTTCAGGTCGAACTTTAATTTGGTCGTCGGCTTCTGATGATTTTAGGAAGGTTTTGGATGTCTTTTATGTACTCTCTAAGGCAACATGCCCTTTGCTCCTTGGTTGTACAAATATATGCCATGGAAATAGTGAAGCTCTTGTTTTGTTAATGTTGCATCTGACAGGAATATGCTCACTGTACATACACTACTGGAACTATCACAGTGATGCAGAAATAACAACATTGTTTCAATTTAAACATGGTCACAGAGCATGAAAATAGTGGTATGGGGCATGTGTTTTTTTAACTTCTGTACATCTCAAATGCTTCAAGTTATAAGACTTGCAAACAAGCAAAAAACACTGAAGCTTGTCAGCAGAGCTGACAAAAATGTCACGTAAATCCCCATGTGTCTTGCTAGCGATACCAAGCGCGTATACTGGTAAGATAGATCAACACTGTCCTTACATTTTTAAGGCTCAAATATCTGATATGTGACTCGTTGCAAACTACTTTGTACATAGCACTAAGTCTTGATGTCTGACAATGTGACCACAAACCTTGCTTTTCTACGAGACAATAGAGCTTGGAAGTTACGATTTCAGACTTGGGTATATACAAAATACCATTACAATCGGCCTTTCTGTAGTCTATATGGTTTCGCTGTTACGTTTTGTACAACATCTTCTGGTCCTGGGGCGATCCGTGACGTCATGACTCTTTCTGGTCGGTGTCTTCCGGTATGGGCTCGTGTTTGGGCGCGGAAATGACGTCAGGGAGAGGGGAAACTCCCTTTTCCTCAGCACGGCGTCCCTCCATGCTGTGACGCGTGCCGTAGCCCAGGTACACAACCATACCTGTAGGGTGAAAATAGATACCCGATACACATGTACCCCATACACATCTACCCCATACACATGTACCTGATACACATACCAGGTACTTCTGGGGACAGACATTGTCTCCAAGCATTCTAGAAATAGGGATGAAATTCCCCAAGGTACAGATGTTAGCTGTATGCATGGGCATTACAGAATTATTTTGCAATAGCTGAAATTCTTGATGTGGACACATGTGATCTAGAGACTCCGATCTGGTAGAATCGCTGATTCTACCAGTCCAGTAGAGATCCCGATCGGAGTCTTTGTCGACAGAGACTCTGATCAGGATGCTGTTAATGTGTCAGGGTGGTTTCCCATTTACAGATCCTAATGTGACAAGCATCAAAGTTGAAAGTTCTGACTCCAATCGGGATCCGCCGTACGTACCTATGGCCAGCCAAATGGCGAACCGGATCCAGGTGGCGGGCTTGAGCTTCAGCATCAGGTAGATGTTGACGAACATGGAGACTGGGCAGACCAGCATGCAACCGGGCACCTTGAAGGGCAGGCGCATGCGGCTCTGTGGCTGGCGCCAGATGAACACGCACAGACACAAGATGGCGGACACCAGCAAGCAGATGATCAGCAGCGCCCACCTTTGGTTGGAATGGAAATACAAAATGATGTCAAAGAGCCTGTCTAGTATCTCAGAAAACTGTCTGGTAATCTCAGAAACTGTTGCTCAAGCATCCACTACTTTTCGACAGTGCTCTCATTGTGTGCTAGTGGATGCTACTTGAAACGTCTGACAGTTTTAAAAATCTATCCAGTTGCTTGACTTACAGTTTTCTTGTGTATCACATTACGCAAATGGTAACTCGGGTGGCCAATTTGATCGTCCATTGTCCCCGAAGGAATCTGCTTGGAGATTATCTCATTACCTGGATGTCTAACCTTCATCGACGTTTCTCCGATTTCTTGTTTAATCAAAAGTGGTGCAGGTGTACTTACCAAGCTCTGCTGTACACGTAGTCCTGTGCGAAGATGAGCGTCGCGCTTGTGAGGATCATGAGGATGACGATGATGTGGACGGACCAGGACACCAGCTGGCCCGTGTGCGCAGTCGGCTCCGGTCGGGGGTCGGGTACGGACTCGGTAACGTCCATGGGCTGGTACCCGCTAGAAGGCGCCTCTGAGTCCGTCATTGTTGTCGTTCCTGTGTCAAACAAATACGGTCAATGACCTGGACCAGACAGCTGTCACCCTAGTAACCATTGCTCCGGCCGAGGGTCGGGTACCTACTCTGTAACGTCCATGGGCTGGTAGCGTTGTCGTACCTGTGACAGTGTTTATTGATTCTTTGTTATGTTTACCTTCGCAGAAGGAAAACATATTGTGTTTGCTCTGTTTCTTCTTCATTCGTTCCAAACAAATAAGGTCAATGGTCATTACCTGGAACAGTCAGCTGTCACCATGGTAAATGGTGCTGTAGCAGAGACTCTGCATGTGGTGTTGGATTACATTATGTAGCCAGTGGCAGGACAGAGTTTGAGCGACTGGTCACCATATATATATATATATATCAATGTGTTTGAGTAAGAATAAACAGAGTAGTAGGTTGTTAGGCTAGACCACGCGAAGGTAAACATTACTGCTCCATTGAATTTTCAATTCCTTGAAATCTCACACTTGTTGAGAACAAACCTTGTTGTTGCTGCTGCTCCTTAGGGTTTTCTTGTTCTCCGTCTGTCTCCATCAGTACGAAGCCCGTAGAGTCCTTGGGTTTGAAGTACTTGGAGAGCCCCGCCTTTGGTTTGCCGGCTGTGCCGTTACTGGCCGTGGAGAGCAGTCCTGTCTTCTCAGACGATGTCGGGAAGAAGGCGGACTCGTCTTTGGTGAGGCCGACTCTTCCAGGCTGGTATCGCATGATCAGGACAGAACTGGAAGGGACGAAGGAATAACTGAAATCAGATATGCCTGATCACTGTCTTTCTAAGCCTGCATGTGTCAGAGGTGATTAGAACTTGCTCTAGCCATAGTTTATATGGTTGGCCTGACACAAGGAGCGTTGAATAGTCTTCATGGTACAGGTTTATTACTGCTTGGCCTGTACCACACATTCAACAACGTTTTCTGGCACGCGCAGAAGTCAATCTATTTCAAATGTGTACATCGTCTAATAGTAAATCAAATTAAGAAGGTTTGTTACAACTGCACGCTGTTTCTACTACATCAGTAATAGAACACAGTGCATCATAATCATTTATATTAGTGTGGCGCTTGAAACCGCCCCTCGCTGGTCAAGTGGAGAAAAACGAGGAGACGAAAGACTTATGGCTAAAGGCTCTTGCACTTACGCTGCCACGAGTGTGTATGCCATGAGCGTTCCGATGGACATGATTTCCACCAGCTGCTGCAGATCCAGAACCAAGGACAGCACCGCCGCCAGGGCCCCGGACACCAATGTAGTTGGTTTAAGTGGGGGAAAATAAGGGAACGAAACAAAGATACTTACGCTGCCACGAGTGTGTATGCCATGAGCGTTCCGATGGACATGATTTCCACCAGCTGCTCCCTAGATCCAGCACCAAGGACAGCACCGCCGCCAGGGCCCCGGACACCAATGTAGTTGGTTTAAGTGGGGGAAAATAAGGGAACGAAACAAAGATACTTACGCTGCCACGAGTGTGTATGCCATGAGCGTTCCGATGGACATGATTTCCACCAGCTGCTCCCTAGATCCAGCACCAAGGACAGCACCGCCGCCAGGGCCCCGGACACCAATGTAGTTGGTTTAAGTGGGGGAAAATAAGGGAACGAAACAAAGATACTTACGCTGCCACGAGTGTGTATGCCATGAGCGTTCCGATGGACATGATTTCCACCAGCTGCTGCAGATCCAGAACCAAGGACAGGACCGCCGCCAGAGACCCGGACACCAATGTAGTTGGTTTAAGTGGGGGAAAATAAGGGAACGAAACAAAGATACTTACGCTGCCACGAGTGTGTATGCCATGAGCGTTCCGATGGACATGATCTCCACCAGCTGCTGCAGATCCAGAACCAAGGACAGCACCGCGGCCAGGGACCCGGACACCAGCGTGGCCACCACGGGCACGGAGGTGCGCGGGTGCACCCGGGCGAACACCTCGTACAGCAGCCCGTCTCTAGCCATAGTGTAGACGATCCGGGGCAGCGGGAAGAGGGAACCTAGGGTGGAGGCCGTCAGGCCACAGATGGCACCTGCAACAGCAAGTGTTACACTTGGAGATCTTTCAAAACGACTTTGGATAGGTGCCTGGAACAACAAATCTGTACATGTATGTGTATAACCGCCCTTCGGCGTAAAACACCAGCTTCACAGGCACGGCAGCTGGCTGTGTTAAACCGAACGACTTGTTACACCTAGCCTTTGCACATCTAACTGTAAGCATTGTTTAAAGCTATCTAGTGATGATGCCCCTACTGTACTTCGTGGCAGTACAGTATGGTGGCAGCGAGTTCAACTCTACGATAGTTTTAGGAAAAAACAAGTTTTTGAACACGTCGATCCTTGGTTGATAACTCTGGCATGACTTTTTCTTGTTCTTTTCTGAGCTAGTATTAGGTGATTTGTCGTACGTAGCACCTCCTAGGGGGATGAACCGAACTGAACTGATTTTTTATCTGAAAGTCTTAAAACTCCGAACCAAAACGTACCAACGGAGATGATGTATCCGACCGAGTAGAGCCCGTGTTGGTCGAACGCGCGGGACAGCGGGGCGGTGGGGGCGATCTGACTGTACGGCTCCATCAGCGTCAGGATGGCGGACACGCCGAAGTACGCCAGAAAACACGTCACCAACGTCAGGAGGATCGCTGTTGGGATGCTCTTGCTGGGGTTCCGCGCCTCCTCGCTAGAGGTCGCTATGATGTCGAAGCCCACGAAGGCGTAGAAGCAAGTAGCCGCGCCGGAAAGAACCTAATAGAAAAGGATCAACGTAAGAAAACTTTCTGGACCATTTGTATGTCCCTATGACCGTGACACGAGGTCATATTACCTCAGTTTCCGTTTCTTTACAGTGGTTAGGAGGTCTTCATCATGCCAGGAGCAGTACATGGGGAAGGAGGAGGGGTAGGCAACGGAAAAGATGGGAATGAGAGGATAACATCAGAGAATGGACCAGCACAACACTAAGTGAAACATTAAGAGGAACAGAAAACTGAGAAGGGTGGAGAGAACTGGTTGTCAGATCATCTGTGGTAACCCGGAATCCATCCTGCAGGAGTGGAGGAACGGAGCGGATACGGATGGATTCCAGGCTACATCTGTGGAGCCCCATCGGCCGAACAATTAGGCTAAGGGATAGATGAGATGGGCTATTACAAACTCATGCTCACCCCGGAGAATCCGTAAGGCAGGAAGTTGTCCTCGCCTGCCCAGTTCTGTCCGTTGACGTAGAAGCAGCCCACCACCACGATACACAGGATCACCAGCACGTTCACTGCCGTGAAGATGATGTTGGTGATGGACGTCTGCTTCACTCCGCTGGCAATCACACCTGGAACGGACATGTAGACTGTGTTACACAATCTCACGCTGTCAGCGGCAGATTGGCCCTCTTCCCTGAGAGCTTGTGGCCATACACCTCTAACTTGAGCAAATCATTGAGCATTCCAAGGACTACAAATAGGAGCCCAAGATTATTTATCACCATGAAAATCAATCCAATAGAACCTCAGGAGTCAAAACCATCCTTACTTCTAGACGTTGACCATCAAGCTTCTAGTGGCCTGATTAGTGAAAGGGCTGCGTGATGTAGTCAGGCTTATATGTCATGTACCTTTCACTGAACCTGATCTAGAAGCTGTCACTGCTTGTGTTCTTTCTTGATAATGCCATCCTCTCTGGCGTACCGGCCTGCGATCCGTCTGTTTTATCCAGAATCATGCCTGGGGCAAATGTACGTTCTTGGATACGAGCCTGATCCTTACCCTAACCCATTCAGGCATAGAACGAGATAGGCCCAGCTCTAGATACAAAAATAAGAATCTTTCGTTCCTCTGAAAGGACAGCGTCTTTGTTGCTGCATCTTTATAGCCTAGCTTACCTGTCATAAGCAATAACAGGATGAAGGCTATGATGTCTGGGTAGGTTCCCAGGCCAGGTGCCTTGTGTAGGGTCCCGATTTCACGTTCTACGGTCAGTCTGCAATAAGATAAAAGACATCGTACAACATCAGTCATATAGCTACAATTAGTTAGATCAATTTGCAACAGGGTTACAGCAGGCTAATACATAACTCAGGGACTTCAAGAACTAAGATGTGTAATTTTCATCTTGGAAGTCCACCTGTGTTGGTAGAGGCCATTATAAAGGAACTGTAATTTCCAACACAAGACCCGAATTTTGGACTGTTCAAACCCAGTCTTTGTCGAGGAATGAGCAATCTACCGCTCCTGTAAAGTCTGTAATTACAATTTAAACTTGCTTCACCTAATCACTCACTCACTCACTAGGTCGAGATTCCCTCGGCTCCAATGACTGTTCTCCATCTCTACCTATCTTTCCTTTCTACCATCAGGTTTTTTCCGTCAAGCTTGGTGTCGTCCATCAATGTAATTTCTTGATGGACGGCCTCGACTTCTTTTCCCAAGCGTGGGTTCCCACAATAGTACCTGGTGTATGATTTCATCCTTACTTCTGTAGCAATGTCCAATGAACCGTAATCTTCTGTAACCGTAACCGTTCCTCACCTGATAGAGTCGTTGAAGAAAGAGTCGAAGTACTGTGACCAGGCCTTGGCCACGGAGGCTGCGCCGATCATGTCCTCCAGCACCATGTTCCAGCCGATCACGAAGGCCCAGAACTCCCCCACAGCCATGTAGCCGTACACGTACGCAGAACCAGCCTTGGGCACCCGGGCTGCAAACTCCGCATAGCACAGGCCTGCAGCAAGAGAACACATTGTTTGTTTGTTGGTTGGTTGGTTGGTTGGTTGGTTGGTTGGTTGGTTGGTTGGTTGTATATGTTGCTTTCGGAAAAATGCACATTTTTTAAAAGTCAAGACTAAACAAGGCAATCAGAGATAGCAAACTTCACCCCTTATGCCCCCTCTGGCAGAATATGCAGAAATACACATACAGGCACACACACATACACACACACACTCACACAAACACACACATATTGGTTGGTTCTGCGTACATATATATACACACACAATGACAGAGAGAGGAGAAAGGGAGAGAGAAAGGTCAAGATCAGATTATACATTTGCGACCGAGACTGATGATGACCGTTTTTCATCGTACTAAAGATTCCAAAACTGTAAATTCTGATTCCGCGCCCTGCCAGCACATAACACTCATAACGCAGCATATCGCCACATTTCAAGGACCATTTGTTCTTGCATCTTTTCAAACCTCCAGCTGCCGCAGCAACGATGATTTCAATGGATAAAACTGACTAGTTATAAAGACGCGTGTGGCATGCTTCCACACAGCGCTAGACAGTACGTGGTACGATTGAGTTATCAAGTCTGAACGATCCTGTGTGATAACAGAGGCGGTACATGGCCCGTTCCACGACCCCTGACTATCACTGTGTTAATAGGCTGATGCCAGGAATAGATGGGATCCTAACAAGTAAGAATCGTCACCCGATAATATCATGTTGTGCATTTGCTCCACAGCGTACGTAAATCTTGATTGTAAAGCCAATATAATACACACATTTACTGGACGAGATAATTGTGTTGACTATATCGTTATGGCATCTATCGACGAGATACATGCAATACAATCTGCACGATTTTCTGATCGCGATGATTTTATATACATGGTCAGGCCAGGCTAAACTTGCAAAGTTGGCACAATAGATGCGGAGACTATAGAATAAAATTGCACAAACACCACTGTTTATGGTATCACTATAGTGGCATTTCCTTGTAATATCCACATACGTCTTGTATTCAGATATTTATGGGAGGCGTTCGGGATCACGAATTCTAATCTCGTTGCCGTCGGACGGCCTACAGTTTTAGTGGGCCTGCACGAAATTAAATGACCCGGACTGGATAATTCTTTGTGATGCTATTAGCGCCTGGGTATAAAACTGCTGTATTAAAACCGTGACTTTTGCCGTAGTGGATGAACATATCTTTCCTGCGTTGCTTATTAGGTTCACAAAAGGCTATCGGTTCTTTCTCTCTGGGGTATTTGTTGTTGCAGAAGATAAAATGGCAGCCACTGAAGAGCCCATCTCCCGGTCACTGATATTTATCGGTCCGTCAGAACGGCTCCAAATTGCGGTCAAATGTTCCCGGAGTTTTTATTGCCGAACAAATCGGCGCGTACAAGTCACGGCGCGCTGAACGCCGTAGTTATTGCACCGCGGTTTAACGAGATATTGCTGGCTGGTAGCAGATGGTTCTGGGTACGCACGAGGAAAAGCAGGGGAATAACTTAATCGTAAAGAGAATGTTCCAGTGACCACAGAGTCATATGAAACATCTTTGCTGTTTGTTGTACCGTACCATATTGCATTTTCAGCCAATGGTTCTGTGCACACAAGAGGAAAGTAGGGGAATATAACTCAATCGTAAAGAGAATGTATAAGAGTGACCGCAGAGTCATATGAAACATCATTGTCGTTTGCTGTACCGTACCATATTGCATTTTCGGCCGATGGTTCTGAGCACGCAAGAGGGAAGTAGGAAAATAACTCAATCATAAAAAAGAATGTTCCAGTGACCACAGAGTCATATGAAACATCTTTGCTGTTTGCTGTACCGTACCATATTCCATTTTCGCTCGCACGGAAGCATGAGATGTAATAATTCAAATGGTTTAGAGGGAGGCAACAGATTATGGATTTAGGCTTTATATATTCTGTGGTAAACCTGCCAAGCTGACGTTAGACTGTGGAATAATCAGAGCTTATGTCAGCAAGTAGTGACTTCATTATACAATTTTCGAAGCATTAATAGATCACAGACAGATCACATTTCAGCAGATTGCTCCCCTTGGGTTATTATTAAAGTACCTAACCCAGTGGGTATATATGTACAATAAAGGTCTTCATACATTGAAACAGAGACCGCCTAGTATAGTCGGGATAAGATCTATAGGCGCCCTGGCCCGATACCGTACAAAATGGGACCGGTATGGCACATCGGATTACATAGTTGTTATCGATACGTGTCTACAATGGGTGCCTAGCGTACTGGAGACAGTTAGCGGGCTGCAGGAACTGATAATAGCTCAGCAGAGACTTTCTAATGACTTCTGTGCGAAAGTTTAGCGCGCTAACAGCCCGCCCAGTGCGCCTTCAACTGGAACCGACAGAAATAGGCTTGGTTCCCTCGGCAATAACACCCCGCACAGACTCAGATATTACACTCATCAATAACCGCGTCAGGCGCTCCTCCGGGCACCAGACACTCAGCGGTACCAAACAGGCGAGCAATCTGAGCAGAGTGAAAAGTAATTGCGCTCTTAAAATGCACTTAAAGGTGACGTCTTATCAAGATAACTTGCAGCTATTGAAAGTTCTGGGGGCTGAGTAGCGTTACAGGTTTTTTTAAAAGTTGAATGATGACCATGACATTGCCGTTAGTAATCTGCGGTTCCATCAAAAGTAATTGCGCTTGTATATGTACTTAAAGCGCACTTAAAGGTGACGTCTCATCAAGGTAACCTGCAGCTGTTAGTGTGTTGAAAGTTCTTGAGGCTGACTAGCGTTACATTTTTTTACAAACTTGATTGAAGGCTGCTATCTGACGACCATGGCATTGCCGTTACTCGTCATCAGATAGCAGTCCTCGTTGAATTTTATAAAAGATGTAACGCTACTCGACCTGCAGAACGTTTAATACACTGGCATCTTTTTTATAAGATAAAATTCAATGATTAGCGTTACATTTTCTATAAAGTTGACTGATGACCATGACATAGGCGTTAGTGGCCTCCAGTTCCATCAAACGTAATTGAGGTAACTTCCAGCTATTAGTGTGTTGAAAGTTCTGGAGGATGAGTAGCGTTCCATTTTATATAAAGTTGACTTATGACCGTGACATCGGCGTTAGTGGTCTGCAGCTCCATCAGGACTGCGCCTGTAGCAATTAAAGATAGATCACAGGCTGTCTGGGAGTGTCGGCACGTCGGCAGGTTGCCACAGTGACGGCGGAATGACCCTGGTTGATTGGCTACATTGATTGTAACGGACTGCGGCAGTCGTGGTTGTAACGAAGTTGACTCTTCGCTCATGACCTTGGCTGTAACCCCGACCCTCCCCACTCATGAGGGTTTCCAGTAGAGTGCAAGTCTGGATTCCTGGTGTGATGCCAAATTTCTGCCCCGCCACATTTTTGCTTGTCGGGGTAGTGCACGTGCCTGGAATTTAGGGTTAGGGTTAGAATTAGGGTTGGTGTTAGAGAGTTGGGGTCATAGTTCGTGCTAGGGTTAGACTTATGATTGGGGTTAGGGTTAGGCTTAGTCTCCACATCACGACCAACCACCCAACCCCCCCATCCCTTGCCTCAGGTATATACATGTAGAAAACCGCCAAGTAGTGTCGGGGGCACTTATTTGGCAGGGGCAGAAATTTGGCTTCACCCCGATTGGTCTTTGGCTGCATGCATCGCACGTCTGTGTTGACGTACGGGCTATCTTCTTTTTTCACTTCACGTAGTCAAAGTTTCGTCAGGAAGTAAAACCGCCAAAGTGCGTAGGACTCGGAAATTTGCACGTTCCCTCATAGCATCGCTCTTGGGTAAAAACGCATCTAATCGTGCTAACGTTACGTCAGATTTGGCTGTAACGTTATAAGCGACGTCAGAAAGTCGCCAGTGCTTGAATTGGCTGGTTGATACATGTAGTCATCTGTATAACCATTAGTATCACATTATGGTACACATTTATACTTTCATGTTGGATATCTTAGATACATTTCTGACTTTTTATTAGCACACATATAACAGCTCCATTTTCACGATTTCTCAGCATTCAGCTGACTGTAAATGTTGTTTTTGAAAGTGATAGACCTGTGATGATGGATATGTTTCAATACTCTTATTGGAAAACGTCAATATCAATTCATTCCCTTCAATTACTGGGATCAAAGCTCAACTAAAATGAAAATTGCATATTGATTATTGTTAGATATTTCTGCAGAAAAATCACGTGTTTACAGCACTTGGGTCAGATAGCTGATGAAGACCGAGAGATTCGGTCGAAAATTACGGTTATTTAAAATTCTATTAAGTTGGAGAACGGTATATTTCTCTTGTGTAACTTACCAACTCAGATGAACTTTCAAATGTGGTCTACATGCAATAGGGTGAGATGAGAGATCTATATTAATGTATGCAGGCACTCAGCATGTTTGTCACAGCAGAACGACAGACAGGTCTTGCAGACTAACCGGATTCCTAAGAACTTATCTACAGGTAAATAAATCGGTTACACGGCGACTAAATCGATGTCACGTAAACAGCGTAATCTCATTTGTGGCTCCTAATGGCATTTCCTTGCTATAATTAGCATGGCTAATCTTATGATTTGTTTTGTGGGAAATTGCTTGTGTCAGTTGTTCCCCAGAGGAGAAGGATACCAGTCAAAGGTTCTGCTCCAGAGTCTGTGGTAGAGTCTGCCGGGCTAGGTTCGTCTGTACTAGTCATTGGAGGCACTGTACAGCAAGAACTGTGGAGAACCACTAGTCTCTACAAGACTAACAACGCGGGTTCAAAAACCGTTAAATTTAGCCAAATAGGGAGAATAATTGGCCAGGGGAGTTTAGTTAGTTCATTTGCTGTTCATTTGCTGAAATTAGAGAGTAGATTTCATTCGCTGAAATGAAACCCTAATGGTGGACCCACTCCTCTGGCCAGTCAGACCCTATTTCTGCCGAATTCTACCATCCGAACCCCCTTTAGGAAGGCCCGGCGGAGGCTATAGCTAGAGAGCAACGCTCAGTGACTGGCGGAAGCATGGGAGGCAGAGAAAGCTGTAGACCGTCTCCTAAGACTAACAGAGCCCAAATCGTATGATTGATTATATCGAATCTGTAGCCGACAAAAGCTGAACATGCATGGGTCCTGTTTTAACATAACAAAGCTCCAACGGTTAGGAACCATATGGATCATGTATTCAGTATCTGAATTGATGTCTGTGAATGCCGGCTTTTGATCGTAAAAATAACACACCAGCTTGACATTCACGCAGTGGCAGCTGGTTATGTTACACGTCAAATGGCTTGTCACATCATAAGACTTGCATATCTGCAAGCTTCGTTAAATGCTGAGAAAAGAATGGACTTTGGCAGTATTTTGATGAGGAGTAGCTGAACGGTATAAAAGTTTAATGGAATAATAAATTTTCATGAACCATTTTTGTGGGATGGCGAAACTGAACATCTTTTGAAGACAGGTTTTTAGGTTTTATGCGTGCCTGTCAAGCTATATATATATGTATATATATATGTATATATATATATAGAGAGAGAGAGAGAGAGAGAGAGAGAGAGAGAGGAATCTAGCATTTCAAATATTTGGGTCTATCTTCACCATCTGATATTCGACAACTCATCAAAGGCAAATTTACATGAGCTCCAAAGTTTCAAACTAGTTGCCGTAAGTGTCATTATTGCACAACTGATCGATGTGGTTTATATTCAGCGCAGCGACCGTGTCTTACAGCAAATATAATATGCGACACCGGATTAAGACTTTGAGTGTAAGATATGCATCATAACCGAATATGCACGCTGTGGGCCAATATCATACATGACAAATGATGCGGAAGTGAATAATGATCGTCAACAAGGCTATATCCTGACGCGGCGCTCCGGTTGAGCGCGGTGCTGACAGCCCCACTGGGCTCTGCAGGTCCTGACAAATTTCCTGGGTTATTTCCCGTAGGCGCCGCCCTACTGTTCTCACACCCGTGTATTGTAATAGATTTTACAAAGGCCAATATGCGCATATCATTAGGCAATTCCTGTAGGGAAAGGGTCGTAAAGGATGAACGTGTGTTTGACGGTTGAACTCAAACAACCCTCTCGTCAAGTTGCACGGCAATGCGATGATATGCTGGCAGCAACAGCGTTGTACTTGTTGCTTGTCAATGGTTAAATGGAAGTAGAAATCTGCAGAATTGCATGATGAAGGTTAGACATGCGTATGTAAATTGAAGTAAGGGAATAACTTTTGAATGAGATCCAAATTTGGACTGATTTTTGCATTCGCCAAAAAAAACAGTTACTCAAGCAATTGGATATGATTTTGGAAATCCAGTTGCTTGACTAACTGTTTTTTGGCTATCTTATTACTTGTATGTCTAACCTTCATCGACGTGATTTTTTCATTCCTTTGCAGTTACGTTGCTTGAAAAATATGGAAATCTACAGCCCAAACACACCGGGAATAAGGTACACAGAATCTGCTGCAAAAGATCCGAATGTCACAAATAAAATTAAAATTGTACAATATTCCATAAAACAGGACTGTGATCTCTATAAACTACTTACATTGACTGGATAAATCGAAGACAACCAGAGTAGACTTGAGATGGAGAAGTTGCTACTTGTGGAAGCAATCTAACGTTAACAACTCCGACAGCAATTTAGGCAGCAGTAACGACGGGGATGACGGAGGTCCCAAATGGATCTAAAATGGTGCCGGGTAATGAATCGAGGGCTGCATGGAATTGGATCGTAAACGAAGAATGAATCTCCTGATTGGACTGGTTAGCAAAGGAAGAAAACAGAAACATGGAAATGATAGATTCATTACCTCAACGCTAATCTGAAAGTATCGCAGGGGTCTGCAATTAGTGTATGTAGATCAAAGAATTAAATCATGGGGTCAGTTGCTCATCAAGGATTTTTGTCGTAAAGTCTGATCAAATTTGACAAGAGCAGGTACTTATGTTGTCAGACATATGCAGGTAGAAATCACATCAGCACATTGGTACCCTTTAGGAAGTATAGATGAAATTTTACATGTCAACATCTATACGTCTGCTTGCACGCAACAGCAAACTCGTGATCATGTTCAACATTTTATTGAAAAAGTTTTTTACTCAAGTAGTGCAAAAGGCGACGACAACTGCTTGGCTCAAGTGATTTGGCGATTTTCCATGATTTCTGCAGTTACATATATCAAAATGCATGGACTATCTGACTATCAGGTTCAACAAGTTACGACTACATGTTTTTATCGCAATAACGATTTGTCGTATCACAGCATCTGGCCTCCCTACCTGACCCTGAACATGTGAATGACAGATTGACATATGGCAGTAATTAGACCAGTAAGCGCGGCTAAGCTTTGGGGATTTGTGTCCTACGCCCATTCAAAATCGATTTTCATGATCAGTACAATACCGTACATATTTTGCAGTGTTTTGCATGTAATTATCAATACACATTATTAATATATACTAGATTCTATTCGTTTGAAAACTATGCTCAGTTTTGATATGTTTCTTGCACATACATATATATAAATATGCATATCTTGACATAGGATGCAAAGGACTATGATAATGATGATATTTTTCTAGCACATGCATGAATATACATATATCTATAGATATATATGAATATGCATATATTGACATATAGAATCAAAAGACTATGTTGGTGATATATATATATATCACCAACATAGTCTTTTGATTCTATATGTCAATATATGCATATTCATATATATCAGTCAGACTCGACTTTACTGCGCAAAACAGGATGGTACAGTTCCTTTACAAATCGAGGTCGAACATATATACATATTCATAGATGTACATATATGTATATACATATGTCAACGTATTAAATTCTTGACATAATGAACCATAATGAACCTTGCTCCCCTTTGTATTCGTCACAACACCTTTGATAAACTTAGCTCACGTCTTGCAAGTCTCCGCTGAAATCAGCCTGATATCTTTAATTCCCTTGTAGCCGCGGTTTTTAATTTGCTCGCTGTTCTCTGGCCGTTCATTTCCTAACCGAAATGTGTCTCCCACTTTCACGCCGCGGGGCCTACTCCCTGTTTACTGTGCATGAGCACGTACGAACCTATTGGAAACTAGCACTAAACGAGTTCCCTCTGGAACTTATTTCAGTCAATACATAGTTTTATTTCATCTGTAACGGATCCCTAGCCGATATATTTCCGAGAATAATTGTTTTCCTGTGGACTTGCTGGCGGCGAATGCCTGCTACAAATGAGTTAATCTATCTAAGGAATACGTACTCATCTTACTGTCTTTTGATACATGGTTATAAACGAAGAGAGCCGAATAGATATTACTTTGCTTTTTATCAATAACTGTATAAAGAGTATTTGCACAATTAGCATTTTATTTGAACGATACTTCAAATACAATGAACAGCTGAATCGTTATGGAGACCATTCAATATATGAACAAAGAATGTAGATTGTGCATACTGTTGAAAGCTAAACGCTGTCCGTGCAAGTGGGAATACTAATGTTGCAATTGTTTCACAACCTAGTGCGCGCGCATACCTAGTCAGTTATTATTGTCATAAAACACCAACAACTCTGGGGAATAGAAATGTGGTGTTGCTAGCTGCAGCACCAGTAGGGCGTCGGTTAAGACTGTTACATTTGTTCTAGGAGGGTGACTGAATTTGTCCCAGAGTAAGTAAGTAAGTAAGTAAGTAAGTAAGTAAGTCAAGCTATAAATCGCTTGTAAAATCCTTAGCGCCTGTATGGTTCACATTGCTGTTAATAGTCTGCAAGGAGGGGCAACAACACCAATTTTCAAAAGAAGTACTCCTCCCTGTTTCAGTGTCAGCAGATCTGCGGTGGCTAATGGACACAGCTCTGGCCAGTGGATACTTCCTTGCCACCGTATGATCTGCTTGGAGAGTATGCGTTTATTAATATTCTCGAGCATTTTTGTCTTGCAACAGATGTGTACTTCCTCGCGGCAGCTTCACAAGCGAATGTCAGAGGGTTTTTGAAAGAGCAGACGCCTCGAGAGACAGTCAGCTAATTGCTAATGCACGCCTAATCCCTCATTATCTCAGAAGATGAAGCGATGCATTAACGAAATCCGGGAGCTGTGAGATGTGTCACTGTTGCAGCGGCTCATGGTGGATTACATACGTTGATGGCAGAAAACTTGTAACAACACAGAGAAGCACTAATGACTTATTGACTGTCTGTGCAGCTACGTGACACACTGCAAATACGACTCTCTACGACTATGTTAATATCGTCATCAAAACAAAGGACATTACAAATGCAGACAAACAAAACACAACAAAGTAATGTAAGATAAACTACATAGTAACAAAGATCATATGAAATGTCAGAAAAATGAATTTTATGTACAGATAAATTGAAAGCAACACTATATTGACTTATTGACTGTACAGCAACGTGACACACTGCAAATACGGCTGTCTACGACATATTGCATGGAAGATTGCGCCGACCTGCCCCACGTTGTTAAGTGTAAATCAATGGTGTATCTTGCTGGGTTTAGCAATTGTTTCAATCCCATGTGGACACTAAACATCCCGATATGCATCCCTGATAGCATCAATATTGAACGGGATGTGTCACTGCAGGGCCTTTCATCGAACTCAAAAGATACTTCGTGTAAGGATCTGAAGAAATCGTTTGCTAGTCCATCTTTACGCACTATGACAAGACATTAGCGGATCCTTCACATAAATTTACTCTTTTCGTAACTACCTACTGGTATTCGGCATGGGGTACAATCAACATTCTCGCAAATAAAATCCATAAAAAAACGGCATTTAAGAATATCAGAAAATCCAAACTTGAAGTTTACTATCACTATTATGTACATTTCTGAGAAATATATCTCGGATTTATGCTGAAACCCTAGCCTGGAAATTTGATTTTTCTAAAAATGGGTGTGGCCCCGTAACTATTGATGACGCCATCGTGATGTCATAAAAAATTGCATAAACTACCGTCTTGCAAGACACTTGCTGACAAAGACTCCGCACCTAACTGCAACGTGTACTTTTAGAAGACCCCAAAAGTCCTCAGGTTATGCACCATCATCAGTTGTAATAGGAATATAGTTTCCGTTTCTTCAGAATTATCTTAAAGTTTGTAATTAGTGACCACCGTTGTCAAACAATCAAATTGTATTAGTTTTCTTTGCGATTGATTTGTTTTCTGTTAATTAATTATCTTATAGTATGTTAGCTTTATGATTTTCATTTATATGTTTAAGTTATCTTAATGGTTACATTTCTCAATACCGTAAATTTCTTTTTCTTTAAAATATGTTAGTTTATTTAGAAATAGTAAGGACGAGGGCCATGCATAAGCCATTAGGGTTTCCCGCCCCCTCCTGCACAGTGTTTGTCATAAGTAAGTTTAACCCTTTTTATTGTATTTCAAAGTGCGAACAAATAAACAAACAAACAAACAAAGATACATGTACGTACGTGGAGTGATTATAAGAAAACAAGACAACGGTACAAAATTTACGTCCATAATTATTTCGAAGGAAGAACAACATACCCCCTTGAGGAAATAAATCAGAAATAATTGGGACGTTTTATAGCCCTACCCGCTTAACGTTCATCCCATGACAAACTCACCTAAAGCCAGCGCAGGAAATGCCGTAGTGGGAAGGAAATACTTTAATCTCAACATACATCTCGGGGAGCCTTCTTCACTTCAGTCGGGTAGCTCCTCTGGGCTGCGGTGAAGAATTTGTCATGCAGCAAGCCTTACCCTAGACGCCGGTGCTAAGCTTGCATATGAATCATTCTTGTTTTCTATTATGGCTTATATGAAAGAGCTGTACAAAGCGTTTCGAGACTTTAGTAACCGGTCATCGGTTATCACTATCTTCAGAGCGATAAAAGTGATACACTTTATCGATTGAAATGTCCTTTTTAAGCTCACCATGAATCAGGAAGGGGCTGCGCTGATTTTCATTTAGATCTTAAGTCATTAATTGAAGAACTCGAATTCGAAGTCCTGATTGGAATTGATTTAGTAAAACCTTGCTTAAGATAGAACGCCTGATTTGACAATATTTTGGTTTGTAGATTTTGCTTATTTGACGTTAACATTCTTACCAGCCCTTGCGAATATGTGCTTTTTATAGGGTCCTCACAATAAATAATTGCATGGTAGGGCAATATAAGACATATATCCAATGGAAAAATGATTTATTCATTACTATATAATGATTTATCGACAACCAGTGGTAACATCACTGATGACGATGAAAGGCAATGATTATTTGATGATTGAGTGCGGAGGTGGAAGTCAGATAATATCTCCATCGACACAACTGTGGTTAGGTAGCATGTAACGTGCAAACCGTCACGTCCAAAGTCAGGGCGTATACCCATCTCTATTGTTGCGAAACAATAAGCGTGGCAATGGGGTATTGACAATGCAGACATTATGTGTTGAGAAGATCATGGCTAACATCAAGGCAATTGCATCATATTTCTGTCTATTTTGACACTATGCATACTTGTTCTTAATGCCATATTGTAATCAATGTTTCCATTAATGTGATATCAGCCCGTCTCGTTCTGTACTACGTTATGTTCAGATAATGTTCTTTGCAATGTCTTTAGTGTCTTAAGGTTAATTAGATTCTGACTTAATCTATTTCTCCTAATCTCTCATGTTTCATGATTTATCAATTTGGGAAAAACAGTCATGAGGGATTGGGAGGGAGCGAGAAGACAGGCGCTGGACAGAAGAGAGTGGAAATAAAGCAGTCAACAGATGAGAGAGGGGACGATGATGATGATGAATATGACTTGTATATTATAATATCATAGAAGAACTTCATATCAAGTAATCTCATATCATGCCACGCAGAGTCTTGAAGTTTATCGAATTCTGGCTTCCTGTAATTAGTGTCCAGTTGATGCTAATTGATCCGTTAATTCATAAATAAATGACGGGGTACCTGACAGGAGTGACGCCAGCGCAGCGATGAGGAATGACAGCACCACGCCTGGTCCAGCCTGCAGTCTGGCCACCTGAGGATGGGGAGGACTTTTTGTCATTGCAACATTTGAAAGATAGAATACATAATGGCGCCGCAATCAAGCACTTGTTTATATGAACGGCACCACTAAGTAATAAATCAAGACATATGACAAAAGTATATGTCTGTGTATTGGCCTGAGAGCAGTCTGGCATCCAGGCTAACAGGAGTAAGCTACAATTTCAACCTTATGTACAAATACCGTTACACAATACCGTTAAAATTTGAATTCATATTCACCTGTCCCGCCAGGACGTAGATGCCCGCGCCGAGGGTGCTGCCGATTCCGAGGGCCGTGAGGTCGAACACACCGAGGCACCGGGACAGCTCGGTCTCCTTCAGGTCCCGTACGGTGGTGGTCTTGGTCCGGCAGAACGCCTGCCACACTTTCGCCATGCTGGCAGATGCAGATTGGCCGTTTCTTCTTCAACTAGTAGAGGGATCCTTAGAACTTGGCAAGCTACCTGAAAAGAGAACAGAGCAGTCTAATTGTACTAATCTTGGTGTTTTTGGCGCGGCAGAATGTCTGCAACACTTTCGCCATGCTGGGAAATCCAGCTTACGGCTGTTTCTTCTTCTTCACTCGTGGGGATAACTTGACAAGCTACCTGAAAAGAGAATAGAGCTGTCCATGATTATACAAGTCGCAGTTGCCCTGGTGCGGCAGGATGTCTGCCACAACACTCTGCCACACTTTAGCCAATAAGCATTGTTGGAAGCTGCCACTTTGCTTGGAGCTTCGCTGTTTCTTCTTCAATAGTGGAGATCCGAGAGAACTTGGCAAGATACCTGAAAGGAGAATAGAGTAGTCGAATTGTACTAATTGTGGTGGTCTTGGTGCGGCAGAATGTCTGCTACACTTTAGCCAATTCCGAAGATGCCAATTTGCTTTTCCTGTATCACTTTGTCGGAAGAACTTGGCAAGCTACCTCAAAAGAGAATGGAGCAGTCGAAATGTCTTGTACACTTTACCAGCCAATTGGTGGATCATGGAATATGCCGCTTTGCTGGGAGCTTTGCTATTTCTCAATCACTTCTGTGGGAAGAACCTGGCAAACTACCTGAAAAGAAATTCCCATGGTTGAATCATACAAGCCCTTGCTACATTTTATCCATGATGCCACCGTGCTATCTTGGTCATGATGGAAGATGTAGCTGTTAGAGCGTTGCTCATCAACTTGGCAAGCTACCCACAAAGAGACTGTTGGAAGTCCTTGTAATAACCTGACCATCGCAACGATTCACAATCTTGGCCATCGTGGAAAATGCAACTTCATTGAATTTTGTCTATGAGGGGCTTTGTTCGTTTCATCAACTTGCGGGAAGCACTTGGCAAGCTATCTGAGAAGAGAATAGAGTGATGCAAGTCCTCGATACAGCCTGTCAATGTCAACACTTTATATTCTTAATTGGCCGATGTGGGACATACAGCTTTCAAGCAGAGTCTTTGGTATTCTCTCATCAGCTTGCGAGAACTTGGCAAGCTATCTGAAAAGAAAACAGAGTGGTCGAATTGTACTAGTCTGCGCCTAACAGCCAATCAATTGAAACGTCTGACAGTTTCAGTATTTAGCGTCCTTAGGAACTTACGCAATTTACCTTGGTAAATTGATATTTAATTTTTCTTGCGCTATGTAAGGCAGGGGTATCTATTGCTTAATCCTTGGGTGTTGGTGTTGATGTACATTTTTCGTTATGGTTTGAAATTCTGTTATCTTCTCAATTGTCATAAAATCGCAAAATCTTTTGCTTCCCTACCTATAAAAGATAAAGCAAATATATGGTCTAAAATGTAGCCTTTCCACGCCTGCATTTCACAATTTCTTGGATGAAGAAGTATTTCCAGTTAGCGGCAACCGTCTCCCCCTCTGGAATAAAGTAGATATGTGCAGAGTACCTTGTACATATAGGATATACATATATACATCCCATGGGTCCTTACACCCTACATTTGACAAATGAGAAGGATACCAGATGAGCGATGTCATGTTTTCACAGCAGAAATTAAAAGTGCACGATTAATCATCATACAGGTAGATCCCAGAGCCGATACGTGCTCAAAGACGGTAAGACTCCTTAATCCTTTCCTAAAGAAACACGACTGTGAAGATCGACAGTCTAGGGTGTATGTGCGTAGATGTTGCCATGGTAACGGAGATGGGTATCGCTCTGATGGATGCCCGCTGTCTGACGGTGGATAAACATCAAGGCCCGACGGCGGATAATCACATTTTCACGGTGCCTCATTTCTCTACATGAAACAGACAAGGAACGGTGATGTCACCGAAGATAATCTCCAAGCAGATCTTTGGTGGCTGCAAGACAGTATCATATTGGCATGGCGCAAGACAGTATCATTGGCAGGGCATTATTCAATACGCCACCCTGAAAAAAGGTACCAGTAGAAAAAAAGAAAGCTAGACAAAAACGCTTAAAATAAGCCGAAGCCTAAACCTCTGCTTGGAGAGTACAAGGTAGGGTGCTATCATCTACACGGTAGCTTCTCAAGTCAACTCGAATAAAGTCACTTTGTACCCGTATCCAATTAAGGTTCTCTGCTTCAGCTAGAATCCGATTCGATGACACTGTTTCGTAACGACATGAATGTGGACGTACAATTTAAGTTTCACAGATTATCCTACTTTTGAATTCTTTAAATCAAATTCTTTATATCAAATCGCTTTTTAAACTTTGTTGTATTATTTGTACAATCAGTGTATTTCATGTGTTAATTGAATCCCCGGTGTAAATGTTGGCGCACTTCATGTGGAAATTTATTTGACATGCCAAGCCAATATAAATAAGTCTAAAACTGAAATTTTAATGACAGACAGGTACTGGTTCATATCAAAAACACGGGGATCCAAGATATGACAAACAGGCCACTAGCCAAATCCCAACACATTTGTATCATGCTCCATTGACTTTCTATGCGCACCATGCGAACATCAAACAAAAATAGCTCTATTGAAAACTGATTCTGTTCATAACTCTCTCATTGTTAGCGTTGCAACTGCCTACGTCAAACCAAGTTCCAATTAATATGTACCCATAGCCAACAGCCATTGCCGTGAGTGAAAAGAAGATTCAGTAGCTGATAGCATACACAGAAATGGTACATCTTACAGACTTGACGTGCTTTTGATGAGTGGTGGCTTTACCTCTATATTACATCTAGTGAGCTGCATATTGCGGCCATACATGGCCATCATCAAACAAGTGTTGCAACAACTGCCATCACTGCCATCAACTACGTCAAACCAAGTTCCAATTAATATGTACCCACAGCCAATAGCCATTGCCGTGAGTGAAAAGAAGATTCATTCGTTGATAGCTTACACACAGACTGGGCACATCTTATAGAGTTGACGTACTTTTGATGCGTGGTGGCTTTGCCTCTATATTACATCTAGCGAGCTGCATATTGCGGCCATACGTGGCCATAAAGAAACAAGTCCCTGGCTAGACGCTGCGTCTGGTTATCTAGCCGTCATCAGCAAGACTATTCCATGGCAACCGTACCCTGTACACGGGGGTCATGCCCGCATGTAACACGGTCCTATCTGGTGATCGCTTCAATGACTGGCGTACTCAAGGGGAAGTAGATCTTTGCTTGATGAATTTTAGAATAGAGATCTTCATTGCATGTCGTGGAGCCTGGTGAATGGAAACGTAGACTGAACATATTCAGTACCTACGCACTGAAATAACAGCATACGGTATCTCTAAATACTGATATAACTGTAAGTCTTAGAGTAGGTTGGTCAGATCACGGGAAAGTGCATGCATACAGTGACTGTCTCTGCCAATGAACGCACCCATGTCCGATCCAAAAGCTGGGATTTTCTACATCTAAATTTAGAGACTGATGGAGACCTTTTATCAGGAACTTCTGAAGTCCCTGACCAAAAACTTCCCAACTCCAGGCCAGGATATATGCATGGTACCGTCTGATCCTTTTGAATCCTACCTGGCTACGTACATACATCATCTTATAGCTTCAAGACTTGTAGAAAGGGAGACATCCATCATGTTGTTTATATGTTATGATACATGCTTTGATAATGCTGAATATGTTGCCACATGCTGCATATGTTGCCACTTTGATATCACGTGCTGAATACTAGTATGTTGCCACTTTGATAATGCAGAATATGTTGCCACTTTGATAATGCTGAATATGTTGCCACATGCTGAATGTGTTGCGACTTTGATAATGCTGAATATGTTGCCACATGCTGAATATGTTGCGACTTTGATAATGCTGAATATGTTGCCACATGCTGAATACTACTATGTTGCCACTTTGATAATGCTGAATATGTTGCCACATGCTGAATTTGTTGCCACTTTGATGATGCAGATTTGTTGCTACATGCTGAATTTGTTGCCGCTTTGATAATGCTGAATATGTTGCCACTTTGATAATACTGAATTTGTTGCCAAGATGTAAAGATGTGACGTTAACGCCCCGGACTTTGTTTTAGCCACTCGCAATAGTTCTGACAGTTCTGACGTGGTGATATGTCTTGAACCGTTGATAGAATTCATGCATAGCGTATATGGGGAGAGTGCAAACTTTGAAGATGGAAGCGTATGTACATGTTGTGATGAAAGACCATGGTGAGGGAGGTTTGGCGTTATGCTTGATGACGTTTGCATTGAAAGTCCAAAATATAGTCCGTATGGAGCTCAGCCAACACAAAGCGTAAAGATTTTTGTTGATTGTTGATGGGCTGAAGATCTCAGCAATATGAACTGTTTTTGTCTTATCTTTCTGATATGTTATTAAGGTTCATCTTTTCGTAACTGCTAGAATTTACAAAGGCTAATGTATTTGTATCCATATGTTTATATGTTAAAATCAACATACATTACCAGTTAACATTGCATGGTAAACATGGTCCCTATAGATATCACAATCATTTTTTCGTCAGATTTCACAACCAACCTACCAATCAATCAATCAATCACTTAATCCATCAAATCTTTGTCTACATGTTATGGCCTAACGAGGGCTTAACTTCCTCTGTAGGATTTTCCGGATTGCGGCTTACAGCTGTGGCCCTGTTAGACAAACCTTCTAGACGATAAAAAAAAGTATGTATGTAAAAACTGGACGGACTGTTGTCTGGCCAGTCCGCATCTGGCAGCACGCTTAATCTTCTTCTCCAGACCCGCACGATCTTAAGAACCGAGTCATGAAAAAGCCACGTAAAGCCGGGGAAGCACCACCGGGGATTACGCGTTTGGTCAATACGTCGCAACCCGCAATAATTGGGGTGAAGTATTGACCAGATTCTGCCCGCAACGTCCAATTTATCCGCAGTTGGGCAAAATCTATCGCGCCTCGCTAATGAGGGACATGGATTGCGGAAAAGAAAACACATTTATGGCCAGTAATTTTTTCACCGCACGAATGTGCTTGGCGTTACAATCGACTGATGGGACTGAAAGTACATGTATATTGAATTTAATATGCATGAATTGTTGCAAAAATTAAGCTGTATCAGCCATAGTTAATCGTCGTTCTCTAATAGAGAGATTCACAAGTGAACACGGAATAGGAAATATACACTGACAGTTGGTAATTTTTTCAAAGCACGAATCTGGGAGAAATTCACAATAATGAATGAAACATTAAATTCACAAGAACTCTAAATATTTCACGGAGATATGAGATCTTCGATTAGATGTGATCATCTCTGAGAGTCAACATCACCTTAAATTAAGGCTTAATGGAATTAAGGGTGATTTGTATGGATTTGCTCTGGATATGAAAGTATTCTCGCTATGATTAACCAGCTTATACATAAGAAATAATGTTAATGTGTTTTTCAGTTGATGATGCTAGATATCGACATTTATCTGGAGGCAAATGTTATTTGATTCTGTTTTGTCTTCGCCATATTTTTTGCCAACCTCCGCCAAGGGAGGATATGGGGATGGATTTGTCAGACAATAACACCTGACAACTACTTGACAATATTTGTTACCTGTTATATATCAACTGCCTGCTGGTGCTTCATTACTTATTCAACCAACAAAATCATGTGTCATATTTCGCAGATTCAGATATCATATGCATCTAGATTTTAATACATAGGCTATAGATGTGGTTCTAAAGAATATGGAAAATCTGTGTAGGGCTTGATTAGATGGCCGTATCTATGTTTTTTCAAGATTTAGTATTGGTTTACATTGCTTTGTTATGACAACCATGCCATATAACATAGGCATCAACACATAATGTATGTTGTAGCGGTGCTGCCAGATGTCATTTGAGTGATACGGACGCGGCCAACCTTAATCTATCTGTTGACTTGAGCGGGTGAAAATCTTTGGTTTTGCTATTCAAAGATTTAGGATTGGTTCACATTTCTTTATTAAGATAAGCACAAATTTATAAACTCTAAAAATCATAAAATCAACACATAATGTATGTTTTAGCGGTGCTGCCGGATGCCATTTGAGTGATGCAGACGTGGCCAACCCTAATCTATCTGTTGACTTGGTCATTTTTGTTATTCAAAGACTTAGGAATTGGTCAACACTTCTTTGTTACGATAAGCACACATTTATAAACTCTAAAAATCATAACACTATGTCAACACACAGTGTATGTTTTAGCGGTGCTGCCGGATGCCATTTGAGTGATGCAGACGTGGCCAACTCTAATCGACCCAGACACTGGATAGAGCCTGGAATATGGACTCCGAACGCAGCTGATTGCGACCCTGACCCCCGTCTTTCTTCATCGGACGCCAAAGGGGGGCGGAGGTTGTCATCAAACAATCAGGCTGAATCTCGGGATAATGGAGAATCAATCTGGTAATGACTCGGCGTGACACGGGGGTCTATCACCCCACTACCGGCGGGATTGGCTTTCATCAGGGCCGACTGTAGGGTTGCTGGAGGCTCGGAGATGGATGGAGAAGTGTACTGCCTGACCCGCCAGGCTTCCGGCACATTTCTAGAGCTGTTGTATCCAGAACCGTGCTTTATCCAGAACCGTGCATATGTTCAGGCACGGTTCTGGATAGTCCGAGCGTATCCAGAACCGTACCCGGGGCAAATCTATGTTCTTGGATACGCGGAGACTATTGTATCCAGAATCGTGTCTACTAGGATCTAGTTCTATGCCTGAATGGGTTAGGGTTAGGATCAGGCACGGTTTTGGATATATCGATAGCCTCCACCTACCCAAGAGCGTAGAACCGTGCCTGGAGCAAATCTACGTATACGTTCTTGGATGCACAGAACCGTGCCTGATCCTAACCCAAGTAGGCATAGACCTAGATAGGCACGGTTCTGGATACGATGAGAGCCTTTCGAAGCCCGCTGGAGGCTCGGAGATGGATGGAGAAGCGTGCCGAATGACCGGCCTGGCTACCGGCACATTTCCATCATCATCTGTCAGGCCGGAGGCCTCTTTGATCTTTTCTTTCCTGCCGGATGACATGAAGGAACTCCAGGGGAGTTGAGAATGGCCCAGTTCGGCAGAAAATTGGGGCCTAATTTACGACACACGACCGCATCTATTTCTTCTCCGAAGAGAACATTCAGAACACGGAATTGTTTGTTTGTTTGTTTGTTTGTTTGTATTTATTTTACCAGGGGGAACATATCACCTGAGGGCGCTTTTCAATGTGCCCTGGGGGGGGGGGGGAACCTCAAACAAAAGCACTTACATAAAAATACAACAAAAGTAACAAATAAATTTGCGCAAATTACTAATTGAAACAAAACCAAAGTTTGACTTAAATAACATACATGATACATAAAATCATACTACCAAAATAATTAAGACAATAGTGAAACCTTAACATCACATAACGTAGAACCAATGTAGAACATAATAGAATGGCATCAACAGGAAAATCAGGATTTGAATTTGCATATCAATGATTGTCAAGTGCATAAAGTTGTTTGAATGAATGAGAGGAACATCGCCATACATTAATTATGTAATTGAAGACCCAATTTGCATAATCAATGAGAAAATACTATAATTCCATAGTGGTTGATGCTGGCAATTTCATACTTGCGCATTTCGAAGTTGACTGGAGGTGAACATCACTCAACATAACTTATTCAAATCAGAACCTCATTTGCATAATTTATGAGGAAATGCTAGAATGACCTTCTTTGTTAAGATAACACTGCCATTGGGAGCAGAATATGATATTTGGACCACGTTTTGAAATACTGACGCATTCCATTTCGTGTTGTTCAAAATCATGTTTTGGAATGGACCACGTTTTGGAATACTGACGCATTCCATTTCGTGTTATTCCAAATCATGTTTTGGAATGGAACACATTTTGTAATGCAACAGGGACCCCCAACTCGTCGCGTGCCTTCACTAACGTCACGGCATCAGGTGGATTATGGAATGTCTCCCAGATACGCTCCAAAATGGAATGTTTTCCCCCCAGCTTTATTTCCTGGCTTTCACGATGCCATTCAGATAAAACCCTTAATGTACATGACTGTAGGCATGACATCTAGGAAAGGTAGGATGTGCCGCAGCGATCAAGACAAGATTTACTGCGAAGAATGTCCCAGGGGTGCTTGAAAAATTGATGATTTGTGATGTTTTTCGTAACGAGAGATGGAATAGGGAAATATTGATAACTACCAAACTGGGCGCCTGCAAATAAGGAAATATGACGTGGTAAATGGCATGTTAAAGAGATTTCTCGTCAGATCGATTGTGCATTTCCCCTAGATCGTCCAACTTGTCGCTTTTCCGAATCCATCCACATATTACTCGCCGGCCCAATTCTAATAATAGGTACTCTGGGCGTAATCTCAAATCAGATCTTTTGGTGGCTGCAAGACATTATCAAATTGGCCAGGCAGTATTGCCAGTTTCCATTTGCCTGGCAAAAAAGATCCCGTGCAAAAAAGAAAGCCCAATAAAAACGTCTAAAACACGTCAAAAATGAGCTAAAGCCTAAACCTTTGCTTGAAGAGTACTTTGTAACGTAAAAATGCCCCATATGTGAAGTTTGAGGCTATACTTCACTGTGGTTCAAACAGTTCAGCGCTACAGACCTGCGTGCCTGAGGTCACGCCATGTCTCATCTAATATCGCGAGATCAAGTAGCGGAGCACGTTCCATCCGGGACCTTTACTCCGCCTACCCCTGTGAATGGGGTGCGGGGCTTATAAAGCCACGGTTGCCATAGCAATGAGGTAAAATTGGCGCCGCTATCGCCCCATAATGGACCGTGGAACGTGAGGGGATTGAAGTGAATTGTTGTTGCATTTGTCATGATGGGACGTTAGCGTGTGGGGAGAGTCTCTACTGTCGCACTGGATTCGTTCATGTCTTCATCATTGGGCGCCTCCGAGAAGCACTTTATAAACCAACACATCTAAAACGCCGAAAGACAGTTACTCAAGCAACTGGATATGATCTCCAAATCATACCCAGCTGCTTGAGTAGCTATTTTTTGCGTATCTTATTACCTGGATGTCTAAGTTCTAACCCTCACCGACGTAACGAATCGAAAATTTCACATCTATGTGGAGTACTAGTATTTAGAGTTGTTGTGAATTTCTGGTTTTAATCACTGATATTTCTATGCATTTCTCGCTACATGGAAGTGCTTCATCAGAAAGGATCATAATAAGAACGTCTTGAAAAAATAACGTCAATGATTTGCAATTCCTGATGCTCATGTCTTGGTAGTAGTAATCTCCAAGCAGATCTTTTGGTGGCTGCAAGAGACAGTATCAAATTGGCAAGACAATATCTATTTACGAAGACAGTATCCATTTGCTCCCCGAGTTTGGCTGGTGGAAGAAAGATACCAGTACAGAAAATAAAGCTCGATATTAAAAAACGCCTAAACACGTCAAACGTAAGCCGAAGCCTAAACCTTTGCTTGGAGAGTGGGCAGTAGGAGGTTAGCGTAGGCAGCTACAAGACACTGACACTGCACTTCAATTATCTCGTTTTAAGATGAGACTTAAGACGCGAGTGCCGGAAAGAAGGGGAGTCCTCCTCGCCATTAACACCACCAGCTCAATACCTGAACAATCAAAAGACGCCGTCGCGCTAATGCATGACATGATGACGAAAACGTGCCAAGGAATGGCAGCAAATGTCAATATCAGACAGATTTCCTCATCCAGGATATTCTCTGTTATGCCGCCCTGAAACTACATTGGATGCCTTGAAGGGCGTTAGTACCGGAAAGAAAGCGCAATCCTCATCATTAACATCACCAGCTCAATACGGGAACAATCAAAAGAGGCCGTCCCGCTAATGTACGAAAATGTGCTAAGAAATGGCAGCAAATGTCAATATCAGACAGATTTCCTCATCCAGAGAATTTTATGCTCTGCCGCCCTGAAACTACATTGGATGCCTTTAAGGGAAAGGGTACCGGAAAGAAGTAGAGTCCTCCTAACCATTTTATCACCACCAACTCAATCCCGGAACAATCAAAAGACGCCGTCCCGCTGTTATCTTCCCCGCTCCTAATGTGTTCCGGCAATGATGACAGCCCGCCCGACCCGTGCTGTCCGGACACGTGTAATCGAATATAAGATAAGCATCTTTGATAGATGATCTGACGGACAGCATTACCCTACTTAAAAACAATTTTCCGTGGTGTCCGGATAGAAACACACACACACACACACACGCAGACACACACACACACACACACACACACAGACACACAGACACACACACACACACACACACACACACACACACACACACACACACACACACACACACACACACACACAAACGTAATCTCCAAGAAGATCTGTACATGGCTGCAAGCAAAGACAGTATCAAATTGGCCAACTGTCTTTACAACCACCGAAAGATCTGCTTGAAGATTAACTAACACACACACACAATCAAAGGAAATCACCTCCTCTGTACTTCCTTCATCTTTCAGAAGATGCATTTACGGACTCAATTTTGTGATCCTACAGAGAACGTTTGACCAGGCGGCATTACCCTACTTAAAAACAATTCCCCGTGGTTTCCGGATAGAAAACACACGCACACGCATAATCAAAGGAAAACAATTCCTCTGTACTTTCTTCAGCTTTCAGAAGATGCATTTACGGACTCAATTTTGTGATCCTTCAGAGAACTTTTGACCAGGCGGCGTGGCGTACTTAAAAACGTATCAGCCTACACACTAAACCGCCCCAGCCTACACAAATGCACGGAGACCATTAGTCCAAAACTCCCGGGGCGTCACCGCGTGAACACAGCACTTAGAGGACTCACCTAGCTTCGCTGCTGTTAATCTTTTAGTACCATATGAATATAACATCATGTATTCTACAACCTCCATTTTTCATTTTGACCTGATGTTAAAAGCTACGTTGGCTTGTGTATATGCTATGATTCTTGGAATGATTTTCATGCTAGTTGACGCTGTCATCGCGCGCGTACACATCGGCTACGGTCAATATTTTCCTTAATCAAAAATTGGCATGTCAGCTTAAATATTTACGTAATTTGACACATTATAATGGATATCTTATCGAACAAACAAAACGACAGTCAGCAAATTCATAAACCCCTTCTTCATCTTGACTTTAAAACCAGAATTGTTCATGTAGACATTAAAAAATACAATTTGCTGCCATGCTATTTCACAATCTGAAAATTGATACATGTATTCAGTTGGATGACTTTTAGACAAAAAAAGGATGATATGCAACAGTTTTGCTACATCCACTTAACTCACTTCCTGCGCTTCTATCCGGTCTAAATACAATTGCCGTCGACTGGAAAATAACAAGGTGTCATACCTTATCTCAATCACTGAACGTGTCGAAATCGTCCGAAAAATCCCCTCATCATATTCGGTACATAAAACCTAATCTCCAAGCAGATCTCTTGGTGGCTGCAAAGACAGTATCCATTTGCCTGGCAGTTATCATTTGCCACCCGTTAAAAAAGATACCAGTACAAAAAAAAAAAAGCGCCCCAAAGCACGTCAAAATAAGCCGAAGCCTAAACCTCTGCTTGGAGAGTACACAAAACCTACAAACGGCACTACACAGGAAATGACTCACCACCACTCAGTGAAAGCCGCAGCATGACAGACGGTCTCCCTGTGCAAATATTACCTTTTTAGGATATGACAGTAATCATAAAACGTACCATACACTCACCAAGGCATGGCCTGCGTCCTCCCTTCTAGCGCTCACGCACGTAATGCAAGGAAAAAACGGATCCTAAATGACAAACAAGGTTTTAAAATCAGTCTGAACGTCCAGAGAATTCTGTCATTTCTAACCACCCACTCACTTCCATCCATCATGCAGTGAGGAAAGTGTGTTTATCTCCAGCCTACATCACTTAAGCACTCCGCTAAACCCTTTCCAATGTTTTGCGCCAGGGAGACAACTCGGAGCGCCCAACGCTTAGATAGAGAAGGAAATGTTGTATCCAGAACCGTGCTTTATCCAGATTCCAGAACCATGCTCAGGCAAGGTTCTCTGGATAGTCCACGCGTATCCAGAACCGTGCCTGGGGCAAATATACGTTCTTGGATACACGGAAACTGTCCAGAACCGTGCCTGATCCTTAACTCGAACCCATTCAGACATAGAACTAGATAGGCACGGCTCGGATACAATAGGAAACAGTCTTTCCCGTACGTCGATACACAGATTTATTGTACGCCAGGGCGGAGAACGCGTATACACGATACGGGCTCTTACCACCTGTCAGTAGATACCCAGGCTGATACGAAAACTTCAGGTAATGACAGGGACGTACCTTTATCTTTGACCATATGCTCTTCAACCCTGCTGCTATACTGCTGGAGATCCACACTGGTGTTAAACCCCGGCTCTAATGGAATAAAGCTCCGCCCGTCTACACCACTGTAATCCGGAATCGCTGACGAGCCACGTCACTTTCACCCGCGCCCCGCCGACAGACGCTATGCAACATTTATAACCCGGGCGGTCACGTGAACACACTTTCACTTTTAAGCAGCGATGAGAGGGGTTAGGGGGCTGCCCTCGGATGGGTGGGGTGGCACCCCCTGGGGCGTGACGTCATAGCAACCGCGGTACATCAAACGCCCTTTTATTTCTAAAGGTCGTTGCACATAACCTCTACAAGGCTTCGGGAAGCCGCTGGAAGAGTAGAAATTGGCCAAATAGACAAATATAAAAATGCCAGGGGAGTTGTCTGTCTATTTGGCCAACTTCTAGTCTATCCAGCCGCTTCCCAAAGCCTGGGAGAGGCTAGTTGTACACTCTTAGCCTCCAACAGGCCTTCCTACGGGGGTACGGATCGTAGAATTCGGCCAAAAAGGGAACTAATTGGTCAGGAGAGTCAGTCCGCGGGAGGGTTAATTTCCTACTAACTGCGCGGGCAAATGAACTCTGCAGTGGCTAAACTCCCCTGGCCAATTACTCTCCCTATTTGGCTAAATTTGACTGCTTTTGAACCCGCGTTGTTAGTCAGGAGGAGACTATCCTCCTGTGCAGGCCTCCGGGGCGGGTGGGAGTTTTGATACTGCGTTTTGTAGAATTTCTAACGCGTTCTTTTGCCGGCTATCCTACAACCAGCGCCGCCCAGAGAAGGCTTTACCCGGATAAAAATTCTACAAAACGCAGTATCAAAACTCCCACCGCCCGGAGGCCTACACAGGAGGCTAGGCTATGTGGAGACGCTAGAGATCAATGAAGACCGTTAAAATCTCGGAGCCACGAAAGTTTGTGTTGGTCTCAGCGGGGGGTAGCGCCAGATGACCTCTGCCGTGATCTTGGGCCTCACGTCATGCCCGCCAGGCGAGCTGCTAGCCGTCGTGTCGGCCTGAATTAGGATGAGAAGATCTCATCGCGGCTGATGTATTATTTAGGAGGCTGTCTGCGGCAGCCAAGTTCGCACGCGATTTGCCGACGCGATCGCTTCTTTGATCAAACGTGACGACATATTCTTCTCATCTCATCTATCCCTTAGTCTAATTGTTCGACCGTTGTGGGCATTACAGATGATCACAGATGATCTGACATCCAGATTTTCTGTTTTAACGTTTTACTTAGTGTTATGCTGGTCCATTCTCTGATATTATCCTCCCGTCTTTTCCGTTGCATTCCGATCGTTTCTTTGATGAAACGTGACGACATATTCGTCTTAGCTGAACGCAAAGTTGCTACCGTAAATTGTTGAGTCGATATGATCACCCAAAGCGATTTCAGGGCAGTAAAACTGGATTTTTATAGTCAATTTTCAGGTCATTTTTTTTAAAAAAGTAGCAAGTTGAATCAACCCTATCCCATAGCTTACTGATACCTGTGAGCAAGGAGGCTATTTAAACCTCCTTGCTGTGAGGCAAAAATGTGATGTCGCTGATAGAAAAACGGTTGCTTGTTTCATTGCACATTTACGGCGAGAAAACGTGTTATGGATTTAATTGGAAGTTCAGGTACAAATTCGATTTTTCCTCGACAGAGACGAATAGATAGTTGTTAAACCCACGTCATTCCAAACGATGGATAGATTATGTAGCACGTCGGCAGAACGTAGTGCACCTGCGCGAAATCCGTAATGTATTGTGCATAGCACTTTGGCAGAACGTCTCATATAAGGTTGTATTAGAGCATATAAGGTTGACAGCCTGTCTGTAGTTTTCAGATGTTGTATAGGAAAAGATATCGTCTGCAACAGGCAAAATTTTGATGCAACGTTGACCAAACATCCAACGAAAAACGTGAATAATCAGGGTTTTGCGCAGGCGCAGTACGTTCTGCCGACGTGCTGGATAGATTATGTTATCAAAGACGTTATGATGAATGACTGAATGCATCCTGTCACGTGACATTTGACCAATGAAACAATTCCATGGAGGCGACCACTTATTTCTGCCAGCTCTATAAGCCTTTATTTTCTAAGAGTAAATGACGCAATTAGAGTCTTTGAAATGCATGGGTTCATTCTGATTAATAGACCTCCGTGGTTGCATGTGTTTTTGAGAGACAGAGCATATAATTTTAATCACATCAGAAAATACGGACCAACGTCGGGCTTATTTGATTATCTTGGTAGGAAACTGCATTACCAGAGGCCAAGGTTTCAATCTTTACCCGCTAATCTGGTTGCCATAGAGACATAGTCGTAATATGACGTAAAAGGGTTCTGTTTTTTTCTATCCTACGACGGGTATTTTGTTATTCCGCGAAGGAGGTCAGTGACCTCTGTGATGGAGTTTTGAAATCAGTTGTCCCTGTACATGTTCGCAGATGTAACTCACGATCCCTTTGCTATATTGGTATGTAGTTTGTCATGTCGTCTGCTAGTATGCGCGAGATGATGCACGTTGTTTTTTATACACCGCAGCAGTTTTTATATATATAGATAATGGCTTTTAACCAGGAGTTGAAATCACAGCAGATACAATAATCTTAAAACGGATATTCAGTCACATAGCCTTAGTTGACACTCTAAAAAGACTAAATTTATTCATGGGAGCCTAGTGGGGACTCCTGACGAGCCTTGAGTTCAGTCCGCGGATACAGGTCTCTTCCCGATCAAGGCCCAAGAACCTCTTACTCTAGACGCTAGCTATATATAGTCTGCACAGGAGGCTAAGTTGACACCTGAAAATTCAGCAATGAAAGTCGACGTGTAGTGGGTACATCTGGCGAGCATTGAAATAATTGCAGTAAGACTGCAACGTTGGCACGATTCCTCTACTGTATACAGGTGTCACGGGATATGGGGGCCCGCTTACCTTCCACAGAATACCCTAAATATTCGCAAGGTGAATCATGACATGATGACGGCCACTTTAATTTTGCTTGTATGGTACATTATAATTAATCTGATTTTAGAAAAATGAAAATTCTGGTGATTCATTACCAGGAGGTAGTACCACCATTATAGAACTAATCATCTATGTAACCGTTAATACATATAATTTACGTCTCATATATAAGTCATTACCTAACATATATGCGACTTGAAATCTTAAAAAAAGTCGAGAAGCAGCACAGTGGACTAGATTCATCATTAAAAAAAGTCGCATATATATTGCCAGTAAACAGAAGAACTTTATTGCACGACAGTTGTACACTGTACAATGTATGGCAAAGACTATTGAACATAAGTTCAGAAATAAAGAAAATGAAATTAATATCTTAATTACTAAATAACAAGGGCTAATACAGTATTCAATAGGGCTGATAAAGAAAAGGAACTAAATATCTTAATTATTAGTAAATATGACACATTATTCACTCTTAATCCTAAAAATGCTCTGATGACCTAATTTTTCTATAAATCTCTGATTTCCTCTAACGTTAGATATAAAAAAATAATTTCGGATAAATCACAAGGGACATTGTTACGTTTATGATGGTATAAGTGACCCACAAATGTTTCTCATCGAAAATTATTCACATTTTTTATGTATTTGTTCATGAATTTGAGTATAATATACAATTTCAATTGACGAGGTTTTCTTATTCTTCATGATACACAATACGTTGTATCCTGACCATTGGTTATCACTAAGTTCTAATGCGGCCTGTTCCATTTAGAGATTGGGGGTGTCCCAGATCATTCTAAAGATCTGATCACTGCTATTTCTCACTGCATTAGTAAATTGTTTTTGTGTATATTGATATACTTGCACGGCTATAAATTTAGAGTCGTAAGGTAGATATAGCCTCTATCAGGCCTCGGGAAGCGGCTGGAAAGAGTAGAAATTGACCAAATACAGAGCTAACATGCCAGGGGAGTTGGTCCACTGGAGAGTACATTTTGCCGCACCCGTGGGTCGCAAAATGCACCCTCTCTGGTTGGTGACATGTAACTCCCCAGGTATACTATTACATTTATTTTAGCCAATTTCTACTATTTTCCAGGGATCCGCTGTGCCTGGTAGAGGCTAAGGTAGAGGTACAGCAGCTCAAGGAATGACGGGATCAGAATCGTCATAGTAATCATAGTAGTCGTCGCCCCCGTCCTCAGGGTTGCTGTCGTCCCCAGGGTTGCTCCCGTCCCCAGGGTTGCTCCCGTCCCCACCATCTGGTGGCGTCTCTCCATCTGAAGTTCAAGATAAAAAAGAAAATTGTTTTTTTTTTTTTCAAACACGCACGTTACTGAAAAAGGTCGCAGTCTTTAGGACGGGACGTTGAGCTGTGGTCCACTGTTCATTGTCCTTGTTGAAAAGACCTAGGGGAATTTCCCTGGTACCTGTATAATACTGTACACAGCGTCTGTCTTCTTTGTCATGACCAGTGGAAGAGTAACTCTTCAGTGAGCTAGAACTGGATCGAGATAACTTTCCTTTTTAAATAAATCTAACAAACGTTATTTGTGCGTTTTGTTTCTAGTATTAGATAAACTGTAAATATGATATAAGCAACACAATCATTGGATAAACTTAAGGCATTAGTGCCTTTATTCTACAGTTTGAAGAGTTAAAGTGAGTAAATGACCCCTGACCTCCAGCGTCACATCCATACAGCTCAGCGCGCATGCACGGAAAGTTGCTGTCCACCACCACAATGCGCATGTACCGGGCCGTGATGGGTGTGGGCAGCCGATTGGTCACCGGAGTCACGTGGTCACAGTTCCCTTCGAACACCTGAGGAGAGTGTCAAGAGAGCATTGATTGAAGTATGAACTTTTATTTCTTTGCTTTATGGCCATACTTGACCAGTAGCAACATACAAATACATTCACAACATGTTAATAAGTTGAAATAAAGACAATCATATTAAGTTAGACATAGAACATTGACGCTAAGTTTAGAACAACTGCGCTCTACTTCGATCATGCAATAATATTGCGTTAACGTTGTTTTCATGTATAGTTACATGAATCTATGCCGGTCCCAAGGTACGCCTTCCAAATTCTTCCCTTGGCCAAGTTTTTTTTCACAGCAAAAACAACAACATTGACAACAGCAAAGAAAGTTGAACGATGTATATCTTCTGGAGTTATCTTGCTAACCAAGAACCGTTTCCAAAATCATATCCAGTTGCTTGAGTAACTGTTTTTTTGGCGCCACTTGGCTGAACGCTCCAAGGAAATAAACGAACTTCTTGAGTTATTTTTATAACCAAGAATCCAACTTGGCTAAACGGTTGAAGGAAATAAACGAAAAAAAAAGAATGTAAGACCGCCGTACCTTCGCCCTTCCACCTTCCTTGTACTCTCTCCACGTCCTCCCGTCCAGGCTGTACGTCAGTGTGTACGACTTGACGTGCTCGAAGTACTTGTCTCGTCCCTGGGTGGCCACCCCCGTGATGCGTTTGGTACGGCCCAGGTCGATCTGCAGGTACTCCCCGGCGTCTGAGCTGGCCGCACACCACGCGCCAACGCGTTGCCTAGCAACAGAACATCGTCCAAAGTCAATCACATGAAACTTTTGAAATCTACGAGCAATGAAACACTCCCTGTCCTTGGTGCTGAATGACGCATCAACAGCACTGGTGCCCCTTCCCCTTACTGTATCCAGAACCGTGCCTATCTAGTTCTATGCCTGAATGGGTTAGAGTTAGGATCGGGCACGGTTCTAGATAGTCTCCACGTATCTAAGTTAAGAGCGTAGATTTGCCTCAGGCACGGTTCTGAATACGCGTGGGACAACCAGAACCGTGACTGAGCAGGGTTCTGGATAAACAAAGTCCTGGATAAAGCATGGTTCTGGATAAAGCATGGCTTCTGAATACAACTTGGTTCTGGATAAAGTACGGTCTGGATACAAAAACACACATTCAAGTAACACCGATGCCCTGATGCAGTTTCTTACAATACCGACAGGGGGAATCATTATACCTTTGATAGTCGTCCTCGAAGTTCAACCTGGCGTTCTTAGCGCCGACGTCCCAGGTTCCGTAGTCCAGGCTGGACGAGGCGGTCAGCTGTTCATCAGGCAGGGAGTAGCCGCTTTCCTTCCCTAGACCCAGCGGGGTCGAGCAGGATCCTGGGTAAAAGAAAAGGGTCACCGATCAGTTTTTCAGTACTTTTTTTGTTTTTTGATACAGCAGCTAGCGAATGATAAAACTGCTCTGTACGGAAAGAAGATGTATTGTAGTAGATCTTCTTTGAAATGTTTTCTTTTGCAGTGAGATCGTTTTACAGTGACTAATATAAGTGGCACACTGCTTGTCCTAGCTTTTAATATATGTTTCAAGCAGAGGCGTGTCAAGTTTGCTGGTCACTGCCTCCGGGCGAGTGATCTCTTCACTCATTCTGTGGCGACCAAGAGGGAAGACACTCTGGAGAGTGGAGACTTTTAGCTATTTTCAAAGTTGCCCGTAGCTAGTTATGATACCCTAGGTTGTCTTGTAGCTGACCTGGTGCGATAGTGGGCCTGGTTGGAGGCTTGGTGCCGGGTGGGCCGGTGGTGGGGGCTTCTGTGGGGCGCCGAGTTGTTGTTGTTGCTTCTGTCGTGGTTGTTGTTGTTGTTGTTTCAGGAGCTGTAGTAGTAGTTGGTGGGACGGGAGCTTCAGTGACTGGGTCGGTTCCTGAAATGAATTTTTTTTTTAAAACCTTCATCAAGCTAGTAATAAGGATTGCTCAATTGGAATATAAACCTACAATGTTTACCTTCATATTGTCTAGCCTAAATATTGCCCTGTTTATTCTTACTCAAACATATTCATATATATATGGTGACCAGCATCTCCAACTCTATCCTGCAACTTGCTACATAATGTAACCCAACACTACATGGTGTCTGCTACAGCACCAGTTACCATGGTGACAGCCGTCTGGTCCAGGTCATTGACCTTATGTGTTTGGAGAAGAAGAACAAGAAGAAGAGCAAAAACAATATGCTTCTTCCTTCCGCGAAGGTTAGCATAAATGAAAGAGCGCCACCCACCGTCCAGGATTCGTTCGTAGTAGTTGGACTGCGGCCGGAACCACGTCGGACAGCTGTCGAACGCCGCGGGGGCCGTCTGCCTGTTGTCGGTAGACAGGTGACACGAGCGGTAGGAGCTCACGTAGTCAAAAGAGAGACACCTGGCGAGAAGAAAATGTTCTGCATGTTAGTATTTTTTTGTCAAAAGAAAATTCACAGACCTGAGTTATAAAAATCTGTAAAATGAATAAACTGAAACTGTCACTCTTCCGGCAAGGTTACAGAAACGTTTTGCACCTTCTACTTTCCCTAGGAAGCAATGGGACGTGATAGTGACTCGAGAAGTCGAGATGGTATTTCAAGTAAATTTGAAGTCAAGTCCCTTGTCATTTTTAAACAGTTGTTTCATTTTACATTTATCAGCAATGAAGCACTTCCTGTCCTTGGTGCTGAATGCCACACCGGCAAGGCCCATGCCCCGGTGCAGTAGCGACAGGGGGCGTTTTTTAACAGTTGGGCTAGACTGTCTTTCGTTAAAAAAAAAACTTACCTCTCGTTCTGCCCGCAGCGCAGTTTGCACTCCTCCACAGTCTGACCGTAGAACGAACCCAGCTGGTTCTTACCCAGAATGCACGCCTCCCTGATCAACAGGAACTCAACTGTGGGATAGAAAAATATACAAAATCGTAGTTTAAAATGCTTGGAAGTTTCACAATAAATCAACTCTTAGGGTGTGCGAAGAAAAGTCATGGGAAAAATCGACAGACATAGGACTATGGACAAAGTAGCAGAGGGCCACTGGAAAAAAGGTAAAAGGGCATGTATTGTAGAGAACATGGTATAGAACAAGAACAGGGTATAGAACAAAAACAGGGGATCTGCTTCTGGTAACTTGTATATAATATGAGTAAAACATCACGAAAAGCAGCAGATAGAGGACAATGAAAGAAAATTAAGGATAAAACACGTGGTACGTTTTGTCGTCATTGTGTACGTCAAGCCTTCCATGCATTGGCTCAGTCGAAAAGACGTGGCTAACTACGATTTTTTTCCAACGTGAATCTTCTTGTACTACAAGGTTTGCAGGAACGGATACTTGACATAATGAGTATCAGATCGAGAATATATATATAAATTGTACTGCCATCACGTGCCTTCAGGTTTCTTCTCGTAGAAGTCTGAGATGACGCTGTACTCCTCCAGACACTCGTCCACTGCCGTGGCGCGGGTGTCCATGGACAGGTGGCACGACATGTACGAGGACACGTAGTTAAAGGAACGGCATCTACAGCGGACACCACAAGATAATATGTCACTCAAGGTTTGGGTTTTCCTTCAGAATCAACGGAAGCAGTTGAACAAGGGTTTCGAGATGTTTGATCAGGAACGGTATATAGAACAGGGGGTTCGACGTGTTCGATCAGGAACGGTATATAGAACAGGGGATTCGATGTGTTCGATCAGGAACGGTATATAGAACAGGGGGTTCGACCTGTTCGATCAGGAACGGTATATAAAACAGGGGTTCGACGTGTTCGATCAGGAACGGTATATAGAACAGGGGGTTCGACGTGTTCGATCAGGAACGGTATATAGAACAGGGGATTCGATGTGTTCGATCAGGAACGGTATATAGAACAGGGGGTTCGACCTGTTCGATCAGGAACGGTATATAAAACAGGGGTTCGACGTGTTCGATCAGGAACGGTATATAGAACAGGGGGTTCGACGTGTTCGATCAGGAACGGTATATAGAACAGGGGGTTCGACGTGTTCCTACCTTGAGGCTTCAGCGCATTTCTCAGCGCACTGCTCCACGCTGACGTCATAATAATTCCCCATGGCCAGTTGGGACCGGCCTTTCAGACAGGTGTTCTTGATGACGAAGAATCCGTCCATAACTACAAGATGGATGAAAAAAACTTCAGACGACCGGAAAAAATGCTGTATGCGTCGCGAAAGGGTTAACACATTGACCTAGACTACATTTGTTATTCTCTTTCGAAGAGAACAGTTTTGAGTGGGTCTGCCAGATGAGTTGTCGTGTCCCAGGAACCGTCTTGGAAGGCTGAAACCTTTGAATATTTACATACGTTCATCTGATTGGCTACAGCTTTAAGGTCCTTTTGTCACGAACGTCTCCAATTGGTCACTGCTTTTTGGACATTACGTCTCTGATTGGTCATCAGTTTCCAGCGCTTTTGTCACTAAGTTTCTGATTGGCAGAAGACTGCGTGCACTTAAATGAGTGTCTCTTATTCGTCGAGCTCAGACGCAGTTTAACTGCGCATGCAAAACCCTTGGCCTGATGAAACAATGCACAATATACACACAAAAGACAGAACTGTGGAGTAGATGATAGATTAGAAGACTGGCAAGAGATACAGTTATGACAACAAAGATATCCATAGCGTTCTGCTTTGTGTATGTGTATGTGTATGTATATGTATATGTGTATGCGTATGTCATTGTGTATGTGTTTGGGTTAGGTCAGAACCAATGCATGTGATTACAAAACCGCTTTGGAATGGATTAGGTTTTGGAATACAGATGCATCCCACTTCATGTTATTCCAAAACAAGTTTTGGAATGGACCACGTTCTGGAATACAGATGCATTCCATTTCGTGTATTTCAATGTTATGGAATGGGAAACGTCTTGGAATGCAACAGACACAGGCTGACAACGTCGCTAGTTTCAATGACGATTGTTTTGGGGGCAGTGGAGGATGTATGGTACATACCTGAAGCGGGTTGTCCACCATCTTCTTCTTCTTCTTCTTCTTCTTCTTCTTCGGATGACTCCTGTTCTGGCTCCGTGGGCTTCTTCTCGTAGTAAGTGGTGATCCTCTTCCAGGCTGGGTCGCAGGCCTTGAAGGCCTCGGGCTGGGTGTCACGGGTGTCCAGGGACAGGGAACAGTGCTTCTCGCTGGGCACGTGGTCAAACGACTTGCATCTGAAAACAACAACACGAAAACCTATTATTCGTAAAAAAATCTAGCCTTCACTGCTTCAGGTAATAATGATGGATCCGTTCGAATATGTCCACTTGAAGCACGTGATTCTTTTCATATTAATTTCTTCTAGTGTCTCAACTATTATCAACTGCTGGCGTCACCTGTCCTGTGAAGACCACGTGTCCCCAGCGATCGGTCATTTGACAATGACGAAGGCTACAGGCGAAAATTTTGGGACTTTTTAAAAACTTTTGTTTCCTTGTGCTGGAATACAGCTCAGTGACCCACAATTCAATGCTTCTGCTGTCGCAATAACCATCACACAAACTTTCTTCAGCATTGTTGCCATGGCAACTAGTCATTTGAAAACAAAATGGCGTAATAGCTGACCTGACATCTTCGTCACAGCGCTTGACGCACTTCCTGAGGCTGGTGTCGCGGAACGTGCCCAGCTGGTTGTGGCCCCGGATGCAGGCGTTGTTCACTACACGGTAAGACCGAAGCCCTGGGGGTAGGGATTGAGGGGTGGGGGTTAGGGTAGATTGGCTTTCACATAAACATTATTGCACAACAATTGTGCAAAGTACAAAGTATGGAATTCATTTCTATATCACAAACATACTATGAGACTTATCTACCTTTCCAACTAAGACTATGAAGTATAGGATGAGAATGTGCTTTTACAGCCAATTGTCGAAGTTTTGGACAAAATTGACAAACCCTTTGGTCAACAGATATTTTCTGGAATATCCCGTATTCTTTAGAACACTGCAAGACTGGAACACTTCAAACAACGCATGACTTTATTGCCCTACCACATTTCTTTTCATGCTGTCCCGTCACTTGTCGTCCTATGTTCGTAGGCACAAAAGGGAGTAAATAATAACCACAGTTTCTTACATTTCCTGGTGTTGCTGAGAGGCCTTCTGCGCAGACCGCCCAGTTCTTCCTCAGACATCTCTCCGTCACCAGGTGGGGGCATGGCCTCCACTGGCATGGTCAGGGCAGACACTGCAGGACGGAACAGCATGTAATGGTTAGGCTGTGTAGTGTTAACGTCATGGGTGACGACACATGACGGAAAAGTTCACGTCTAACGTAAAGGTAAAGGTAGTCTCATAGCCTTTTTGAGGCTGTAGGGGCTTCTAATCCACTGTGTTTATCCACGGTATTTGAAGGCGGAGCCCATCCCTCTCTTTCCACTGCCTTTCACCTTCCCAACTGAAGTCAGGTACCCATTTTACACCTGGGTGGAGTGAGGAAAGTCGTATAAAGCTAGTGCCTTTCTTAAAGTCTAGTCAGATCAGGAATGCCAGGGATCGAACCCACGACCTTTAGATTCCGTAGCCTAACCACTGAGTGTGGTTTAAAATGTTCCATTTTTTCTTTTCTTCAAGTTTTTTTTTACTCGACATTTCGCTATCTTTTGACATCCCTTTAATATCTGGTTTGAAAACATGTCAAAGTTCTTACATTCAGCGAGCACGTTGTCGAAGTTGCAGCTCTCACAACTGAGCCTGCAGTTCAGCAACATCCACTCGGCGTTCTCCTCACACTCGCCCTCTAGCGCCCACTGCGGGCACTTAACATTAGTATCCAGGCAGGGGCCGTCTGTCAAAACGGACAATTAGAAAGGTTTTGTTGTGTAATAAATCAATGGCGTACTAGAAAGGTAACAGTTGCAAACAAAATGCATAATGTTTACCTTCACATGGTCTAGCCAACAAACTACTGCTCTGTTCATTCTTACTCAAGCACATTCATATACCAATATACGGTGACCAGCTACTCCAACTCTGTCCTACAACTTGCTACATACTAGTGTCCAACTCTGTCCTGCTACATAATGTAACCCAACACCACAGGGTGTCTGCTACAGCACCAGTTATCATGGTGACAGACGTCTGGTCCAGGTCATTAACCTAATGGAAATGGATGTGGAAGGGTTGGAAATGGCCTGGAGAAGCTTTGTCGCAGTGTGGTTATGGGCTTTGGTAAACTACGTTTCCAGGCTATATATGATGACTTACCGCATGTCTTGCAGCTTGTCTTGCAGTTGAACAACATCCAGTTCTTGTTGTTCTCGCACTCTCCGGCCTCCGCCCAGATCGGGCACTGGGCGTGCAAGTCGTCACAGGCTGGGGAATGGGAGACAAGTACGTTACCATGGATACTACGATACAAATTGATTAACTAAACAAGCAGGGCGCATCGGCGTTGACGATGAACGTAGCCGAACTCCACAAAGAACCTTTTCATACTAAAATTCAGCATTATGACTCCATTTCCAGTGGTTTTCTGTATTTGTATCTGTATCTGTATAGCCAGTATAACCGCCCTTTGGCGTAACACACCAGCTTCGCAGGCACGCGGCGCGGCGGCAGCTGGCTACATTACACCGAACGACCTGTTACACCTAACCTTTGAACGTCTAACTCTAGACATTGTTTAAAACTATCTAGTGACGATGCCCCTACTGTACTTGGTGGCAGCGAGTTCCACTCTACGATAGTTCTAGGAAAAATTTTTTGAGTTTTTGAACACCTCAATCCTTGGCTGATAACACTGGTACTTGAAGGCATGGTTTCCTAATAAGGTTAAAAGAAATAAGACTCTTGTCTTTTACTCACCTCTGTTTTCAGGGTTGGGAAGGTCATCATCGTCACGGTCTGAAACAAAAATAGAATAGAACTTCGAATATGCAAATGACCACATAAACGCCTCATGAACCGGGACGGTGGGCGACATCGACTTTAATATAATATGATGGGCTGTTATGATGAGCTGCCATTCTAATGCAATATACAACTAAAAAGGCAACATTTGCCAAGGAAATGCACAATGTTTACCTTCACATGGGGATGGTCTAACTCAACAAACTACTGCTCTGTTTATTCTTACTTAAACACGTTCATATATATATATATATATATGGTGACCAGCCTCTCCAACTCTGTCCTGCAACTTGCTACATAGCATAATGTAACCCAACACCACAGGGTGTCTGTCACAGCACCAGTTACCATGGTGACGACCGTCTGGTCCAGGTCATTGACCTTTTTTGTTTGGAGATGATAAAGACGAGAAGCTACTACTTCTTTCACAATTACAGACCAGTGAATAAGCAAACCATGCACACATCCCTTACCTCTACAGGAGTCATACATGAGCTGGACCTGTCTGGCGTCCAACTCGCTCAGCTCTCTGTAGGGCTCGTTCTCCACGGGTCGGAGTGCCCGGATGGTGTTGCGCCCGTTGGAGGAGAAGGCGTTGAAGGGGTAGTGCATGATGGAGCCGTAGTCGTACTCCACGCCAAAATCGTCCACGTCTTCCTTGGTGTACTTTTCAAACTGTTCCCTCAGGGCTGAAGAAGGGGTCAGACGTGCATGGGAATGACCAGTTAGGAATGAACAGGACTTCAGCAAGTTTTGGTTTTTTTGGGGGCATGAGTAGTACTATTCATTATGCAAGCCATTATAAGGTAAAGGTAGTCCCATAGCCTGGGGGGGGGGGCTATAGGGGCAGTGGGCTGATGATCCACTGTGTCTAGGGCACGGTATTGGAACGCGGGGCCCATCCCTCTCCTTCCACTGCCTTTTACCTCCCCAACTGAAGTCAGGTACCCCATTTTACACCTGGGTGGAGTGGGGAAAGTCGTGTAAAGTCCTAAGGACACAACGTCTATCCAGTGATGCCTGGGATCAAACCCCGCGACCTCTCGGTCTTGTGTCCGATAGCCTAGCCACTCGGCCAGTCAACACCACATTGTATTTTTGAGTTGTACTTATTAAATCTCAAAGGCTTCTGTGCAACATAAACTTTCTATACCTGGATCAACGGTAGCCCACAGCACCTCAATGTAGTCGTTGTGGATTAGCATTAATTACTATTTATTATGCAAGACATATTCTATCCTTAACCAGTATTTGTATGTCTTGCATTACTTCCTTCTGATTCAACTTTTTCTTATGTGCAATATAACCAGTAAAGACTTTCTATACCTGGATCAACGTTAGGCCACAGCACCTCGATGTAGTCGTCCCTGTCGGGTCGGGACTGCTCGTGCCAGAAGCCGACGGCGTGTCCGATCTCGTGCACGTTGACGTGTGTGTACTCACAGCCGAACCCGACCGACACATACTGCTTACCTCCGATACGGCCAAGCTGGGCCTGGCAGCTGGAACAACATCAGGGGTGTTATAGACACGCAAACAAACAAACAAACAAACAAACAAACAAACACACACACAAACACACACACACACTCACACACACACACGTGCACACACACTCACAAAACACACACACACGCATGCACACACACATACACTCACACACACACACTCACACACACACATAGAAACACACACACTGTGCACACACACACACAACTCTCTCTTTCTCACATGCACATGCACATACATCGTCAGACACACACACACACACACACACACACACACACACACATAGAAAGCTATATGAAAGACTTGTAAGAAGACAAAATATCTTACTATCGCCCTCTGTAGAACTCGACGTAGTCTGTTTCCGTGGTCCTCTCGACGAACCTCAGGCAGGTTTTGGCCTCCCACTCCCTGATGGCTGCCCGGATAGCGACCAGCGCTTCTGGCAGGGCCTCTGGGAAAACATACAGGGCAGGGCGATACAGTTACATGATGGTCTAGTTATTACCATGGTTGCATAATGTCTTGATAGCACGTCGGCAGAACGTACTGCGCCTGCCTACATCACGTCTTCCGTCTGACTTCCTCCCAACCTGCCAACCTTTACTTCCATCCAACTTGACCTTAATTCAATCCGTGGTAACCAAATTTCCCCCTTCTGTCACTCTATTCTGATCAAATACCTACAAACACAAGCATTGGATACTGCCCTGCCAATTTGGTGCTGTCTTGTACCCACCAAAAGATCTGCTAGGAGATTACTTTTTTGTGTGTGTTCTATCAAACTTACGCAGACTGCAGTCGATGGTGTAGGGGATGATCCCCTTGGGCCAGCGGTGAGTCTCCAGCGCAGAGGCGGCCGCCGCGACCTCGTTCCCCAGCTCCCTGTTGGTGATCTGAGCCCGGATAGCCTGGCGCTGCTCCGTAGTCAGTTTGATGTCGCCTTCGAACGTGGGGTCCTCTGGGCCGTGGCGAGGGCTGCCGTCTTGGACTGTAGAGTTAAACGGGAGGGGCTGTCAATATTGGTATTTGAATGATAAAATCCATACATGAAAATATGGGAGAGAAAATATGTAAGAATTATGTGAGAGATAAAAAGTAAATGGGAAGTTTGACTATTAAATGCGTTGATAGTTGAATTGTACAATCCATAACAAGATGGGAAGGGCTTGATGAAACAATCATATACAAGCTATAAAGATAAATGGAAATGGGAGGTTTGAATATTAATGTGTGATCTGTACTAATGTCAAAACCAAATAATCTCAAAACAGATATTTTGAAATGCCGATTGTTAATCTCTCTGAATCGAATAGATAGATTGGTAAATAGAATGTTTTAACCCAGCCAATTCAAAGCTCTAACACAGCATGGAATAATTAACACATTATTGTACCATTAATCTAGTATTTACAATATATAATCCCATGTATAACATGGATGTTTATCTGCCCTGTGCACGAGACCATACCTCCTTGGAACACGGCGAGGATCCGTTCAAAAGCGCCCATGTTGTCATTGTTCGGGTCGTTCTGCGCATGACACGTCAGGCAGGCCGCCATCACCATGGCAACCACCTGTAGAACCTTCATCAGTTCCATCTGTTTTGTCGGCCGGTGTCAGGAGGGCAGAGATTCTCCTGTAGGCGAATTGTGAATTATTTAAATATATAGCGTGATTACCTTAAGAAAGTTATGATTTTGGCAGTGTCTGTATGTGTGTAACGGTTATATGGTTTAGCACGATAACTCAAGAAGCTTTGGATGGATTGGATTGTCATGAAACTGGATTTCTTTTATTTATATCATAGGCTTACTTCACTAAAAAGTACAGAAACACTGGGTGGAGGGTTTAAGTCCTGAAGAAATTATGACCTTTCTAACAAGACAATGCTAGCGGCAGGCATGTACAGAAGTTAGACTTTGTCCAGCATATTGACCCAACAGTCCGCTCAGTACTTGTAAAAGGTATACGTTAAGCGTGGAAAAAAATACAGTCTAGCACTGTTAAAATATCAGTCTAAAGCATCACTCGTAATCCTTTCGGTAAACATCGTTTTGTCATAGGATTTTCAGCCAGGCTATGACAGTCGACAGAGATTTACAACAAACCTTCCCGCCACAAGACAGCCGAATTCTGTACGGCAAACCCGGGACAACTGTCACAAGAATACCCCAATCTACTGTCGTAGACTTGTCGTGCGATCGTACGAGGAATGTTACCTCAGTGAATACGGAAAGTTACCGTGCTTACCCCTGTATTTAGTCTGCTCAACTCACTCTGGCAGTTCAACTGTTGTTTTCGAAGAAGTGCGACCAGTACAGTTAGGTTTTGTCTACAGACCATATATGGTCGACAGAGTCGTCTTAGCCTCGTGTGCGGACTTTCTAGTGGGCAGGCTTTGTTTCTAAGAGCGCGGCTAGAGCGCTTCGGTTTCTTTCCAGGGGGAGAGCTGTATCGGGGGGAGGGCTACGTAGTCCTATACATCTGCCAGCCTAGCCCTCCCCTCATATACAGCTCTCCCCCGAAAAGAAACACTCTCGTAAGTCTGCGAACGAGGCTAGTGTCGTCTGTTGTTTGTTCCTTACGTAAGCTCAAAGATCATCTCAGAAAGAGTACAATGTTCAAGTGTCGCAAACTAGCCGCGCCGCATGTGCAAGAGTTTGGTTTCTAGCTATCACAGTTAGACTTCAAAAGTTTAAATAAAAAGGATTAAACAAAAAAATAAAAAAAAGGGGGCGTGGCTAGTGTGAGTGACGTCACACTAGGACGGAACAATGCCACAAAGTTTGACGGATCAACAACCTGTTTGTTTGACATGTCTTTTATAGTGTTTGTTCGGGTCGACCTCAAAAGATTACGTGGTGTCTCTGATGTATTAAGTTACATTATCTAGACATTTTATACACTGGTCTGTGAACCACACAATGAATCGCAATCGCATCTTTGTAAATCTGTAGAAAGGCTTGGATTTTTCTTCTCTTTTTTTTAAGTACTGAAAACCTACTCACATAACACCATTGTCCATACAACCAGGACAGGTATGAGTTCACCTGTGAACAGGTGAGATTTCCGCGACGGCCGCCGGGCTGCCGACCGGATGTGCGTGCGTCCGAGCATTTCCGACGGTCCGACGTCAGTTTCCGCTAGATACGAAGTAATTGTGTGCAGGATTTTCTAAATTAACGTCATCCTGTTTATCCTTCAACCCTTTTCTCAAGTTGGCCCGCTGTGAGAGTTCTTCGCTGCCGAAAACGCGGCCCAAAAGTTGAGCGACATTCTGGCGGCTTCGCGCACTAACAAAATGACAAAGGTGTTCGAAATAGAACAGGGGGTTCGACGTGTTCGATCAGGAATAGTATATAGAACAAGGCGTTCGACGTGTTCGATCAGGAACGGTATATAGAACAGGGGGTTCGACGTGTTCGATCAGGAACGGTCTATTATTAACTTCATCCTGTTTTTGTCGGAAGGTGTTGGTCTTGGGGCGCCGAAAATCTGGCGATATCAGCTAAAAGTTTGATCCGATTAAAGCTGCGGTTAGCAAGCAGGATTGAGATTTTGCTGGCAGGTTTCTGAGATACCGTCCCGCTGTGTTGTTGTTTTGTCTTCGCTTTTTTCTTAAGGGCCGTTCCAAGAAAGCTGGGTACACCTAGAGCCCTTAATGTTCTGTATCCGGACACGCGACGACAGCCAATACACACGCAGAGTCAGCGATTTGGTGCGCGGAAAACGTGACAATGAACTGATAAACTAGGTAAGCAAATTAACCGTTCAAAGCTCTCAGGATCGGACCCATGAAGCTAAACTTATTGCCTCAAGTTTCTTTCCATACATGACCGTTTTTATCTCCACAACCAACGCCTGCCAAATCGAATTGGCTCCGTGTCCCTGACACCATGGCCCCTGCGCTAGCCTGATGTTTGCCGATCTAAGATAGCACAGTTACACCGGCCTGGCTCACAGATAACGCAAAACAAATGTATAACGCCTTCGGAAACAATGGCACAACTCCCCAAAACTAGACGGTCTAGACCTTATCGCCAACTTCCTGCAGATAGAACGGCTTAAATTTTCTACACAGACTTCAGGGCACAACGGTGGACCTCGCTGCAACTTTTGTATATTTACGATTAGATTTTCTTTTATAAAGAAAGAAAGAAAAAACGAAGTTTCTCACCTTATCAATGCTTGTAGAATGGCTGAAGAAAATCAGGTGCAGGCAGGTAGAAACACTTGTTGCGGCCCCGCAAAGTTCTCTCCGTAAGACTTTGTTGCTAGGTAAGAAATCTTGTGTAGCTCGTTAAAACTCAGTCCTTGTCCTTTGGTCACGCTCCTCACCTTGTTTGAAGACTCGAGTCTCCGACCTGATTTATATAGCCATTATAGTGTGACGTCACATGTTCTCATTGTTTGGGGCATGCAGATCGCCCTACCTGATTGCGGACGGGATCATTTCGGTGTAGGGGTGGCCAGGGTGGTTTTGGTGAGCCACAAAGGTGCAATGTCACCGGAAGAAAGGATGTAAATACTGTGAGTCATGTAGTGTGTCGTGGAAAAGGTGAGGGGGTGAGCGGACAAGGGTAATTGTTGTCAGGCTATGGATATGGTCTAAATGGAATGCATACAAACTTGCTAAACAAGTTGAGAAATCGCTTGTAAAAATCTTCTCGTAGAAAATAAAAGAAATCGTGCATACAAAAAAGTATATAGAAATGCGACACCCCTTGTCGCCAAGTGTAGCGTTCCAACAAACTTAGTGACAAAACAAAAGCTTCAGTAGAATAATCAATGCGTTTCCTGTGCCGTGACTGTACTGGGAACAGACCCATATCTCATGGGCGCAGCTAATTCAATGTCATGGTGCGTGAACTTCAAGGAAAAGTTTAGATAAGCTTTGTTAACATTTCCTCGGGTTTTCTCAGGCTAAAAACAACCGGCATCCGTATCCGTAGTCTCTCATTGTAGACCGTCTTCCGGGCTCTTGTCGTCCGGACACAGGTGATTTGTACAGCAGAGATTGCCCTCTTAAATACGGTCATATCTTAAGATGTATGACAACATATCCTTAACACTAGATATATTTCTCGTATGCATTTAGTCTTGTTAGATATTGTTGTTTATTCATTTCACGCTTGCCTCCCATAACATAAAATTTAAAAAAAGACCAAAAAAGACATACAAGAAATAACTAACGTTACAGATAACCGTATAGATATTAGGATAGCCTTATGTGCTGAATTCTTCAAACCACAAATGAGCCAAATACTATTAGTATAGTCATACTCAGATTAGCAAATAATTTATTCTTTATTCAAACACCAATCACCATTACAGAAATAACATATACATGTAGTAACGTTAATACTGTAGTAACGCTATAGTGAAAACGTTAGTGAATGTTTATATGATAAAGTTTACATTCCGATTATACAGTCACGGTAGGGTGACAGATACATGTAACGTTATGCATGTGACCATACCGTGTATTTACTCTCCAAGCAGAGGTTGGTGGGGAAAGATCGTTACCTTTTAATGGTCTTTAATATGTCCCGTTTTTTTCTGTCGCTATCCCCACCAAGCAGAGGTTGGTGGGGAAAGATCTGTGGGGATAGCGACAGAAAAAAACGGGACATATAAAAAGGTAACGATCTTTCCCCACCAACCTCTGCTTGGAGAGTAGTGTATAATACCGGTAGACGGTCTGACCGCAGGATTTGAAGACAAAGCCATTTTAACGCTATGTGTCATATAAACATCACCTTTTCTGTACCGTAGGATTCATGTCCGGTGGGATCAAGAAAAGAAACTTGTAAAAACAATCATTAACACGAAAGGATGTCCCACCTTTGCGGGTTGCTAAAGTCACCAGTCATACCATAACTTCGGAGTAACCTACCGGAAAACCGAATTTGTGCAGTCAAGTTTGTGGTATTCATAGGAAGCTGGTCATGTAATAGCAAGATTACCAGTTATTTTGGTCCTTAACTAGACCAAGATGGGCAGAGGAAGTGCCGTTTATATCCCAGAAGGTATGTTTGTGAATTGTCAATCAAAAGTTTTATACAGCGACGAACTCTCGTTGGTAGACATAGAACTCTCGCGAGATCGCACGAGACTTTGGAGACCCGGAAGTAACTAGCACATCGAAACCACGAGAGGTGGCTACGCAGTTAGTCCTCAATTGCGCCGATTTTCCTGGTTTGTCGCTATTTTATAGCCCACAGAGACAATTTTAACAGCCGCACATGATGTATTCAGAGTCAGAAAACGAGGAAAGGCCTAGAACGATCAGCGACTTGACCAAACCGCGCCATGCAACCCAACAAACTGCTATCGGTCCGGTAAGTAACGTTACACTGTACTGTAGCTGACAGGGAAAACATTCAATTTTCCTCTTCATAATTATACCACGGATTTTGTCTTGAGTTATTTTAGAGTCCAACTACTGTCTGGGATAGCTAGTCTTATCCTCTATTTCTTGTCTCAAAAAATTACCTGCACATTGTCACGTACGCATACAACACTTCGGTCCCTGACTGCGGTCACGTGTAGTTGGAACAGGAAGGGGTGGGGTAAACGTTACAATGAGTTCCTCTTTTACACTTGTACTTGTAAAATAACATGAACGTAATGGAGGTACAAGTTAAACACCACATACAATTAGATATTATAACATGAAGTTTTTGTAGACCGTCATGTGCTATTCCTGAGGGGCAGGAAGATTTGGTTAGGACAGGTGTTTACTTGAGCTAACAGGTGCGCCCTACCTTACAAACACGCCCACAATATATCAGAAACAATAACAAAGACGGCTTGCTAATGCAAACAGAGTATTGTGTGAAATTCTGGTGTTCAAATTTTAAAAGTCTGATTCATAAGTTTTTCTTCAAACACGTATAATGAGGAAATCAAGAATAATAGTGTAAAAACGGTTGATAATTTCTTTATATGCCTGGGCGCAAAAACATGTAGATGGCATACGTCAATGTTGGGTAAAGTACAAAGTACAAGGTTGGCTAGAAAGGCCAGAAAACAATGGGCCAATGATGGGAATAACAATGTTTGGAAGCCAAATTTTGACAAATTTTAAAGGTGCTGAGTCACTACTGACAGTATTGAAAGCTCCACATTTGAATTTGCATTTCCCTGTCCCTGACTGTGTTTCCCTGTCCCAAATGCTTTTTTTTTTGTCCCTGGTTCTGACTATATCTCCCTGTCCCTGACTATATTTACATGTCCCTGGTCCTGTCAGTGTTTCTCTGTCCCTAGTGCTGACCATATTTAGGGCCCCTAACTGTGTTTCCCTGCCCCTGATGCTGACTGTGTTTCCCTGCCCCTGGTGCTGACCATATTTAGGGCCCCTAACTGTGTTTCCCTGCCCCTGATGCTGACTGTGTTTCCCTGCCCCTGGTGCTGACCATATTTAGGGCCCCTAACTGTGTTTCCCTGCCCCTGATGCTGACTGTGTTTCCCTGTCCCTGGTGCTGACCATATTTAGGGCCCCTAACTGTGTTTCCCTGTCCCTGGTGCTGACAGTGTTTCCCTGAGCCTGACTGTGTAAATAATCCAGGTTTCTCCTCTCCTACTGTCTCAGACCAGGTCCTGTGGCTCCCTGGAGAAACATGAGCTGTTTTTCCTGGTGCTGACCATCCTGGGCCTGCTGGCGACTCTGGGCCTCACCGTCTACAGACTCGCCACTGTGGACGATAAAAGTGCAGACTTCACCTTCGCACTGGTCCTCATTATCAACACAGGTGGGGGATGGCTTTTAATAATTATAGATAGTATATGCTCGGCCTACATATAATATGATAAAACAAATGATATCTTAGCTATCCTAGAACTATTGTACACCAGCAACAATAGGGGCAACATCCTTAGATAGCTTTGAACAATGCTTACAGTTAGATGTGCAAAGGCTAACTAAGGTGTTTTAAAACAATAACAAAAACTTCCTGACCAACAGACCATCTTAATGTTTACCTTTGCCAAAGGAAAACATGTTGTTTTTGCTGTTTCTTCTTCCTCTACATGTACCTCTTCTTCTTCTCCAAACACATATGGTCAGTGACCTGGAACAGGCATCTGCTACCATGGTAACTGGTGCTGTAGCAGACACCCTGTGGTGTTGGATTACATTATGCAAGTTGAATCTGTTTTGCGTAAGAATAAACAGAGCAGTAGTTTGTTGAGCTAGACCATGTGAAGGTAAACATAATGCATTTGCTAAATGCAAATGTTACATTTCTAGTTATACATACAAGTCATGTATTGTCTATTCTTGTCTATCATTTTCCTATTATAATACATTCTCTTCTCTCTACATGCAGTGGCATGTATGATCTTTGTCGTCCATGGCCTGATGCGGGAACGGCCGTACGAGGTTGCCATCTTCATCATCGCGGACGTCATCGTTCTCATCTACTGTATCGTCAACTATGCCGAGAACCCTTACCCTGAAGATGAAACAGGACAGGTTGACATGACAGAACATGTCGTTAAGTTGGTATGTGGAAGATTTCATTGAACTGAAAACTAGTTATGTTTACCTTTGTAGAAGGGAGACATATTGTTTTTGCTATTTGACTTCCACCACTCCTACTTGAAGATTTTATATTTGCATGCTGAAAATTGTCAGACATGAGGTTGATAGGGATAGAAGGCATGTTAGTGATGATGATGAATGTCTTTATTTCAGGTATTTCACTCATAGAAAAGAATGGTACGAACATAGAAACACAAACTATACATACAGCATCTTATATACATTTAAAAAAAAAAGAGTTTCTGTACTGACAATCTGACCACAGCAGACATTGTATTATGCTATTGTTGGTGTTGTTTAGCCTATTAATAAAGGAGACTCCTGGAGTAGCATAACTTTCTGCATCTGGCATCAAAAGTGTTAGTTATGTAAGTCTCATCATTGTACAAACAGCATGTGTTTGTGTGTTTGCGTGTTTGTGTGTTTAGGTGCGGCTGATTTTGGTGGTGGTGTTCTCTGTGATTGCGGTCCCCCTGGCTGTCTACATCCTGGTGTCCTTCTACAAGTCAAGAAACCTCATCTTCAGGACAGTGGGCGCCAACGAAGCGTTACAGAGTAATATTTTTACATATAATGTATATGCTTTTAAACCTCGATTCCTATATTGACCTCTATTGTATAAAGAGTGGGAGCAGGTTTTGTTCCTGGCCTTTCATACAATTAGGTATTTCAGATAAAAATTAAACAATAGTTTGACTTACAAAAAGTTTCTTGAAAACAACAGGATATTGATAAGCATTGTTACTGCTGTAATTGTTGAGCTCATTTTGTAAGATTTGAAAAAAGGGCCTTGCTGGATACATTGTTATTTTTAAGACTTCAATCTATTCATCAACTACAGAATTCTGTTAAGCAAGCTGCATAATTTTCATCATTTTCTTTTTCCTACCAATAGACATGTGTGACCTGACTTTCTTCAACGAAGCTTTGCTGAAGTTGGACTTTCAGTTGGAGGTAAATCTTTTTCATCATCTTTTATGACAACAGAGACCCTCATATTCAGAGCATTATTGCTTTTGTGTACAAGTTTCACATATTCATGTTTACCTTTGCAGAAGGAAAACATATTGTTTTTGCTCTGTTTCTTCTTCTTCTTCTCCAAACACATAAGGTCAATGACCTGGACGAGATATCTGTCACCATGGTAACTGGTGCTGTGGCACATGCTCTGTGGTGTTGGGTTACATTATACATACATGTACAAATGTACATGTATAGCAGGACAGTTGGAAAGGCTGGTCACCATATACATCTATATAAAATCAATGTATTTGAGTAAGAATAAACAGAGTAGTAGGTTAATCTATTAAGTAAGTTGCCTTTCTTTCTTCCCAAAGCTGTCCATGGTGGTGTTGGTGATGAACAACGGAACAGATGTGAAAACTGAAGACATTGTGGTGTTGTCTGTGGGAACTGTGTTTGTGCTGGTCTGGGCCATACTGGGATATCTCTCGGTGAGTTTAATACTAGTAAATTGCAAAGCTAGGTTCCAAATTAAACATTGTAGCATATTTATTTCTTTGTTGAATGTGTTAACGATAAACACATTGTCTGCAGATTTATCTACTAGAATTTTAATTGTCTAAGGGTCTATTCAGGAAGCATAAAGGCACTGGTTCTTTTTCTGTAGATCTCTACACAAATTAATAATAGAATAATTCTAATGTTGTTTTATAGGATTATGTTAATTTTCCTTCTTTCATTTATTCGCCCCCTAGATGAGATTTGAGAGCAAAGTTTTGGTGATCATCTTCCTCCTGCTGTGGTGGTGTGAGCCGGCCTACATCATTTACAAGATGGTGGATGTGAGTCTGATTTCAGTACCTGCAGATTTCATGTGGATATTCAGTAACTGTATACCCCGGTAGCTACTATAGTATAGGTAGATTAGTTGGATGAGGGTGGATGGCTTGTATCTGTATGTCTGTCTGTCTGCATAGATGGATGGATGGATGGATAAATGCATCCATTTATGAATGATGGATGGATGGATGGATGGATGGATGGATGGACGGAAGGACCGGTGGATGAATGGATGGATGGATGAATGGCTGGATGAATGGATGGATGGTAGGACGGACGGATTGATCTAAGCATTGCCTATTTACATTATGACAATGACGTTATGATAGCATGTGTGTCACCTGACAAAATAAACTGACCCGATTTAAAACTGCAGGTTGCCCAACTGCTCCACGGTGGTGATAAGGGTCCGGACACCAAAATAGTGTCTGCAGCGGCCATCGCCTGTGGCATTGCTGCATGTGTCATCCACTCCCTGCTCCTCATCATCACATGGACTGTCTGGGGAAACTTCGGCAAGGGTCTCAAGGAGAAAGGTGAACTTATTATCATATATATTAAGGACCTGAAAAAATAAAGTTCAATGCAATTTCAGGGTGGCAAAAAGTCCATTTTCTGGTCATTCTTTTAATGTAGTAAGCTTCATCAACCCTATCCCATAGCATACTGATATCTGTGAGGCTGATGTGTCACTTATGGAAAACGGTGGCTTGTTTTGTGTCATAGGCTGGTCAACTTAGTTTGTTGGTTCTCAGACTAGACATAAAATGCTAGTATAGAAGATCCACATGAAAACTCTGAGGGGAATGCTTGGACCTTATTGTACACAAAGTAGTTCTCCTGCTTTATGCTAGGTGGCGCAGTCATGTTGAACTTAAATCCTAAAAACGATATACTTACCTCCCCAGTGTATGGGCAGCCCGCAAGCACAGATGACAGCAGGCAGGTAGTGGAGGAAGAATCGAGGACTTAAAGGCAGAACACAGCACTAACAGCTGTCTGGACTAAAGACAATTTGGGCTCGAAATACTTTTTTCTGCACATCTGCACTGCTGCAGGTAACAATGAAAATTACCTGCACCAGACAAGTTTTACCTGCACCACTTTAGGAAGTGTGGATCATACTAAAAACTGTTCAGAAACCATTGTAACCATTATTTCTTTTACATTTTTCATTCAAAATGTAGGTGGTACTAACATCCATATAAACCTACATGTATGTATAAACCCAGTACATGGACCAGTGTAGGTAGACATCAGAAATACCTGCACAGCTCCAATTTTACCTGCACTAACCTGCATATGCATATGCATGTCATCTTTCGAGCCCGACAATGTTGTCACCTAATATATAACTTGGTTAATTCTTTTGCAAAGTGTCAAAGCTGCATATGTATCATTATATACAGATTTTTATTGTTGAAAGAGAGATTTTGTATTTTTCATCAATTGTACACTGAGATCCTTTCAACATGTAATGTTACATGAGAATTCTGATGTATTTTTGCAGTATGTCTAATGACATATGCAAACATTATACATGTACTACAAGTACTTGGAATACACAAGAAAACAGTAACTCAAGCAACTGGATAGCAATTTAACAAAAAGTAGTGGATGCTGATACTTGAAATATGTGATAGTTTTCAAAATCTATCCAGTCGCTTGAGAAACTGTTTTGTTGTACACGTATCTTATTACCTGGATGTCTAACCTTCATCAATGTACGAATATTAACATTTCCTTTTATTACTGTGAAATACAGTAATTTGCTGTTAGCTTAAAATAAATATTACTTACACAAGGACACTTATTGCACCACCAACATTCCAGAAATGCTTTGATTATCAAATACATAATGATATTGAAGCTTAGGGTAATGATATCAATTATCAAAGTGTTACACAGAATACCAAAAAGCCAATTGTACATGTAAAATGTATGTGGCAAATAATTCATATAAGTGTACCATTGAGTTTGCAGACACAATGTACATTGATTTTGTAATTTGATTTTTATACCAAAAATGTGAAAAGTTTTTCAAATTGTATGCACAGTTTATGAAGAATCTATTGGAATGTATAATGTAAATATCAAATCATATATACTTCTCAATAAAGATAACTATGTAACATTGTGTGGTTTTATCACAAGTGTGTACATAAGAAGTTGCCTTGTGACTTAATTGTTCCCTAAGCCCTATGTTCATGTCAGAAATTACATGTCCAATTGTCAATTGTATAGCCAGGGCAAACACAGTGTTCTTTTAACATCGACTTAGCTGCTTGCCCTTCCTATACCATATTCCTTCCTAAACCATATCTGAGTTTTAGAATATAATTGAGGACATATTTTATATCAACGTGGCAGCGAACCTCCGGCCTCCACAATCACTGCGCCCCTAGCGATGAATATTGAAAACGCAGACTATAGGGCATGGGGCAGACACATCAAGCCAGTTTGGTACACACTTCCAAACAACTTTTCGAGGGCTGTTAATGAATGAATGAATATTTTTACGGTTCAAACATTTCTTGTGATATAGATAACTGCTTTAAAAAAATTCTTTCTGTTGACATTTGTGAAAAGGGGCGCCAAAAGCTGCGTGCGGAAAGATATCCTATGACACAGATCAAGTTGCTTAAGGAATGTCAACAATGATGTGTGACATCTAGTCTCTACCAGACTAACTACGCCTGGCTATAATAGGAAGAATATTTGCCAGAGGGAGTTTGGCCGCCTTGGGGTTGACTGGCCGCGCAGGGGAAATTAACCCTCCCGCGGACCGACTCTACTGGCCAGCTATTCCCTTCTTTTGCCGAATTCTACGATCCGTACCCCCGTAGGAAGGCCTGGTGGAGGCTATTTGACATTGCCTCCTTTACACCGAGCACATGCCACACTGCAGCGTTATGTGAGCCCCAGTGGCCTAATGGATAAGGCGTCAGCCTCCTAAGTTGAAGATTGCGGGTTCGAATCCCGTCTGGGGTAACATACGTAATATTTTTGTCCGCGTTAAAATCTTTTAAAAGTCCGGTACTGAGTTGGCACAATTCGAGCCTCTGTACATGTATACACACTGCTGGAAAGGTTGTCATTAAATATACCTCTGCACCATTCAGACTTTATAATTAGGAAGGATGGATCATAATAAAAACTTTTCAGAAACCATTGCCATAATGGATAAGGCGTCAGCCTCCTAAGTTGAAGATTACGGGTTCGAATCCTGTCTGGTGTAATATACGCAATATTTTTTGGCCGCGTTTTCATCTTTTAAAAGTCGGCTAGTGAATTGGCACAATTCGAGCCTCTGTATACTTGAAGAAGCCCACAGGGCGAAACCGGTCGTGACAGGCTGAATACAAGTTCTAAACGGGAACTATGCGACTCCAGATGTCTTACTGAGGAACGACTGCGGTGTGAAAGATGTCGGTCACATTGAGTCTTACTTTATTTTGTCAGGACAAGTGAGACTTCATGCATGAACTTGTATCATTTAGCCTCTGTACATTTGAAGAAGCCACACAGCAAAACCGGCTGAATAAAAGTTCTAATTATAAACGGGAACTATGCGCGGCTCCAGATGTCTTACTGAGGGACGACTGCGGTTAGCTTGAGGAATAAATCCACTCTACTTTATACCGCTACTGATCATGAATTGGCACAAAGTTTACAATCATGAGGAATGCGAATGCTTGAGCTGCGGACACCAGTATACACACGTGTACTGCTAGCAAGGGTTGGCATGAAATATACCTCTGTAGTCGTTAAACTAAATTACATGTATTTGCTCAAAAGTTATCTTATAATTTATAGTAGGGGAATGCTGACCTGGGTGCCATCCTCAGCCGTAGTTACTGCTAGCTCCCTATTGCACATTTTCGTCATCATTTCATACTTGAAACGTTTGAAATAACCCAAAAACAAGCTACGTTAGGAGTTCCTTTATTTTTTGGTATCACCAATAAATGGCTACAAGCAGCCTATGATGGTTTACAGTTGACAGACCCCCCCCCCCCCGTTTTCCCCAGTTCATCCCCCCTCTAGATTATTTTGGTTTGGTCCGGATTGTCTCCTTGCCGTTTTGTTGATTTAAGAGCCCATAGGTAAACACTTGTGCGCAGCGCACACCGGGAAGACCCGGCCAGTCACCTGTGTACCTATCCGTCACGGCGGTCAAGTCTGAGGCATATTACCTGTCCTTGTTGTACCACACACCTGTCGGACTTCACCTTACAACACCTGTATACCCAGGAAGGAGTATGGAGGCGCACAGGTAACGCAGGTGAGTTTAACGTGCGGCTTTCTACACATACCTGTTCTTCTGTCATACGGAACCCGCCATAGCTTTTACCTAGCGTGCAAGCACGACGGAGTGCGAACCAAGGGTGTGTAGATAGACAACAAACAGGCTACGTTTTCTGCGTTTCTCTGGATATCAGTTTGAAAAAGTAGAATTATGTAATGGTAAACTAACGACATGTTTCCTAGAGATGACAGGATGGATCAGTGATGAGAATATAGTTGTGAAACGGTACGTAATTATGTATTCAGTCCGATGGAACATGCACGAGAATCTTGGTTCAGCTTTTCTACATTGCGTTGTATCTTCTGATTGTTTTTTAATCGTAATTATATTAATTCCTTCGCCTACCAACTCATTGTAGAATTCTAAGGCAGAACTTGTCTGTTGAGAAAGACGCATGCTGTTGTTGCTACCAGACTTTACACACAGACGCAAATACATTTGTATTTGGATTGGGTATGGTGGAACAGAAGCGACATAAAGCAGAGTCAGAGTTCTGCATCTCCGCTGACAATGCCCCTGGCGATTCGTAGAACTCGTGTCAACATTTCTTCGTTCGATCAGGCATGGCATGCAGTCGTGATGGTATTTGTTGTTGTATCTAGAACAGTGCTTTATCCAGAACAATACTCAGACACGGTTCTGGATAGTCCACGGGTATCCAGAGCCGTGCCTGGAGCAAATCTACGTTCTTGGATACGCGGAGACTATCCAGAACTGTGCCTGATCCTAACTTTAACCCACTCAGGCATAGAACTAGATAGTCATGGTTCTGGATACAATTATAGTGTTCCTACAATAAGCTACTTGTAAGTGAACTAAAGGACGTCAACTGCTAGCATTAAAATGATCCATGAATTACATTTCTGTTACAGGTCAGTGCGAAACAAAGATTTCCTTTTAAATACATTACTGAGTAAATTTACTCTACATTTATGCATCGCGTTCACTGTATATATGAAAAGGGCTCTTGAATATTTTACTCACTCTCCATAAAAAGCGTCATCTTAGGTTTGTTGTTACAAAACAAATATCGTTTCAATGGGTAAACTATAAATTTTCGGGCGGTGAAATGCATCCTCTTGTGATTTGTTGACTGTAAATATTGCAGTGTTTATGCCCAAGCCCGTATGCTGCTGAGCTAGGCGTGGTAGCCATTTATGTCTAGAGCTAGACTCGGGTCACATAAAACGGGTCAGCACACGTTTAATCAAATTATGACACTTTTCTACCTTTTTTGTCTTCATTGTGTAGTCTGATAGCCTCGAATACAGTCCAAGCCAAGGCTATGGAGAAAATGCTGCCTTGTTGGCCCTAGGATAGCCGGCAAATTGGCAGGAGGCTACATTTGGGAGCTAGCTTTCTGTCTTCAAATTTCAAAAAGGTGGGCTTGCCAACTCTTTTATTCTGCAGGACAACAGAATTAAACTCTTTAGAACCTGAGCTTGATATTCTGCTAGACGCCACCCAAAACTGAATGTATCCCTGTACACAATCACTGAACGCAAAGATCGCAACAGACAACAGTTTGCACAATATTTACGTCACACCTCCGTCATGTTGCCGGTGAGTGGCTTTTAACGTGTTAAAAACAACCGTGGTGAGAGACACATAGATGGGGATTAGTAGGGGCCCAAACACGGGAATTACTGACCTTTTGTTAATTACTGATATGACTAAATACATATCTGTTTACATAAAAACGTCTTCATGTTAATAACACTTTCACACTAGTACTCGTCTTGTACATTGAAGAGTATTATCGTATCCAGATCCGTGCCTATCTAGTTCTATGCTTGAATTGGTTAGAATTAGATATATAGGATCAGGCACGGTTCTGGATAGTCTTCGCGTATCCAGAAAGCACGGTTCTGGATAGTCTTCGCGTATCCAGAAACGTAGGTTTGCCTCAGGCACGGTTCTGGATACGCGTGGACTATCCAGAGCCGTGCCTGAGTATGGTTCTGGATAAAGCGTGGTTCTGGATACAACAGGCTAGGGGGTATAGGTAGGTAGACAAGTACAATGACGACAGCGTCCATTTGGTGTCTTTGTATCTGTACTCTAACAACGACATGCTTGATGTACGCGCCTGTTCATGGTATTGCAGTCACACAGTAACTGCAGCCTTTGCGACGGTAAACACCATTCTCTCCTTACAAACTAGAGTTGAGTACGCACCGTGTCATGATTTTTTGGTATTTAGCGCAAAAAAGACCCCCTTTTAACGCATTGGCAAAGCTTCACAGGGCAATTTTTCGCTCGGCTTACGACACTGAACCTAATATAACACTTAACAAGAAAAACATAACAGAAAGCTTTCATACTTTTTTTAAGATTCAGCATGTGGCGATGTTGTGATAGCAGGCGTTGAGTTGACAAATTACGTATTCATGAATAAAAAACCTCTAAATTCAGAAAGATCAGCAAAAATGCCCTTTGATTCTAGAAATGATGGCAGAACTTTAAGATATATTTAAGACTGCATTCTTCTTGACAGAGCTTGTTTTTCTAAGCTGGACAAACATTTGTAAAGAGCCCCAGAAACAGTCACAGTTCGACACCGCTGTACGAGAACGTGGCCTGCCTGGCGTTCTGTCTAATAACGTGGATCGGGCGGGCTCTATTTTGGGAGCTCTCCGCCGCCCGACTCAACTAGGCAGTCGGTAGGAGTTTTACGCGGTCGACTAATAACCTCCTAGCCTCTACCAGGCTTCGGGAAGCGGCTGGAAAGAGTAGAAATTGGCTAAATAGATATTAAACATGCCAAGGGAGTTGGTTCGCTAAAGAGTACAGTTCGGGAGCGGCAAACTGTGCTCTATTTGACCAATTTCTACTTTTTCCAGCCGCTTCTGAAACCTAGTAGAGGGCAATCAACTCCAGTCGCGTGACAACCCCTACCATGTGCCTACTAGACTCACTGCTCGTGTGGTGTCGAATCTGTGCCAGGTAGAACCACCCAGGCGTGACAGAGCCTTAAGTTGTGTAAACGCAAAAATCGACACCTGATACGGACTTTACATGGGGCGGGGCCTCAATAACTGAAGGGATCGGCCGACACACCATGGACCAGCCTGTAATGTAAGGATATATAAAAACACTGGTGTCAAAAGACAAAGTACATCAATCTGAAAGGATTAGACCCTGTGCTATCGGCAAAGACAAATACGTGATGATCTTGCATTCTACTGGTTTCGTAACGCATACGGCTTGTACTTTGTTGATGGCAGAGCTAAAAGAGGTTTGACCTCTTTGTGAAGCATGGTAGTAGTATTGTTTCGTTGCAATGGATACGCGTATTCTTTTAAAACGCTGTTAGAAAAAGACAAGTCAGTAGAAAAAGTAAGAGAGAGGAAGAAGATCGAAGAACGCAGATGCGTAAAAACACGGTGTCGACAGTAGTGTCAAATTTCCGAGTATCCAAACGTGTGACCACTGTTCCCAGTGAATTTTTGCTTTGTTAAAATTCTACCATAAGCCGATATACCTAAGCCTGTACATTGCATTGACCAGGCTACTATCGTATCCAGAAGCATGCCTATCTAGTTCTATGACTGAATGGGTTAGGGTGAGGGATCAGACACGGTTCTGGATAGTCTCCGCGTATCGAAGAACGTAGATTTGTCCCAGGCACGGTTCTGGATATGCGTGGACTATCCAGAACCTTGCCTAAGCATGATTCTGGACAAAGCACGGTTCTAGATACAACCCAACCTTGCGTGGGTGCGTCACCCCCATACCAGCGGCCCGTCTGCCTGTGACCAAGCTTACAGTTCGCCCACACTCCGTTAAACTGTGACGATATCGCCAAACTGAGGACCGTGACCCGAGTCCTGGGCACCCCTGCTGCGAGTAGAAGAAACATTTTCTCCTTCTGATTAGTACAAGATAGACAAGCTAGATCTAGCATATCTGGACATCCGTATCTGGCTTGTGACATGCTCGTTACAGTGTCATGGCACTCTACCTGTGTTTCGTCATGTTGTGAACGCTTCGCGCGGTATTTAAATACAGGTAAGGAATGGGGAGGGGCAGTGTTAAATCGCTTATGAAGGGATTGTGTTACAACTGCGGTATATATATATATATATATATATATATATATAGATAGATAGATAGATTGATATATATAAGGATCAAGATTGCCCAGTTGGACGGATCTGCTAATATTCATAATGATATACTAGTAACTCAAATGTAAAATTTTCCGGTAGAGTGTGCCTTTGTGATGCAGATAGCCTGGATGTCAGACTGTTCCCAGGGGCAATACACAGGTCATTTCCCAGTTGTTATGACTCTGGAGCTGAGGAGCTAGCCTGTGTACTGGCCCTGGTAACAGTCTGGCACCCAGGCTATCCCTGGAGCTGGGGAGCTAGCCTGTATACTAGCCCTGGAAACAGTCTGGCACCCAGGCTACATGTACGAAACGGTCGAAAAACGTAGAATGATTGGAAAAGACGGCTTCATGTTTATATCTTTCTTAATACAGTGGCAGACCTGTGGTCGACGATGTTAGGGTTAGGTTGTGTTCCATGTGCAAAATAGTTGAAAAATATGCTTATTTTGTTCCCTGTGCAGTTGCAGACCTGTGATACACGATGCCACCGTTCCGACAAGAGTCCGACCCCCGGGCTAACACCCCTCCCCCTCGGGCGCGCTCGTCCCTGTGGGAGGCCGTGTTCCGGAGAAAGCTGATCGGGCCGGCCACGTTCCGGTCGCCGCTGCGGAGATGTCTGGAGTCCCGGGACCTGATGGCCCTCGGGCTGGCGGCGGTGCTCGGCACGGGGATATATATCACCGTGGGCCTGGTTGCCAGGCAACACGCAGGTAAGCGCGGAAAAATCCGTGGGTATCTGTATCTGTATCTGTATAGCCGGTATAACCGCCCTTCGGCGTAACACACCAGCTTCTGTATCTGTATCTGTATAGCCGGTATAACCGCCCTTCGGCGTAACACACCAGCTTCGCAGGCACGCGGCGCGGCGGCAGCTGGCTACATTACACCGAACGACCTGTTACGCCTAACCTTTGAACGTCTAACTCTAGACATTGTTTAAAACTCTCTAGTGACGATGCCCCTACTGTACTTGGTGGCAGCGAGTTCCACTCTACGATTGTTCTAGGGAAAAATGAGTTTTTGAACACCTCATACAAGGGTAATACACAAGAAAACACGCCCCCCCCCAAAAAAAAACAGTTACTCAAGCAACTGGATATGATTTTGGAGTAGCATCCACTACTTTTTGTCAGTGACTGCTAGGGGATGCTATTTAAAACGTTTTACAGTTTTCAAAATCTATCCAGTTGCTGTTGCTTGAATAACTGTTTTGTTTTTTGTTTTGTTTTGTTTTGTTTTTAGAAATTGTAACATGACAATACAAAGTGTGCACTAGGCAGCAAGTATGCTGATAACTGTTTTTGGCTTATCTTATTACCTGGATGTCTAACCTTCACCGGAGTACACAAGAAAACAGTTACTCAACAAACAGCAACTGGATGTAGACTTTGAAAACTGTCAGACGTTTCAAGTAGCATCCGTACAGAACTTGTCATAATCCTTGTCTCTAGTCCTTATCGACTAAGCTACAGACTAGAGTTAAAACAATGACAAGTTTTAAGGTAGAGATGTTGATGTTGAATAGCAACGTTATTTATTCACAACCACTTGTGTAACAAGAGCTTAATTTCGATGACCGTCTGTCATCTTCATCAGGGCAATTATGACTGGGTAGTGGCTGATAAAGATGACAGATGGTCATCGAAACGTCGGCTCTTGTTAAACAAGTGGCTGTGAATAAAGAACGTTGCTATTCAATCATTCACCAACCTGATGAAATTATTTACGGAGATGTTGACATTGTTCTTCTGTCCATGTAGGTCCGGCGGTGCTGGTGTCATTTGTAGTAGGCGGCATGGCAGCGTTCTTAACCAGCCTGTGCCAAGCGGAGTTCGGAGCGCGGCTGCCATTGGCCGGGGCCACCTATACGTACATCTACGTCACGGTGGGCGAACTGTGGGGCTTTCTGATTGGCTGGAACACCGTGATGGAGCTAACAGTGGCGCTGGCGTTCGTCGGTCGCACCTGGAGTTCTCACCTGGACGCCCTTTGCGGCCACGCCATCAGCGCGTACCTTAAGACTCACGTGGCTACCTGGGACCTCACACCTTTAGCCGACTTTCCTGACTTTTGCGCGTTCGGCTCGGTGTTGCTAACTGTGTTATTCGTGATGATAGGAGCTAAGATATCGACGTGGGTGTCCGCCATCTTTATTTCCATCAACTTTGTCGTCATCGTGTGCGTCATCGTGGCTGGCGCGTTCGCGTCACATTTAGGAAATTGGACCGAGGCAGAGTTCGCGCCGTACGGTTGGGAGGGGGTGATAACTGGCGCCGCTATCGCTTTCAGCTGTTTCACCGGACTCAACGTCATCCTGACGTCAGCCGAGGAGACGCACGAAGCCAACACGTCACTTCCGGGATCCCTGATCATGACGGTGGTGACGTCACTTCCGTTATACATCGGCGTGTCCGTGATATTGACTATGTTGGTGCCGTGGGATTCTATTGATGTAACGTCTCCGCTGCCGAGCGCTTTTCTGAGCCACGGACGAAACTGGCGCTGGGCGTGGTACCTAACAACAGTCGGGTGTCTGTCCGCCATGATGGCAGCCCAGGTTTGTTTGAACCTTTCTCTTTGTTCATGAGAAGCTCAAATCGGCCTGCAGGTCGCTTTTCATTGAGGTCATGAGGGAGGATGTAAGGGTCAGACAAAATATAAAACTAGAAAGGTAACGTTTGCAAAGCAAATGCATAACCTTCACATGGCCAAGCCTAACAAACTACTGCTCTGTTTATTCTTACTCAACCAAATTCGTATATATGGTGACCAGCCCCACCAACTTGCTACATAATGTAAGCCAACACCACTGGGTGTCTGCTACAGCACCAATTACCATGGTGACAGACATCTGGTCCAGGTCATTGTCCATATTTGTTTGGAAAAGAAGAAGAAGAAACAGGGCAAAAACAATATGTTTCCCTTCTGCGAAGGTAAACATAAATATGCGCAAGCCAGGAGGTGCATAGTTTCCTGCGAAGGTAAACATAACAAAGATACAGTTTACAATTTAAAGTCCTAATAAATATATGTATCTTTACACATACAGGTGGCCATTTTAGTCGCCCTGTCGCGGACCGTGTACGCTCTGGCGGCTGACGGGCTCTTCTTCTCCTTCTGTGGCAAGGTCAGCAGGCCGTTTTTCTTCATTGGGTGGGGAACTGGGCTTGCGTTTATCAACGTTTCAATATCTTTGTTCTTTATTGCATTGTGTTAGATATTTATTTTCCGTTGTATCTCATTTATATTGGATTTCATTTTGTTATAATCTTTGTTTTTGTCATATGTAAGTGTTAGCGTAAAAACAAGCAAAAGAACCCCTCACTTCACTTGCGTAAAAGTAAGTCTTCGCAACTTGAGTGCGTTGCCACTTTGTGCTGTAATACCATCTTTGATGTTTTAATAAAAAAAAGGTCAGCCGGACGACGCAGGTGCCCGTGGTAGCCGCTCTGCTGTTCGGCGGCGTGTCTGCGTTCCTGGCCTTGGTGCTGGACGTGGGGTCGCTGGTGAAGTTCGCGTCCATGGGCTCGCTTCTGTCGTACGTGGTCCTCCCGATGTGCTCCATCATCTCGCGATACCAGCCGCCGTTACCGCACGAGATTCCACACATCCAGTACCAGTGGGTCCAGCAGCAGATGCACGAGCATGCGTACGACACCGAACCGCCTCGGGTGTCCTCGGAAGACTTCGTGAACGAGTTCGGCCCGAGGTTCCGACGAGTCGGCGAGCTTCGGTCGACGTCACGGTACTTGGAATGCATCAAAAACCTTCCCGCCGGCCACGTGATCACCACGTGTATTCTGTCGCTCACGATCGTGCTCATCGGCTGCAGCGTCCTGGTCAAGCATGCACAGTGGGAACCCGTGACGTCACATTGGTGGGTGTTCCTTCTGCTGACGCTGTTGCTGGCTGCCATGGCAACCATTCTGGCGGTGATCTTCGCACATCATGAGAACGAGGACATCCCGACCTTCAGGGTAAGGCACAGTCAGAAAATGAAAAAAATGCCTCCGCCTCTGAGGTGTGGCCAAAAAAATCACAGGCTTGATGACTAGGATATGTCCAAAATGACAAAAGAATGAAAATAAAAACGTGAGCTATTGTCTTATAAACAGTTGGCGATGATTTTCGTAAATTCTAGCCTTTCAATATGTTTAAACAGTCAACGTTCCAGCCAACTTGCCCACGCTTGTTACACCCCTCACTTCTTGCCACTCTACTGTATTTATCTAAGGACACACACACACACACACACACACACACACACACACACACACACACACACACACACACACACACACACACACAGAGCCACTGAAAAACAATATAGCTGACGAAAGATGGTACCATGGTAAAGTTGCCTTGGCAGTAACTGACAGTTCAAAATATGACATCAAAAGTCCATTTTCCCCATCTAACCTGTGTTCCTGTTCCCATAGTTACGGCTGATCCCGTTCCTCCCGGCGCTGACCCTGTGCCTGAATGTGCTGCTAGTTGTACACCTGGACGGAAAGACCTGGGCACGCTGCGCCATATGGATAGGAATAGGTGGGTAGAATTCAATGTCTCTTAATGGGTTAGGGTTCGGATCAGGCACGGTTCTCGATAGTCTCCGCGTATCCAAGAACGTAGATTTGCCCCAGGCATGGTTCTGGATACGCCTGAGCATGGTTCTGGATAGCGCACGGTTCTGGATACAACAGATGTGACGTTCTTCAGGTTCATATTTCACCCCCACTTTTTGGCGACACCTGTGAGGCGGAGCCAATACTTCAGTTCTCATTGTTCCTTAGGTAAATCCATAGCATCACGATTGTAGAAAATGGTAAAAAAAATCGGGCACATTTTGAGCTTATATTTCGATTTCATTACTTGTTTTGCAGGCCTTCTCCTGTATTTCGGCTATGGCTTCCGTCACAGCAAGGCACTTACCCAGCCCCACGCACCCCTTCCCGAAGAATGGGTCCGCCCGCCCAGGGGTAGGCTTTTCCACAGGGAGGACTTCGTGTTAGTGGAACAGCCACCCTCCCGTATAAGGGATGACGTAGTTTTGTTCGATCGAACCCAGCGGGATGACGTCACGGCCATGGTGCGTGACGACATGCTGAGATGCATGCCTTGCGACGACGATGATGACGAGGAAGAGCGCCCCCTATTGCCAGAAGGGTGGAACCGCAAGGGAAAGAAGAAAAATAGGGGAGAGCATTTAGAAAGGGAGCCCGTGGTGTTTTACGACTCGAATATTTAGATTTAAGAGTGAAATTATGAAGAGATTATGCTTTGTTAGAAAGGTATATTTATTTCTTTGCAACCACTTGTGCAATAAAGATGAATTGTCATGAAGTGACGTAGTTGCCTTTGTTTCATTTTTCTTAGAATCGGCGAATTCGAATAAGGTGGAAACTAGAAAGGTAACATTTGCAAAGCACATGCATAATGTTTACCTTCACATGACCCAGGCAAACGAACTACTGCTGTGTTTCTTTCTCAAACACATTCATGTATATATACATATGGTGAGCAGCCCTTCCAGCTCTGTCCTGCTACATGATGTAACCCAACACCACATGGTGTCTGCTATATGTGCTACAGCACCAGTTACCATGGTGACAGCGGTGCGGTCCAGGTCATTGACCTTTTTTGTTTGGAACGGAAGAAGAAGAAACGGAGCAAAAACAATATGTTAAACATAACAATGATATAACAATCGATACAAGAGACGCTCTTTTTCATCGCAAATTTATTTCTATATTACGCGATCATTTCTTTGAGCTATACCTACATATATCCTGCGATCACAAATGCCATCTATGAGAAGCTTGATATACAACATCTATGTTATTTTTCATACAATGCGACCATCTTAGTGTACTAATGAAATTATTTGCTAAAAGATATACTTTTAGGACATAACTTTGTCTTTGGGTAAAAGTCGCGTTTGCTGACAATATTGCACATTTTACATCCACGTTGAAGAGTCTATCTCGAAACTAACTTAATGTTTTGGCCACAAATTCTATAATTCTACGCTGATCACCATCTTTCTCGTGATTAATTATTATACACTAATTTAAAGAGGAAAGTTGTTCCAAATTGTGTCAAAACTTAATCACTATTTATAGACAAAGGCGACTGCTGGTTGTATATGTAGATGATACGAGCACGTCAGCAGAACGTGCTGCGCTTGCGCTAAACCCATAATATATTTTGCATAGCACTTCGACAGAACGTCTCGTTTAAGGTCGTATTGGCGCATTTAAGGATGACATCCCGTCTATAGTTTTCAGATGTTGTGTCGGAAAAGATATCGTCTGCAACGGGCAAAATTCTGATGCAACGTTGACAAAACATCCAACGAAAACCGTGAAAAATCCGGGTTTCGCGCAGGCACAGTACGTTCTGCTGACGTGCTTTATGATACGCAACTTCTATGCCTATCGTTTTGAGAAGCTGAAATATGAAAATTATTGAGAATCTTTTCAATCCTTATACTGCAAACGTCAGACACTTGTGGTGTTTGTGTCGCTTTCCCACGTGACTTGGGATCACCTGTTCGTTGAAGAGCGCATGCGTGGAGATGGGCTGCAGTAGGATGGCCTCGGTCTCGTGCGGCTGGTATCCCTTTGCGAACCGCTGGGTGGAGTGACAGACACCGTAGAACAGGTAGTTCAGAATCCCTGCAAGGAAACGACAAAAAGTAGAAAGGTAACATTTCCAAAGCAAATGCTTCATGTTTACCTTCACATAACAAACTACTGCTCTGTTTATTCTTTCTCAAACACATTCATATACATGTATATGGTGACCAGCCCCTCCAGCTCTGTCCTGCTACATAATGTAATGTAACACTACAGGGTGTCTGCTACAGCACCAGTTACCATGGTGACAGACGTCTGGTCCAGGTCATTGACCTTATGTGTTTGGAGAAGAAGAAGAAGAAGAGGAAGTAGAAGAAGACGAAGAAGAAGAGGGAGAAGAAGAGGGAGAAGAAACTGAGCAAAAACAATATGTTTTCTTCTGCGAAGGCAAACATAACGAACAAACTGCGTTACCTATGGCCATCCACCCTCCGTACAGTACCCAGGTCTTGTCTGCCAGCCCCACCATCATGGCGGAGGTGCCCACCATGGCGAGCACGGCCAGCCAGGGCATGAGGGGCGCGCGGAGCACCAGTCCTCCCCGGCCCTGGGGCAGGTACAGCAGGACCCCCACCGCCCCCAGAACCGTGGTGGTCAGGCCGATCAGCACCAGGATGCCCCACACCTGTGTACAAGGAATGAATGAATGAATGAATGAATGAATGAATGAATGAGCGGCGCCCGGAGCACCAGCCCCCCCTCCCCGGCCCTGGGGTAGGTACAGCAGGACCCCCACCGCCCCCAGTACCGTGGTGGTCAGGCCGATCAGCACCAGGATACCCCAGACCTGGACATATTCAAACAAAAGTCACATGCAGTCATTATGAAGCACGTTTGAACTGGAAATTCCAACACAAGAAGTTGGGACTTTTCCCCTCTTTGTTGAGGGATGATTGCAAAGGCGGGGGGCGCTACAGACTTTCTGCAAGCTATGATCCACTGCTAACCGAGTCACGTGTGTCATTTGCGTAACGTGACGTCGCAGAAGCGGCGGCTTGCTCATTCCTTGACAAAGACTGGAGTTGTACAGTCAAGAATTTGGGTAAGTCTAATTTCTTGTGTTGGAAATTGCAGTTCTAACCGTGCTGCATAATGGCATCTACAAACATAGACGAACTCAAACAAGAATCACAGTCAGCTGCCTTCATCAGGTAATGCAATGTGTTCTGCAATTCCTTGCCGCATGGTGGCGTTTCAGCAAGAAGAATGTAGTCCCAAACGTGACTGAGCCTATACCCCCTTCCTTTCTGTTTAAGAGTGTTGTTTCATCTTAAAATTATGGTATTACTCACCCTAACCCTAACCCAAAACTGTGTAAAAATTTCTTTGGGTATTTTTGACATGACAGAATACCCACCTGATAAAACACTTGGTCCGGGAACCTGACGCACACCGTTGCCAGGGCAACCAAGCTGGCAACCGACAACAGCACCATGCACGTGGCGATGTATCCCGTCATCCTCGTGGGCACTACGTATTTCCGCATCCGCTTGTACAGAGGCGTGGCCTGGGCGGGCCCCTTGCTGGCCAAGTTGCTGGCCCGACGTCGGTAGGCCTCCATGATGGCGTAGATATCGACTTCTTCATCCTCGTCCTCATCCTCCTCATTCTCGTCCCCAGAGCTCTCTGCGCTAGAGTCCGACAAGGCCCCGGATGTGGCACCGCTAGTGTAGGTTACATTTTCTGATGACGTCATCTGTTCGACCTCTATGATACCCGCTGACCTTTCCGAGTCACGGTGACGTACCCGAACGACGTCATTCTTGTCAGCGTCACGTGACAGCACACCCCCTTCATCTTCCGTGCCAGTCCCGCTCACTTGGTAGCGAAGGATGATGACGCATGCGCAGGATACCGTCTGGACAACAAGCGACGTGCTGGCGCAAAGTTCTATCAAGTCCGTCTGCTGAAATCCTAGGGCTAAAAATCCGACAAAAAATCCCGCTAGGGCGATTCCGACCACAGGTTTCGTAGTTCCAGCTCGTTTCCGAAGAAAGTACGTCACCAGACCATCGTTCGCCATGTTCTCTGCAAGTTGTGGGATTCGCCACGTGACAAATACCAGCGCGACCGACAAAATTGCCACTTGCCAGAACGCTACAATGTATGTGGCAAACTTCGCTCCCGTTACAGCAAAGGCACTCGGGAGCGGGGCGAAGTTATCCACCTGAGACTGGGGTGAGAGATGTGATTGTACAACGGTGATCAGGGTAAAAGATGAGACTATGGCGAAGGGAGTCGTGACCAGGGCGGCCCAAACGTTCCGTTTCTTGGTCCCTTTCCGTTCCACACCCGCCCGAGCCAGGTCTTCGAATCCAAGAAACCCCGGAGACAAGATGGCCGCTCCAGACGCCACCTGTAGATATTAGAGAGATCAGACGTAAACTAAAAAGGTAACATTTTAAAGCAAATGCATAACAATAATGTTTACCTTCATATGGTCTAGCCCAACAAAATATTGCTCTGTTTACTATTACTTAAACACATTCATATATATGGTGACCAGCCCCTCCAACTCTGTCCTGCTACTTGCAACATAATGTAACCCAACACCACACGATGTCTGCTATAGAACCAGTTACTATGGTGACAGACGTCTGTTCCAGGTCCTTGACCTTTTTTGTTTGGAGAACAAGAAGAAGAAATATCAAAAACAATATATTTGCCTTCTGCGAAGGTAAACATAATTACCTACCACACGTATGATGTCTGTCGTCATTTCCGTGTGCGTCCAGTTTGCACTTTGCGTGAAGAACAAGCCGATTGAGAAGACAAAAACCAGCAGAGTGCCGGCTAGGACGTGGAAAATGTTCAAAAAGAAGTCTTGCACATCCGTCTTGAGTTGGGACGACGCCAAACACGAAAAAATCCCGACAGCAAAAGCCAGAAAATCCGGGTAAGTCGTCATGTGGGGAAGTCCTCCAACGCGCATGCTCAGTTCGTTGCTCATCACGTGACCAGACAGGTAGTCTACGGTCTGGCTGAGAGCGCGTGCGCAGCAAGCAGCTCCGGTCAGTAGCTGTAGCAAGCTAGTCCAGCCGATGACGTAAGCGACGACCTCGCCGATGGTTGCGTAGCAACAGCTGTAGGTGTCCGGCAACTCGGAACTGTCCGGGAGGACACGCAGTGCGCGTGCGCGGAGCTCGGTGTGGACAAGACCTGTAAGATTTGAAAATAAAAAGAATAAAGAGATGTATGATTTTTATCATAAGTTTCTGATTCTTGTATTTTTGTGTCAATATTGTCACCTTTCTGTCATGATTGTCTCAAATTTCTAAATTGTATTTTTTGCCAATTAGTCTTTATTTTTCATAGATAAATGTTCATATATTCTGATTAAGCACACTTTTTTCTCAAAGCTTTGGACATTTTATTGATCTGTTTGAGACACAAACGAATTTTTTTTAAATTCTAGTATCCTGTTTTGGCCCTTGGTGTGTGTGTCTTTTTTGGTTATGAGTTTAACCGAATATACATGTACTAGTATGTCAATCATACATAAATTATACGGTTTTGACTTTTTTGACTGTTTTTAGTCAGTTTTCATGTAAACAATTTTTAGAATAGCATTATAGAATCTTGCTTGTGATATCATGAAAATGGATGAGTACCCACCAAATAGATGAACATGCAAACAGAATATTTACATACGTCGGTGAAGGTTAGACATCCAGGTAATAGAAGACGCCAAAAAAGACAAGTTACTCAAGCAACTGGATTTGATTTTCCAAAATCATATCCAGTTGCTTGAGCACTGTTTTTTTTTATAGAATATCTACATGTATTCAGTATGATAGGTGATCTAGCCTTACGTTACCCACCTGTTAAGAGACTTGTGACGCAGACCGCGGCCAGAGACAGGAGAAGAACCGGTCCGCCCACCCCCTGTACCGCGAAATACCCCGCCAGTACCGCCAACCCGAGCCCGTACTCTCCACCGAGGCCGGCTCGCAGCAGGCTCGGGACCCGGGTAGCCTTGGGCCCGACGGGCTGGCCTTCCCCTGCCGCTGAATCGGGGCCGAACGGAGAATCGCTTCCAGGGATGGTACCCAGTCGACGCGTACGGAACAAGGTACGGGCTGTGTCCCGCATCCAGGCGGACATGTACCCCGGCATGGTTTAACAGGTTTAACACCGTTCGTCTTTCGTCGTTTTTAAATGTTCCACTTAATCTGAACAAACAGAAGCGCTCCGTCACTGCCTCGGGCTATTCAGAGCCAACATGCCGTAGTAGTACTGTATTCTCGGCAAGCCATGACGTGTCGCCTACACAGTGCACGCAATTTTATGCTACACAAATTAGCGTGTGAAACTTCCCTGTACAGAGCAAAATTCCACGTCCGTTTTCAAAGACATAGCAGTCAGTCGGAGTCTTGTTTCGGCGGTGGTTCTTTTGTAGTTTCCACCTTTAAGTCTCAAGGCTTCCTTTCTACTTGTAAGACCCTCACCTGCGTTTTGTTTATACTACAGTTGGCAGCAAAAATCCAGTCTGCACGTCAGGCGTTGTTGACTTTCGCGAAATATGAGAGTTGTAAACTGTGGAGAGCTCTGAAAGTACGACGTGCACACAGCTTGTCTGTCGGTCACGTAGATCACCAAACCTCACCTTTTTCAGAAAATACGTCGTTGTTCAGCTGGAAGCACTCCGCGATTCCGTCTTGTGGTGCTCTTCAAACTTTCCCTTCATGCTCCAATTACTTCCCAGGTCATGTTTGACTTGTAGAGCCTGACAAAAACTGGCTCAACGCACCTCCGGAGTTCCAAGAAGTAGCGGCAAGAACTTGTCGCGTTGGCGAGTGTTAGTGGAACAGTGTACGCACCTTATATCTACATCCGCCAACATAAATACCGTCATATTGTCCATATATCCTGCAACAATGGCGACGTACACAGCAGTAACAAACAGCTGGTAGAACCAGTGTACTGCCTGGGGGCGTGTAACAGCCGGGTGTGTGACCCTACTGAACTAACTTGTAGATTCTGTTGCGTAGATCAATAGCGACACGGAAACGTATTCTTGAGACAGGACGACATTTACCCAAGTTGTCAGGACTTGTTTAGCGTAATCAGGGCGCATCGCGAACTGTCAGAAGCTAATAGCCTCTACCAGGCTTCAGAAGCGACTGGAAAGAGTAGAAATTGGCTAAATAGACAGATAACATGCCAGGAGAGTTGGTCCGCTAAAGGAGTACAGTTTGCCGCTCCTTTAGCGGACCAACTCCCCTGGCCCTGGCGTGTTATATGTACTTGGCGCCTACACTAAACAGGTTGGCTTATTGGCCTGTTGTTCTGTGCATTGATTATCTTAATTCATCTCCATTTATCTTTTGTTATTTTCACTCTAACTGCCCCTCCCCCTTTGGCTAATAGTTTCAAGTTACAGACTCTTTAGTCACAGATATGTGTTGTATGTGTCTAGAACCGTGCTGTATTCAAAGGGCCATGCTCAGGCACGGTTCTGGATAGTCCACGCGTATCCAGAACCGCGCCTGGGGCAAATCTATGTTCTTGGATACGCGGAGACTATCCAGAGCCGTGCCTGATCCTAACCCTAACCCATTCTCTGGCACAGAACACTATTCTGAAGTGGATACGATAGGTCCAACTTCAAGTGCGCACCTGCATAGACAACGCAGTGCAAGCGCGTCACCTATCTTATCTTGTATGAACTTCAACTGTGAAATCCCCACTCACCATCATCATCATCATGGCCGCCGAGGTTCGAAGCGAGGACCAGTTGGGGAAGAAATGGGACCGCTGTCTCGCCGACACAATCGTCAAGATGGGTAAGAACAACCTAGAAAGGGAGCTAAGACGTTAAGGAACAAAAAGAGACTGCTAAAGGCTCCAAAATCGTTCTCTTTAGTCCGTAGTTTCGGGTTTAGTGTGTGGGGAGGGGGGCACTGTGATTTTTTTTCTAACCCAAGGGCATCCTGAACGAAGGGACCGTATATTGAATATTGACCTATATTTGGCATCAATTATAATTGTATGGTACAGGATAAGGTGAGATAACAGTGCGTATGCCTTGAAATATACTGAAATATTTTCATAGATTTGAGGTAACAGTAACGTTAACTTGTTATATGGTTTGGGGCTTTGCTTGAATATCAAATCGTTACCGTTATCATTTATCAACGTTATAAAATTACACTGTAATATTGAACAGGTAAAAATGACAGATTGGTAAATAATTGAGTACTTTTGCGATGATTTGTTTCTCTCCCTCCGTAGGCGGTGGTTTGGCTGTAGGTGTGGTGTTCTCTGTCTTCCTCTTCAAACGTGAGTACAAATGTTACCTCTGCTTGTGTACAGTTGTATATGCCCTTACTGCAACCTACATATCTGAGTCTTCTCAGTGGTTGACTGAAACACTGAGTAGAAAGAGAATGACACTCCTGGCCCTGGAATCGAACCCGTGCTGAACCCGGGCCCCTGTTCATACCCCAATGCATTTAGTGACAGAATGATCGGCATGGCGATAGCGGTCGCTTTAACAGGAAGAAGAGGAAGGAAGAAGAAGAATGCCCTAACCATTCGGCCAAAAGGTCCAGACCTTGTCGGACGGATCAGTTGGTAGCGCTTATAAACCCCTCACTGTTTTAACTTTTATACCGCAGGACGACCGTGGCCAGTGGCATTCGGGACAGGAGTGGGGCTGGGGATGGGATATTCCAACTGTCAACACGACTTCAGGAGCCCAAACCTTCTACATGGAACATTCGTCAAAGTAGGTCACACCTAGTCTGAGTGCCAGACTGTCGCCAGGGCCAGTATACAGGCTAGCTCCTTGGCTCCAGGGCCAACCTGTCCCTAATGAAATATTAACACAGACTCCCCAAGTTACACCTTTGAGCAATAGGGTCTAACTTGGGGCTGGCCTGTGTATTGGTCCTGAGAACAGTCTGGCATCCAAGTGAGGTCAAACCTTACCTGTTTTGTTTTTATCACAGCGATAATACACACATTTGTAGTACACCCTGAGCATATCAGATACATTTGTACATAGCACTGTGTCCTAATACTGTATATTCCAATGACAATTGTAGCCCACACTCCTTCTACATGATACATACATACATACATATCCAGGCTTTGATTATTATGATAATTATATAAGCAGTATTCATCAAAGTATGTGAAACCTGTGTTCATGTGTTTCCATCATAACATTTATGTACTAAGGATGGACAGGTGAAAGTCATGCTATTAGTATGACACTGGATGCTTGTAAAGTAGCTTTCTTTTCTTGAACATGTTGAAGTTCTGTAATACACCTGCCGATCACTAGGGGGCAGTACAGTCACATTTATGCACTTGTATTCTCTAACAGATTCTTCTTTTGTGTTTACAGAAACTTGAGAAGGGAGAGAAGTAACATGACACCACAAGTAGTGATAGCAGCATGGCTCGGACCATCTCTCTTCCTTCGAACTTTCTTATCACGTTAAGAAGATTGCAACTCACCAAAACTTCTGGACAGTACCCTCCTCCCCAACATTTGTACATGTACCTCTTAAGATGAAATGATGCATGTGCACAACTTCCTCCCCTTTATCTCTGGCACCATAGCAGTAGGTCATGCTGTACAATAGATTACTATAGTATTAGAATTTTCCTGTGGTACAATATTAATAAGACATTGTCTATATCTGTATTGGAATCTTCTTGTGAAAATGCTAGCTTAGAGATGTTTTCCCTGAATAAGGAAAGAAAATTGCACATCAGTTCGATACTGTTTTCTGTCCAACTTGTAGGAAGAAATTATGCGACATTGCTTTATGTATTAATGCTCTAAAGTTAGAAGTTATTCCTTGTAATACAAGGTTGTCCAACTAAAGACATAATAAAGTTCAAAAAAGAAACATGGCTTACCTTGTCTTTAATGTGCCAATATTGCATTTTCAACTTCCTGTAATATAATATACAGCAGGCAAGAAATTTTCAATGTTCATTTCCTGGGAAATAGCAATAATGATATTTCTTGATGGTCCAAACTCAATTTCAAGGTCTAGAAAATATTGCAACCTCACTTCCTTGAATGGATGTGAGGGACCTACCACATTCATTGGAGTAGGCAAAAAAAAAAACATGTTACAAAAAGAGAGATTTGGTCCATTGATTCATACAAAATTGACCAATTTTGATTTGGCTGATTGATTGATTTAGTCAAAATTGATAAATGAACTTTCATTATGTTGTGTGCGTAAAATATATACAAGTCAATGAACACAAGAAGAACAGTGTCATTAATTTGTAAGCTTATTTTGAAGAGGGTCTCAGTCATGAAGGTAAGGTACAAGCAAGGTACCCTAAAACCTTGATACAAGTAATAGACATAAACAGTCATAAATACATCTCAAAATTGAAGATGGGACATGAAATAACCTTTTCTGGGACCTTTGTCCTAAGTTCCTGTCAGTGTCCCCCAAATGCCTAGTAGGTGGAAATAACTATTGAAACACAAGCAAACACACACACACAAACTCCCCCTCCAGACCTGGTGGAGGTGCACTGTAATAATTCAAGAAGCAAATAAATAGCACCAAATCCCCCACATTACTATTGATTCACTCCATATGAAAACTTGATAAAATCTCTATGCCAGTATTGCCAGAGGCAGTAATAACTTCAGGTAAGCCCCACAACAATAAGAACAAAATCTCTAGTCACGACTGCCACAACCAATCATGAAAAGGCTTTGTTGGATCATTAGAAGTTCAAACTAAATGTAACTTGTAAATGTAAAAAAAATTGCCGATTAGAAAAAAATTGCAGTCAAAAATGATTCTGCCCGCCACGCCTAAGTTCCTAAAATTGAACAGTCGCCCAGATTTGACACAAGCTTGAACATCAGTCACAACATGTAATTTATACTTATAGGTTTGTGCTTTGATTTTTAGTATGAGTATTATGACAAATGTGAGTATGACAAATGTAAGGCAACCCTTACTCTTTCCCATTTTTTCATATTATTTTCCATTTTAAAATATAAATTTTCCTGCTGTAATTTTTGCCTACATTTTATTGATCGAGGAATATTATGACAAATGTCTGGTGCCCCACACCCCTACCCATTCTTTGATATTTTTTCCCATTTTAAAATATAAATTTTCCTGCTCTGTTATTTTTGCCTATTTTTTATTGACCAAAGCGCCCAGTGGAGTATGGTAAGGATTATGTAGTAGTCGATAAAATCTGTCTCTGTCAGTTATTATAGACTAACTGTCATATCCTGAAGCCTCCTGATCCTGGTTCTTACTCAGGTCAGGTCTGGCCTACAGGCTATCTGACCTGTTTGGAGACTGGTTTGTAAGATAAAACAAGTTATCTGTGATACCTTGGAACTTGCATAACTACATTCACTGAATGCTACAATGTAAGTACATTTATTGAATGCAAAGTGCATTCATTGAATGATAGAATTTCTCTTTTTAGTTGAGAACATGTTAACAATGAAACTTGTTGGCCTCCAGGCTAGGATACTTGACCTGACTTGCCTCTTCAAAAGATAGCTTAATAAGCATTTGTTTATTTGGATTTTCCACAAAATGAAAGTGAGGGCAAAACAGGTGCATATGCACCTTTACTGGTTGCCCTCCTCCATACAAGAAACACAACAACAAAATACATGTACAGTATACATTCATGGTTCAGCTGTGAGTTAGATATGCAATGCCTTGGTGTGACAACAGGTTAGCTGAATGTAATACAAGCTGCCATTACGTCGGTGAAGGTTAGACATCCAGGTGATAAGATATGCCAAAAAACAGTTACTCAAGCAACTGGATATGATTTTGGAAACAGTCAGACGTTTCAGGTAGCATCCACTACCTTTCGTAGCTGCCATTACATTGCATGTGCCTTCGAAGCAGGTGTGTTACTGAATAGCATTGTATCGTCTGACCAATGCAGATACAGCCTTAAGATATTCTGACAATTTCATCTATCAGTACTTCCCTCAAATTGAACAACAGCAGTCAAAACTACTGGTTGGATTGTGATAAAAAGCAAGTATTTGCCAACTCTGGGGAAATAAGTAAGTAACTCTCACAAGCAAGGCAAGTCCTGATTAATGACAGGCAACATGGAAAAGACTTTTACCAGATTGACCAACACCGAGGGCTGAAAGTCTCTCAGTCCTGAATACACCCCTGAATTTCCCTGGGGTGCCTACTGGCTTTTATCCATCCAGAGCTACAAGTCTGGACTTCAAGACCAAGTTCAACATCATCCATCAATGCCAACATCGCTCAAAATGCTGGACAAAGTTTTGGGAAGAGGTGAGCAGCATAATTACTTTCAGTGAAGAATATCAGGGAAGGCTTTAAATAATTAAAAACAGCTTTTGTCATACTAGAATTGAGCAGTTCTGAAAAACAAATGACAAGACTGTCTTACTAAAATAAAGACAGCAAAGACAAGTGTTAAGAAACTGTTTACTGATTGAAGAAAATACTACATTCTGTGTAACATGTAGAAGCTGCTCTCGAGGTCAGTTTGTGGCCACCTGGTTTGTACTCTATCACTGATTACTTCAAATACTATGTAATGGAGAAAAAAGGAACACTTCTTTGTAAAATTCTTTATAAAGTGCTTCATATACAAATGCAACACACAGGAATAAACAGTACTGCATATGTCACTTCTTATACAAATAAATATCATAGATAAAATCACCATATACAGGGATGACTTTATGATACAATAAAAGCTTTGTATTATTTACAGACAAATTTCCTATTGAAATATAATATGTTTTATACTGTTTAATGGTTGATACAAGTCCAAAAAGAATAGAGCAGGAAAGATTGTATGTCTTCCACATTTTTTTTGTTCTCTCTATGCCTTTAACATTTATGTAGGAAAAAAAGCTGAAGCCATCCATACTGCATTTACCTGAATTTAAGCACTTTTTGGTCATATTATTGAAATAATTCAACAACTTGGTTACTGAGTCATTATTATTCACTATTTCAACCTGCAACAATGTCTTGAAACACTGAAAAGTAGATAATTATATACATTGAGGAATATGTTCCCAGATTTCATACTTCAGTACTATAATCATTGTCTTTTTAGTACCGTAATTTAAACGGAACTGATTTCAGATGGGTATGGACCTGAAATAGGGAATACGTATGTAAAAGATTTGTGTGTTATTTTCTAGATGTACATGTAGTAATTTGTTTCTTAAGTACAAAATGTATTGACCACTGGTCAATGCAGCTAATGTAAAATTGATTGACTCATTGATTGATATCCAAATACATTGATTTATCATAACTTCGCAATGCATAATTCTTGCAAAAAAATTCCCCTAGGGAAAAAATCCTTAATAAAAACCCTTTCCAAGTAAGGGAAATAGAAATGAATATAAAAATATGGCAAACAGCTGCATATTTTTCACAAAAAAGTGACCTTTCGGTTAAGAAAAAGGCCATAAAATACATGTCTGACATATTATCATCAAGAGTCAACATATACAACTTTGTGACACATAAATGTTTACTTTCACAAGTCACAATATTGGAATGTGGGACTTTTAATATATAATCAAATATAATTTTCCTAAATTCCAGTGGCTATAGTTCTTCCTTTGGTTTCTCCTTGCTTGCCTTCTTTCTGTGTTTTTTGAGGTTCTGCAGAATTTTCCTGGCTTGGTAGTGTTCGACCTGAAAGACAAACAAAACCTGTCAAGACTATGCATGATGTACAAAATGACTAATAAACTGGTGGACGTACCAACTAATACATTGTACGTATCTTATACCTGCTCAGAAAAGAAGAAGAAATAGTCATGCCTTCAAGTATCAGAGTTATCAACCAAAGATTGAGGTATTCAAAAACTTTTTTTTTCCAAGAATTATCTTAGAGTGCCACCAAGTACAGTTGTGGCATCGATATCATCGATCACTAGAAAGCCTTAAAAATGCCTGCAGTTAGATGTGCAAAGATTGGGTGTAACAGGTCGTTCAGTGTAATATAGCTAGCTGCCGCCATGCTGCGTGCCTGCAAAGCTGGTGTGTTACGCGAAGGGCGGTTATACCGGCTATACAGATACAGATCTAGAAGCTGGTGTGTTACGCCGAAGGGCGGTTATACCGGCTATACATATACAGAAGCTGGTGTGTTACGCCGAAGGGCGGTTATACCGGCTATACAGATACAGAAGCTGGTGTGTTACGCCGAAGGGCGGTTATACTGGCTATACAGATACAGAAGCTGGTGTGTTACGCCGAAGGGCGGTTATACCGGCTATACAGATACAGATACAGAAGCTGGTGTGTTACGCCAAAGGGCGGTTATACCGGCTATACAGATACAGATACCTCGTTGTAGCGTTCATCCATCGTGTACCACATGGCCAGGGCACACCTCCGGCCCTTCAACACAGCCTTCACGCCATGTAGATTCTCCTCACCAGCGGAGAACCCCACCAGCCTCCCACACTTGGGCTTTACACTTGACTGCAGGTAGGGAGAAGACAGAAGTTGATCAACATCAAGGTCAGGAGAAATGAATTATTCTTGTCCTATCAAATATCTTTTTTTAAATTACCATATGTTGTGTCTTTGGGAAAGGCACTTTACACCTAGGCCTATTTCCTCACTTGACACAGGTGAACATGATTTACCCAGCTTCATTTTTAGGGACGTCCTCTCAGATGGGACGTAAAGCTGGAGGTTCCCTGTTTGAGCATGTTAAAGAACCCACCACACTTATCAAAAAGAGTAGGAGTGGTGCCCTTCCCGGTGTGAGTGGTTCAAACCTTACAGTCCAGTCTAATACGCCAGCTTGTACTTACTGTACAAAACTGGTTTACTGGTTATGTGTCAAATAAACAAAAAATGTAACACTAAATCTCCCACCTGTACAGATTCATTTGCATGTGTGAAGATGAACTCTCCTCCTTTGAATCCATCATTTAGATACAGGATTGCACTGGAAAATGAACAGAGGGCAAATAAAAATAAGATAAATATCACATTTTCAGCTGCTTAAGGTTTTTTTTGTGAATGATGGTGACGTTTTATCATGAAGACAACTCATATACCTACCTCCAGTCTCTCCATGTGAAAGCCGGCAACTTTTTCGGACACGACCCGTCGGGGAGAAGATGACAGTTGTCTGCGTGGATCGGGTGACTCAGGTCTGTCCTGTCATCTGTCGAGTCTGGAAAAAGAGCCAGAAAAACAAAATTTTCATTAAAAACGCCAAAACTTATGATGGGAAATCTCAATGAAGCTTTTAGCTGTTTATTTTTGGGGGGGGGGGGAGGGTGGCATACCAAAATGATGAATGATTATGATTTGCCCTGTATCCATATTGAGTTACAGATAATTGCATCATCTATGGCCTAACCCTTAAACCTTAAGTGCATCACCCTAATCCTAAGCAATTCTAGCATTAAGATGCTTTTGGGTCAGTGTTTAACCTACATTAAACACTGACCCAAAAAGCATCTTAATGCTGTTACCCTAATGTACCCTTAAGCAAAGCTTTAAATGCCCTATTTCTAACCCTAACATCCCCTATGATAATCATCTTTTAGATATTTAGATTAAGGTGGCAAGGTGGTCTTTTGGTTAATGGTACCTGGGGTTTTGGTTCTGGGTTTGAATCCCTAGCAAGCACTGAACACCTATTTTCTCACTTGACTTGGTAAAAAATAAGAACCTAACTTGTGTTTGAGGAAAGCCACACCTCGTCGAGCAAGTTAAGGATCCCACCACACTTATTGAAAAGAGTAGGGGCTCATCCTGGTGTGAGTGGTTCAAGCCTTACAGTCTGGTCTTATGCAGCTTGTACTAATTACTGTACAAAACTGTACAAAACTGGTGTGTTACACCTAAGGGCAGTTTACCAGTTATGCAAAACAAACAAACAAACAAACAAACATAACTGTGACTCACAAGGCTCGGCCGTTCTGCAGACCAGGTGAGTATAGGTGAAGAACAGTTGGTGCTTCAGACGGAAGTAGCCGTGCACGTACCGCCGCGCCTTGTTACTCATGTTCAGGTACATCTCCGCATGGTCCACCGACACTAGCCCTCGCTTCGCAAGCTGGAAGAAATATTTGGTTCTTGTAAGACAAGATAGGACAGCATGTCAGCAGAACGTACTGCGCCTGCGCAAAACCCAGTTTTTTCATGTTTTTTGTTGGATGTTTGGTCAACGTTGCATCAAAATTTTGCCTGTTGCAGATGATATCTTTTCCTATACAACATCTAAAAACTACAGCGAGGCTGTAAACCTTAGATGCTCTAATACAACCTTATATGAGACGTCCTGCCAAAGTGCTATGCACAATGCATAACAGGTTTCGCGCAGGTGCAGTACGTTCTGCCGACGTGCTAGATAGGACCAGTATGCACTGTCAGATACTGTTAAGTTGCAGTTAGTTATGTTATTCATTCTAATGACTATAAGGGAGTATTAGGGAGTTTAAGGGTAGAATCTCCATTGTCAAACAATGAAGAAGGCTTATACAAAATGTTGATAGTGTCAAATGTATTCACTTATTTCATTTGCACTTTTTGTTGCAAAATTTACAATTTGAAAATGAATTGAGTGGAATATTCAATTTATCACTCTAAGGACAACAGTCTTGACCAACTTAGTAAAATACTTCATGATTTAACTTTTGCAGAAAATTATGATACTTCTTTCCATACATTGAACAGGTCCTGGGAGTACTTTTCATAAAGTGATACATGTACAGACAAAGGGCAAGCTGTGCAATGCTGTACATCGAACGGCTTCTTCAGAAGCTGACAAGGAAGTGTTAGTTTACAGACAACAATGATGTTAATGATCTAACATAAATACAAGCAGCTTCAGGAATGGTGTTAAAAGCAACATTGGGCCACAAAAACCTCATTTTATGGATGAAATCCTCGGGATACTAGTACCCCAAAAATCTGCGAAAAAATGAGCAGCAATTTCTCAATTTTATAGAATTTGAGTAATTTGTATTACCCATTTGTCAAAAGTAGCCAGATTTTTGTAAATTCTGACCCAAAATTTTTTTTTTAAATGTGCACATGCTATCCATAAACACATGTTTTTGTGGCCTAAAGCTATAAGCAGCAAAATAAAAACATTACACAGAGCAGCACTTCTAAATAATTGGAACAAAACCTCACAACCCAATTATACAAGTGCAGCACATCAGGACCTTGAACTCCCACCACAGATGACATCAACAGATGCTATGGTTACAGATGTTGCCATAGCAACAGACAGGTGCCATGGTAACAGATGGGTGCCATAGCAACAGACGGGTGCCATAGCAACAGGAGCCTATCGAATTACCCACCTCCACAGCTTTCAGTACGGTCAGGCCCTCAAACCTTTCGTAGACCGTGTGCGCGTGAGCACCACGGCCGGAGTACCCGTCTCCGTCCCTAGCCCCTTGCTACGGGAACACACGGTTAGGATTAGTATGGAGGGGACACAGAACATGTTAGAGATCAGTGGCTTAAAAACCAGGCCCCAATAACTGGCTGATGAGGGATGACCTTGAAAACGTTTTTGACTAATTTCTCAAGGTTATAGATGGATTCTACTTTACAAATCAATGTGGTGAACTGGTGATGACAGACAGCCAAAAAGGACTGAGGAAAATCTATAACACAACTGTCTTTTGCATTGGTTACTGTCTAAAGCTGTGCTTTTGATCGAAGTTGAGGCCGTACAATGTAGCTTACAGTACAAGGTCATGGTTTCATCAGCCAATGGTTGGGGACTGGGTTTGTTCCTAACGCCCCCCTCCCCACAAACCTCTGCAGCTTGCAGCACTGTGAGTCCATTGAACTGCTCGAACTCTGTGTGCACGTGTTTGTCGCCTTCATATCCGTTCCCCTCTGTGCCTCCCTGGAAAATGGCGGACACATACAAGTTCTGTCATGGGGTCAAAGGTTACTCTCCAAGCAGAGGTTTAGGCTTCAGCTATTTCTGACGTGATTTTAGGTGCTTTTATTGGACTTTCTTTTTTGTACTGGTATCATTTTTTTTGCTAGCCAAACTTTGGGTGGCGTGTTGGCCCTGCCCTGCCAATGATACTGTGTTGCCAATTTGTTACTGTCCTGCAGCCACCAAAAGATCTGCTTGGAGATTAGTCACAGGTTAGCTTGGCTGAATCATGCTGGTTCTTCTGCTTTCTTCCCATTTGTGTGTCATGCATGTTGCTGATATAAAGCACATGTACATTTAGGTCATTAATTCACAGATAATACTTGAAGTGAAGGTCCAGAGGCCTTGGCTGAACATAGTTTTAAATATATGTCCTAATACTAATCTAGAACTGCTGCGGTCTAAATGTTTTTGATTATTCAAGTATCATTAAAAATGTTTCTTTTTGACCCACTTGACAACTCTATTACATACATGTATAATTATCATAATTTGGAGATTTTACAGTATTTTTTACTCAATACTAACTGCAGTTACAAGTACAATGATTTTAAAATAATAACGTTATAGTATTTACCCTGGCTAGATGGGACAACATATTGCACTCTTCCTCTGATGCTATCCCGTCTGCAACCATCCTCTTGGGGCCCTTCAGATCCCTCGGTCCCTTCACCACGGTCACCCCCGGCATGTTGAATCCGTATCGCACATCTTTAGTCACCCGTGGTGTGGCTGGTAAACAAGGAACATGTTGGAAAATGTCATTAACTGTAATAAAAGTAAGTACATTTACATAATACATTTACATAATACAGTTGTGGTATTGTTTAATGGCCGAGTAGCTAGGCTAGCGGACATGAGACCAAGAGGTCGCGGGTTCGATTCCTGGCATTCCTGGCAAGACATAACCTTCCTCACTCCATTCTGGTGTAAAAAATGGGTACCTGAATTCGATTGAGGTGAAAGGTAGTGGAAGGAGTGGGATGGGCTCTGCCTCCCAATACTGTGCCCTAGACAAGCTTGTGGTTGTACACTGCAGTATAACTGTTGAAATAAAGACTTTATTTTTTGGATTAGGAGGTTTGAATTAGGTTTGGATTAGGAGGTTTCTCACCGATGCAAATCTTACCTTCCTCCTCCCCATCTTCAACGATCTCCTTTTCTTCTTCTTCCTCCTCCTCCTCCTCCTCCTCATTTGGCCTGGGTGGGGAGGCATTGGGCTCATCCTGGTACCAGGCGTTGCCCTGGAGACCATCAATGACGTACTGGAACACACAAAGCATAAGATAGTCAGAGAAGGGTTAGGGTTCTGTATTCAGTATTTGTTGGATATGAGCCACTTGCACTTTTCCACACAGTTCCACTTTTTCTATTTACCTCTGACCCTTGAAATGTGACCCTTGAGCTGTGAACTGTGACCCTTGAGCTACCTCAGGATACTTCAGACTTCAAACTGAAACCAAGGACATTATACTAATTGAAGGCATGTTTAGCACCAAGGACAGAGCTACTGCATCAGTATTAGCAGATGCTTGGGTACATGGAAAGCATGTTCAGCACCAAGGACAGAGCTACTGCATCAGTATTAGCAGATGCTTGGGTACATGGAAAGCATGTTCAGCACCAAGGACAGAGCTACTGCACCAGTATTAGCAGATGCTTGGGTGCAAAGTAATTATACATAAACAACTGAAATACCTATTTCTTCACCTGAATACTCTGAATAACACTGTCAAGAGAACATAATAGCCTGTAGAAAGTGTTCAAGTATAGCGCCGGGAGACAAGTGCCAGAATGGGGGGGGGGGCAGTTAGTTTCTAACCTTTTGGCAGTTGCTGACCCAAATGCTCCACACTTCCACATGAATAACTAGTTAGCATACCACAGTATTATATATTCCTTCTGCATATCCCGATCATAAAAATTTGATGAAAGTGGTGACCAAGTCGTAACAAGACCAAGTGATTGATCTTGTATATTGACTCTAAGATTGCATTACTTTGGACAAAAAGACACAAAGTCAATAATGCTCCCTCCCCACTTGAGCCCCCTTGATGCAAAATTTAATGAATTTCCCTTAGATTAAACAAAGGTAAAGGTAGTCCCGTAGCCTTTTTGAGGCCATAGGGGCAGTGGATTCATAATTCACTGACACGGTATTGGAAGGCAGAGCCCATCCCTCTCCTTCCACCACCTTTTACAATGTACCTCCCCATCCGAAGTCAGGTACCCATTTTACACCTGGGTGGAGTGAGGGAAGTCATGTAAAGTTCCATTCCCAAGGACACAATATCTAAGAATCGAACCAGTGACCTCTCGATCTCGTGTCCGCTCCCGTAGCCACTCGATGCCAAATAAAGTGAGAGATAGATGAAAGTGACCTTTTAAAACGAACTACTGTTAGTATCAAGTTGCATCGGGGTAGCTTTAGTGGTCAAGCGAATGGCAGGGCAGGGAGGCTGGGAGCACTCTGTGGTCGCTGTGGTCATAAAGTTGTTAATCAACTGGCTACCTGGAGGGCACAGGCCTTTTAAGACCTTCTCCCTCCTGGTTAACTCATAATCGATACAAATTCCGAGTGCTAAAAGGCTACTTTTACGGGGTGAAGTTTATGGTTTAAGCTGGAAGGATCAATGAGGAAATTGGCACATTTCTTTTACAGCAAACGTGGGAAATCTTTATAAAAGATAAATTTTAGGCCACGCCAATAGTTGGTTCTCTGATTGAGGAAAACTTGACTAAAACTACAAGATCAACATAAAAACACGGTATGTCTATTTAAAGGTGAAGGCCTGTGCCTTGGTACACACAGTTTTCTCCCATCCTTTTGTTTAATATGTTTACCTAATACATGTAGGAGGTTTTTGCTCTGTTTCTTCTTCTTCTTCTTTTTCTGTTTCAAACAAATAAGGTCAACAACCTGGAGAAGACAGCTGTTACCATGGCAACTGGTGTTGTTGCAGACACCCTATGGAGTTGGGTCACATTATGTAGCAAGTTGCAGGACAGAGTTGGAGAGGCTGGTCACCATACATATGAATGTGTAAGTCTAGAATAAACACGACAGTAGTTTGTTTGGCTAGACATGTGAAGGTAAACATAAATGTATTTTGCTTTGCAAATGTTACCTTAAGTTTCTAGTTTTCAAGTTGTCTTCTTCAAGTTCTTGCTAGAATGTAACTGAGAACTGAAGTATCCAAGAACCAAGAAAATGAATTGATGCTGCCTTACCTTCCAACCTTCTTTGATCTTTTTCTACCATACCATTGAGACGGCTGCAACTTTCTTTTCAATCTCTGGGTATTCTTAGAATGTTTTACCCTGCCATTGGGAACGCATACTTCCTTCTGGTCATATCCCTTTGTAACGTTACAAATAACATCCATACCAGGACCAATATACTTCAAAAGAAAAAGAACCTTCCTTTCCTCCAAGGCACTCACTCCCCAAACCTCAAGTGATTTGCAACCTGGGAGATTAATTGTAAGGTAAAGATTAAAGTAGTCCTTATTCTCCTCCCCAAACGCAAGTTGCCCAAATTTGGTGCTGGACCCCAGGCCACCAGCAGGGGTCTGGAGACCACTATCCACCTGCCAGGCCAAAGGTCAATTAGTAGATGACCTCCTTGCCATAAATTTCAGGAGCCAAGGGCATTAACTGTGGGCATTAACCCAGATAAATTCTTATACCCGTTCTCCCCAAGTTTTGAGAGTGAACATTTGTTGTAGTGTTGGTGACAGCAAGGAAAATAAAGTAAATCTTGACATGTTTGGTGTGGTTTTATTTTGTGTTTTTTGTGGTGACCTCTCTACCACAAGTCCATGACACCATGAATAAATGTCTCTATTCATTCCTGCTGTATTACAGAATTGTTTCAACCGTGGACTTAAAACACTATGAAAACCTCCTTTTCCCTTCTGCTAAATTAAGTCCCGTAGAAAATAAAATGCATTACAGTATTACAAAGGTATTAAAGAGGCCATTTACATCTGGGCATTGCAACCATCCCTCAACAAAGACGGGGGCACCATAAACTTTCTGCAACCTATAATCCAACGAGTCAAGTGTGTCATCTACATAACGTGATGTCACAGAAGCGGTGGGTCTCTCATTCCTTGACAAAGGCTGGAGTTGTACAGTCAAAAATTTGTTGGAAATTACAGTTTAACTTGCTTCATAATAACTTCTACCGACACAGGTCATATAAATCATGCCAACAACATATCAAGATTCCTTCTTTAGCTCCCTTCCCTTGGCAAGCATGTCGAGACTGAAGGCAAACCTGGCCTTTAATCTAACCGGAGCTCAGTCATGGTTAGTTCAGCTGGCCTCCGAGTGCCCTGTGACAAAAACCCGCGGGCCTGGGAGAGACTGATGGGGGAACATTACCAGCAGCGACTTCAAAAATGGAAAAATATTGATCTTGCCGTGCTTATCTAAGTCTTGCAGCTAAGTTCTGCTTTGATATGTGCGTGGGCTAATACTTCTCATACATCTACAAGTTCACATCTCACTGTTGTCTGTGGGCAATTTTTCATCCTGAATAGCTTTGTTCTGTACTCAAAGCTATTCATACATGTAGCTGTACAGTTGTACACTGTACATCATAAAAGCCAGCCATTTTTGTGATGAATACAATTTGAAGAAGTTCTAGTTTGATATGTGGGTGCGCTAATACTTCAATACATCTAGTACATATGTTGTCTGTGGGCAATTTTTCATCACTTGTCCTGTACCCTAAGCTATTCATGATCATAGCTGTTGTACATTGTATGTGATAAAAAACAGTCTTTTTATGCCACGAATATAAAGTTCTAGTTTGATATGTGGGTGTGCTAATACTTCAATACATCTCTCATAGTCCATATGCATACTTCACTGTTATCTCTGGGCAATTTTTCATCACTTGTCCTGTACCCTAAGCTATTCATGATCATAGCTGTTGGACATTGTACGTGATAAAAACCAGTTTTTTTATGCGACGCATATAAAAGAAGTTCTAGTTTTATATGTGCTGATACTTGTCATACATATCCAAGTCCATATCGCACTGTTGTCTTTGGGCAATTTTTCATCAGTTGTCCTGTAGTACCATAAGCTAGTCATGATCATAGCTGTTGAGCATTGTACGTGATACAAATAAAATGGAAAAGCCAGCCTTTTTATGCAACAAATATAAAATAAGTTCTAGTTTAATATGTGCTAGTACTTCTCATACATATCCAAGTCCATATCTCATTGCTGTCTTTGAGTAATTTTTCATCACTTGTCCTAAACTGAAAGCTATTCATAGCTGTCATACATCATAAAGGCCAGACTTTTTATGGAATGAATAAAAAGTTCTAGTTTGATATGTGGGTGTTGTAAAGTTCAATACATCTCCAAGTTTATATCTCACTGTAGATGACTTTGGGCAATTTTTCATCAATTGTCCTGTACCCTAAGCTATAGTACATCATACTAAGTAGTTACATCCTTTTTATGTGATAGATATAAAGAAAGGTCTTACTAGCTTGATAAGAAGATGATACATTGTAACAAGATCATATCACACTATTGTCTTTAAAAATTTGGGCAATATCTTTGCATTTATCCCATATCGAAAGCTGCTTTCAGCTGTTATATATCATAACCAAGACAAATAAAACCCAATCCATCTACCAGTATATGTGATGATATTCAGAATAAGGTAAGTTGTGTTGAAACCAGCTGAAGGCTATGTTGACATTTTAAAGAGAACCAGAAGTCCCAAAATGTGGAATAAAACATGATCAAAGTTTCAAACTGCAATTTTGGAACTAAGTTAACATTGGGTAAAATTGGGTAACCTGGACCAGATGACTGTCACCATGGTAACTGGTGCTATAGCAGACACCCTGTGGAGTTGTGTTACATTATGTACAAATGTAGCAAGTAGCAGGACAGGGTTGGAGGGGCTGGTCACCATATAATATGAATATGTTTGAGTAATAATAAACAGGCTAGACCATGTGAAGGTAAACATATGCATTTGCTTCGCAAAATGTTACTTACTTCTCTAGTTTATTAGTTCATCAGTTCCTTTGTGTTCACTTCTTCAATCAAGCAAACTCACCTCATCCCCAAAGTTTTTCTGGATGTCCTGTAGAAGTTTCCGTTCTAAGTCCACCACTTCGTACACCGCGGCCGCCTCCTGTCGAACCTCGAGCATGTCTTCACTGGCCCAGGAGAGTGAGAGGAAGTAGTCCACATTTTGAGTCATCATGGGGTCCGTCGGGTAGAAGATCAGGTAAGTGGCGGCGTTACGCATCGCGTTGGGCCAGTCTTTCACTGCAGTGGTAAGGAGAAGAAAAAGGTCAGTTTTATTTATTTATTTATTTATTTCGGCTGAAGACACAGCCAAGGCTGCCCAACTAGCACGGGGCTATTATTAAGGGCTAACCTTGAGGCCAGTCACTGTAGAATTTGCACCATCGCACACCGGGGCATGCCCCTACTCTTTTTCGAAGGGTGTGGTGGGTTCTTTATCGTGCGTGGGGTGTGGCTCTCCCCGAACACGGGACCTCCATTTAACGTCCTATCCAAAGGACGTCCCTAACCGAAGCTAGGCACTCATTTCCACCTGAGTGAAGTGAGGAAAGTCGTGTAAAGTGCCTTTCCCAAGGGCACAAGATCGGTGACATGGCAGGGTTCGAACTCGGGACCTCTTGGTTCCGAGCCGAACACTCTGCTGCTAGGCCACATGACCCAAGGTCAGTTTAAGTACTGTAAAAGAGCAGAAAAGTCAGATTTTTCATGGTTTTCCTTGGATGTTTGGTCAACAGTGGGGTCTTCCAGGGATTCGAACCCGGAACCTTTAGATTCTACATGTAAGTTAACAACCCTAACCACAAGGCCACCATGCCAGACCACCTTGCCAAAATTCAAACAATCTTTTATAACCATTCTTTCTTTACTCAATTCAAAGCATGACTGATTTTAAAGCCTTTTGCTTTCTACCTTTGAAACATTCATTTGCCATAAAAAAATATGAAACTTTTCAAAAACCATAAAACTATGATATATTTCGCCCCACTGACCTACTATCCTGCCCGTTGAGAAGGATAATGTTTAGTTGATGAGAATAGCTCAGACGGAGGGCAGTGATAAACGATGGGCTGTACTAATGCATTACTAATGGGTTTGTTGCTTAATATGATGGGAGGATAGTGGGCATTTATATGCAGGATCTACATAATGTGCAACATTGCCAGGGCTGGAAATCCCACCTGCATAATGCAGGTTGCTACAGGTAAAATTGGAGCTGTGCAGGTATTTCTAATATCTACCTGCACCAGTCCATGTACTGGGTTTATATACAAATGTAGGTGTATGTGGATTTTTATTTGCTGCATTGACTGTTACCACCTATGAAGTGTAAAAGAAATAATGGCAATGGTTTTTCAACAGTTTTTAGTATGATGCATACTTCCTAAATTCTGAGTGGTGCAGGTAAAATTTGTCTGGTGCAGGTAATTTTCAAGGTTACCTGCACCAGTGCAGGTATGCAGAAAAAAGTATTTCAAGCCCTGTGATAGGAATATAATGGGCATCTATATGCAGTATCTACGTAACGCTCAACATTACATTACAGTCTACCGGTAATACCCAAAATCCCATAAAACTGCCTCGTCTGAAATGGCCTCAATAGTGTCTTAAGAGGTGCTTTTAAAGGATAACAAATTTTCATTAGTCATAGAATTGCCAATAATTCACATCTAACATCTACATGAAATCGCCAAAATGACAAGTTCATTTGGATCATCCTATCTCCTCCAAGGAAAGTAGGCTTTTAATATTGGACTAAGATTATGAACTGACATCGTACGGAAAACCCTGTTGAGTTTCTTTTACACAGATTCAGTAGAGGGAATGATTTTAGTATAGGCCTGAATTTTCCATCGTTCATATAAAACATTTTGCAAAACAAAAGACAAGTAGTTTACAACTTAACTCCCTCATTTTACACCAAAATGGTATGCCCCATATGCAATTGTAATAAACAATGGGCGGAAGGATTCACTATAATTCCTACTACAGGGGAGCTGGTGACATGAGGCTGATTGAAGCGTACGGGTGAACGTGGTTGGAAGGACGGGGGTATTTGTAGATCCGGTATACAAGCACCTGACCCAGCAAGGTAGACCCTGCAGCTAGATTGGATGGCCTTCGTGACTGATGTGCGCACACAGCTCGCAGACTGACTGACTCACCGAGGGATTCTTTTCTAATCTCTGCGAGAGTTTCTTGAGAATATTGCTTTTGCTACTGCACTTCTTGAGGAAATTGGTTTTTCACGGAAGCAGTTTCTCAAAGTCAAGACGTTTGTGAAGCAAGGAAGTTGGTTGCAAGCTGAATGTAAGAACGGCAACTAAACAGAGGTAGGTAAGATTTTTCACCGCTGATTTTACACATCTAAAATATTCAAGTAAACGTTCTTACAGGAAAAGGGATGCACGTATGAATAGTTATCTATTACCTATCACATTAAGAATTTACACAATCGCTTCAAATTCATGTGTTCATAGTATTTCTCCAAAGTAGTTGGCTCACAACTGTTACAGGCTCTATATAAGTCTAACAAAAGCATTCCTACTAATTCTAGGAAGGGTGTACGGTTTACTTTTGTTTCAGCTTGCTATTTCAAAATAGCAGTAACAAAAGATAAGCCTGGGTATCAGTCTCAGACTGGTAAGGATATGCAAGCTCCTGTAAAGGCGAGAGAGTATATGGCAGCATACATGTATGTAAGGCCACACCAATTTAATTTGTTGCTTCTCGGATTCGCCTCTTCATTTTTTTCTGATTTGCAAAAAAAAAAAAAGATTCTGGTTCTGAATCAACTCAAAAATGCTCATATTTTGACCCCAACAGGTGAAGAAAGTCCTTTTCTTCCAAGTTGTTACAGTTTTTCCATCTATCAATGCAGTGGTTTGATTAAAAATAAAAAATTCATTGTTAACCCAGCATTTTATGTTGACTTCATAGCTCCTATCATAGCATTTGGGGCTATAAATAGTATAATAGGATGCCCAGGCCTGTTTTTTATTTTTTTTCGCCCTGTCGCTTCATATTTTTGCTGAGAAGCAACAAATTAAATTGGTGTGGCCTAAGCTAAAAAGGATGATACCCAGGCTAACAAAAGAAGGATTTTCAGCCGTGAGCTGGGTGGATTTGGAAGCGACTTCTTTAACAAAAGGCACAAAAGGACGGGAAATTACCTTATGCACCACATTGAGGTATGAATAGGTGATTATTAGTTCATAATTGGAACATTGATTGCAAGGAAATTAGAACTTCATGTGCTCAGTGAGAAGAGAAAGGTGCTCTATGCTCCTATGGTAATTGCTGTGAAACAGTGATCGTTGTACAGATAAGAGCAATGAAGGTTTGTAAAAGAAGGAAATGAGAAAAGAATCCCTGAGGCCATCCTTTGCTTTGGCAAGAGTACAGTAAATTGAGAAACTTTTGCGGTGGTTTTATTTCATGGCAGGAGAGAAAGGGAGGTTTTCACAGTGTTTTAAATTCCAATTGCGATCGGAGTCTCTGCTGGTACAATCTTTTAATTATTAAATAGTACAATGATTATGCTTTAAAAATTTCTTTCATGGCATTCTGTGCATTCCATATGTGGGTACAACATTTCTGCAAACAAATTAACAAGCTTCTCTGCATAAGAAGAAGAACGAAGGGAATTTCCTGGTACAATGAACCTGTAAATACATGTACATAGCGTCTGTCTTCTTTGTCACGAACAGTGGGAGAATAGCTCTTCAGTGAGCTGAAACTGGATCAAGATCACTTTCACATTTCCTTTTTTCATTAACAAATCAACAAGCTCATCAGCATTAAAGAAGAAGAAGAAGCCACCTAAAAGGCAGGGATCAAATGTGCCATGAAACCAAATCCTTTAAACAGTGCGGAGTACACCCGGCTAGTAACGGCCATTTTCGTACAGCGCCTAAGCCGGTAACAGGGTTTTAATTAGGCCAATGGTACAGCCGTTCATCTGAAATGGTCCAGAACAAATACAAGTCATCCATCACAGCTGTAATGTGTGGGCACAGATGGAGAAGTGTGGCTCGTGCTAACTGTCTTATTTGTCCCTCGTTAGAGGGAACCATTTCGTTACGGATTTGTGCGGGATTAATTAGAGGAAGATGCATGGGTTTATGGAGTGATCGGCCCTGTCTCAATTACCGGTGTTACGATTCCAGGGGGAAAAAGTGAGGGTTGGAAAACAACCGCGTTGGCTGCTACAGTTTTTGCATTTAATCATTTCAAACCACAACTTGAACATAAAATTTGGTAATTTTATTTTTCAACATTTAATGAGTTTACAGCTACATACATGTATTATTTATCGGTAAACTGATCAATATCTCAAAAATCATATTCCAATACTGAATGCTTGCAGCAAGCAAGGACTCAGATTCAAATTTCTCAGGTTGAAAAGTGCAGATTAGCTTAATATGTACTATTAACACAATCTTATAAATTCTAATATTAACACAAAAGGAAACTTCATGTAAATGGTATCTGTAGACAAGAAATTAACCTTCAGCATGCTAAGGTGGACATTTGGCAGCAAGTTCTGTATCAGTTATGAGGTTAGGCAGCAGGGAGAAGGTTAAACTATTGGGCACTATTATCATGGGGCAAGTTTGAAAAACAAGTCAATGTCCTTTTGTAGGGGAATTTTACGACCATAAAGCTGTTTTTGCTGTTCTTTCAGTATTGGCAAACCTATCAAACGTACAACAGAGGTCACATAAAGTGCAGCATGTTTTAAACATGGAGGCGATAATTGCTGTCAGATTAAAGGCTTCTGTCTTTTAACTTATTCATCACAGAGTCATTTATAAGGTGGGTAAGGCATATACATCCGGCATGGAGAGCCTGATTGGGGCTGCTGATCATTAGTAGTGGATAAAGTACCAATGGGATTTGGAGTTGCTGCCTGCAGTAATTGAGCATGTATCACAAAGCAGTTGCTATCGGCACTCAAGTCTTGGGAAAAGGCCTACTTAGTAGGCTGATTAAGGAGCAAAACTACGCTTTTAAAAAAGTGTTTTATATCTTATAACAGTTACTGTTGAACAATCCCTGGTGTCTAGCAAAATGAGCTGATTAACATTAATAGAAGAGTGGCTACAACTGGATCAAATTTTCTTTTTAACCAATAAGAGAGTAGCAGCATTGTGATCAAATTTGCATTAATTTTCTATGTTTTGTTTTATTTGCATTTCATTACTGGAAATATGTCCCCCTTATATGACTACAGTACTACAGAATTGTTTCAACTGCAAATTCAAAACACTGTGAAAACCTCCTTTTCCCTACAACTATAAAATAAAACCACCGCAAAAGTAAATACATTTACAGTATTTACACCCTTTTCCGAGAACCCCCTTGTCTATCTAATATTCATGGGGAGCAACCATGCATGTTCTTCATGGTGCTGGTTACATTACTCTGCCTGTCAACCATGTCAAAACCACCCCCATGTCAAACTCCAACCGCAGGCATCTCCAATTTCATACCTTGCTGCTCTGGATAAAAGGAAATCCCTTTCCCCAAAATAGATTATGTTTTTCATGAAAGTTTCAAAACTAATACATCAATTATCTATGAAGCCTGAACCCCCAACCCAAAAGGAACTATTGCAATCTATGCACAGCTTGTTTTTCAGACACACAAGATGGTGGAAGTTGATTCAGTACCATAGATATGACCAGGTCTATCTCTCTTCAAAATAGTTTTTCTTTGCCATTTTTGAAAGCATCTACGCACAGCTTCGTTCTGATTCAGACAAGATGGTAGCAATTGCTTCAGCAAAATGGATATGATCAGGTCTTTCTTTCTTTGACATGTTTTTCTTTTTTTACATGTTTCAAAGCACATATAACCAGTTCTTCTTTCTTTCCAATGGATTTTCCTATTGCAGAAATAGCAGACTGAAACATTAGCATATTACATTTCTCTTTGACTGGTACATCTCTCAGTGATGAGATGAGAAATTTCCAGTCCAACTGTAGCAGTTACACACTTGACATGCACATAAATCGCAACAAAATGTAAGCCACATCAGAACCTTATGATGAGATAAATTCAGCAGAGTTTATACCTGAAAATTCAGACGCAATATGAGAAATGGCAGGGAGCAAAACCGAGGAAATTGAATCCGTCCGCTTCATAACTTTCCTACTACCCTCCTGGCAGTTATACTTGTAAGAGGCATTGATGAAATCCCATAACAGTTCAGACCTGCGAAATTCAATCTCGTTTCCAACGGCTTTTTGTACCCAAAGGAAATGGAAAGCAACATTGCATTCAGTACCCTGGACAGTTCCAGGGTTAAACCACATATGTTGGGACTTCTGCAAGTGAACCTAGCCACAGAATAGCTTGGACAAGGGAACAGCTTTTTACTTTGTGCCTATAGCCTAGAGTATAGGCAATGGAAAGCAACATTGAATTCAGCACCATAGACAGTTCCAGGGTTATACCACATATGTTGGAGCTGAATATGAACCTAGCCACAGAAAAGTCTGGGCAAGGGAGCAGTTTTTAATCATTTCAAAGGACAGAAATCCCTTTTTCTATAAAAGCTCCAATAAACGGACAAGCCCATATTTATACCACATATGTTGGGACTTTTGCACAATGCATATGAACCAAGCCACAGAAAAGGAATCAGTTTTCAAATTTTAATCCTTTTGAAGGAAAAAAAATCTCTTTTTCTATAAAAAGTCCAATAAATGCACAAGCCCTGGGTTATACAACTTGTATGTTGGGTCTTCCACAACATGCATATTAAGCTAGCCACAGAAAAGTCTGGAGTAGTTTTTAATCCTTTCAGAGGACAAGAATCCCTTTTTCTATAAAATCTCCAATAAACTTTCATTGCAGGGATCATGAACATTCTTGAAATATGCCTGCACCACAATATCCCCAGTTTAGGCTGTCCCCAAAACTGTTTTATCGCTTACGCAAACATCAATATATAGATCATTGCATCGCCTCCCTCAGATAGATGCACGTATACTATAGGCTCCCAGGGCTCGAAATACTGGGTGTATATGCACCTTAGTGCAGGTAAAATAGGGGCTGTGCAGGTATTTCTGATGTCTACCTGCACCTACATGTAACCTGCACCGGTCCATGTACTGGGTATATGCAGGTTAGTGCAGGTAAAATTGGGGCTGTGCAGGTATTTCTGATGTCTACCTGCACCTAACCAGCACTGGTCCATGTACTGGGCTTATAGATACATGTAGGTGTATGTGAATTTTTATTTGTTGCATAGACCGTTGCCACCTATGAAGTATAAAAGAAACAATGGCAATGGTTTCTGAACAGTTTTTACAATGATCCATACTTCTCAAAGTCTGAGTGGTGCAGGTAAGATTTGTCTGGTGCAGGTAATTTTCAATGTTACCTGCTGCTTCAGTGCAGGTATAAAGAACAAGACTGGCAATGAAAACATACATTGCCATGGCGACGGTGGTTGCTGTTTGGGTTATTGTTTGCATGGCACTGCGGCCCTGCCATCATTTCATGATTTTGAGGAAGACTTGGTACCGATACAGATACAGTGCACTCCCCCCTTAGTGTATAGTGAACGAGCCCCGGGGTCACAGAAAGTAGGGCATCCGGGGCAGAGAGCTGAGCAGGGTCCCAAAGGTTTCCAGGAATGTGGACATAGATGTGGGTCACATGCCTGTGGACATTCCATTCCTGTAGACAAAATGCCTGTGTACGATTCTTAGAATTCTTGCGAATTGCACACAATACTGTTTTTTTTACAGTACCATTAGGCTCCTCCCTGAGACGTCGCCAAAAAAGTATTTCGAGCCCTGCACCCATATACCAGGCTCCCCTTCTGTACTCGTAGTGATTGATATGTTTTTTTGCACACAGGCGGAACGCTTCATCGGCCGCTGCCACGTCGTGACACGCTCGCTAACTGATGGATGAATGGGCCTTGTAATCGCCGGATCACCCGAACACATCATTATCCCTATTGGAGAACGTTTCAACGTACCGCTCGGCCAAATTGCGATCTGTAGATGGAGAAGACTTCAGTACAGAAGGCACTGCATGCATACATGTTCAAGTGACTATGACTCGGTGAGCTCCAATGCACTGTAGCTTCGACAACGCAGTGGGAGGAACTGTTCCAAGGAAAGCAGACGATCTGGTTTTCTTCTTCAAGAAGCAACATTGCAGCAGAAGGAGTGCAGAAACAAACTGCACGGCGGCAAACACTGCAATGGGAGTGTGAGAAACTGTTCCAAGGAAAGTGGACCCTTCTAGTCATCTTCAAGAGACACGATTCAAGCAGTAGGAACACAGAATCGGCTTGTACTTTGCAGAATTGTTTCAGACTGGAAGACCATCATCTACAAGTGTGAGGAAACAAGGAAAACAGAAGCAGCCTGCGATACAGAGTTAGCCACATGGAAAACCAGCATCTATGAGAAAAGCTGGTGTGTTGCGCCAAAGGGTGGTTATACCGGCTATACAGATACAGATACAGAAGCTGGTGTGTTGCGCCGAAGGGTGGTTATACCGGCTATACAGATACAGACACAGCAGTGACTTCTTGTGAGAGTACTGGTTGAAAACATGGCGATGTTGTTGGGTGCCAGCGTCCTGCTGACCACCCTGACTGTGATGAACTGCCTCCCGTGCGTCACCCCGGCCAGGGTATCTCTCGAGGATCTGAGGAGGGTCATCAAGGAGGTGAAGAAGCTAGAGTCCCGTGCTGACAATAACTCCGTACAGATACAGAAGCTGTTTGACACCTACACAGGGGACACGAGAAAGGTGAGCCTTATTTTTCTAGCTTGCCTTAGTTTGTTTACAGAAAAGAAAAACAGTAAGGTCAAAATAAAAGGTGCTTGTTTCATTAGGATCTCCATTTAGTATTACATATAAATTTCTCACTTATTCCTAGAGTCCGCAAGGGTGATGAATGTAAATATAAGACAGGGGTTCGCCAGGCCTCCATCCGGGTGATTTGTTAGTGATTGATTGATTGATACAGAAAGAAAACTACCAAATATCTAGTCTATGAAAAGCAGTACGTATATATTTCTGCTTGCTCTGATTAACCTTCTGCATGCTAAGGTAGCCATACTTGGCACTAAATTGTATTCGTTATGGGATTAGGCAGCAGGGAGACAGTTAACTGTTGAGGAAAGAAAGCATTACGGGAGTGTTGGTAAAATGGCATATTGTTATTCTATGACCACTTTCTCATGAAAGCATTGGAACAATATCAATTAATCTTTTATCCTAGAGTCACTTTAGTTTTGTAAATGTGTCCAATTAAAAAAATCCCACATGTACATTTGTATGCCGTGAAAGTACAACACATGTCACAACTAACTCTTCCTCCCAATATCATACATCCCCTTTATTACACATTCGAGGCTTGAGGGTCCAAACCTATAAAAATCTGCTCATAAATGTTCCATGGTTTACAGTGATTGCTCTGCCTGAATGGCTGTTTTATAACGGATGTTCCGATGTACAGGGGAGCAAATCAATTATAACTGAAGTTTTCGTCAATAATTCAGCCGCAAAATTAAGTGTTGTTCTGAATATTCTACATATTTGATGCCTCAGAATGTTTCAAATGCAGCTTCAAATATTGCAGTTTTTGTTCTGCAATAGCTCTTAAAATCAGGTCTTTGATAATTTAGTGGTGTGACTATCCCCATGTATGTTATACATCAAATTTGCAGTAAAATGTTCAGGTATAGTTCAACGTCACATTTTCTTCATGCACCCAATTAAGAACTGTGCCATCACTGTGCACCATTCACCACAACAAATATCTTGATTTCACACCTCTGTGATGTATTTAGAGTTGTGAATTTCTTGTTTTATTTATTATTGTGAATTTCTCGCTGATTCTGGGCACATTCCACTGTCACTTCCTCCCAGCCATTTTGACCTCCCATTCAATCTTTCTTTCAGTCTGTGGTTATACAATTCCCCCCTCACTTCCTGTGACTCTACCTTATTAAAAAAACTACAGACACACAAGCAAACAAACAGGCAAGCACACCAAAAGCAAAATTTTGATGTCCCATTTAGCAGCCAAGTTTTTGACATACAATTCTCAGAAGGATTTGGCTCTTTTCTCATAACTAGAGGGCTTTGCTGGATTATCGATTCTTAGCAGCATTATCATTGTGTTCCTTATCACAATGCAATAATCGTTGGCTTCTCTCCAACGCCATCGCTATCGACTGTTGCTGGCGTTCCAACAGTAGATCAAAGCACTTCTGAGCTGTTTTGTGATTCAAAACTGTTGGCACGTCTTATTGATTGGGTTACAAATACCACATAAAGTTGGGAAACGACTGGAGGGGGTCCTAAATTGCCGGCAATTCAGAGGTGATTGCAACTAATGAAAGGTTTTTTTTTCACAAGTCAGGAGAAATATTGGGCGCCTATTTAGTGTAAATGAGGCACTTGTCACAAAGTGCAGAGAGTCTTGATCAAAAGTGGGCCTTTGGGTATTATGATTTGTGGGTGGTGAATTGCTTGTGGCACTAACAATTTGATTCAAACCAACACTGTATTAGTGCACTGTTGTATTTTAAAGCTAACTTCTAACTGTGCATTTGGCTTTAGGTCCTGAAAATGTTTTTTTCTTACTGCAGGCACTTTGCATGTACCCTTGGTGCAAAATTTCTTACATGTATTTCATACATCATAAGACCATACAGTCATTTGACTGTTCCCTCGACTGAAAGTACATGTTGTACATGTAGACTGTTTATTATGAGTTTTATTATGAGTATTAAAATAACTATACAGACACACATTTTCATCCATTTTCTACAGCAGCAGCAGCTCTTGAATGTCATGGTCACAGATTTGATTACAACAGCCATACCCGAAGCATGAATTTCACGTAGTCTGATTGATTTAAAAGGGCTAAGATCGTGTCTGCTAGGTCACATAGTTCTGCCAGTACATGCAATTTTCCCCTTGGCTTGCATTCTGGATTCCCCAATTTCGCCCTGTAGACATGTAAAATGTACCAGTGATGAGGTAACAAAGCAGTTCTTTTGGAATGATTGATTTTGTCCCTAAGGAATGCACAAAATCCATAACAGTGCTAGAAATGGGGACAACTCTATATTTCCACACTCCTATCATGTCCTGGCACCCCTACGTTCTGACATCGTCTTAGGGTTGTCAGACCATAGACTGAGTCTTTGGAATATGGGTAAAAAAGAATATTGATTGCAGGTAAATACATACAAAATGTAGACAAAAATAATTACAGGTTAGCTTGCTAACAGTATTGAAGTACTGTAGCAACAGAAGCTAGGCTATTTGCAGAATCTATTTTTCAAACTGCAGTTATCTGACAGCTTGCAGTATTGCTGGCAACAGAGGAAAAGTAGTTCATGCCCTGCATAAGAACACCACATCAAAAGTTTGACAAATTTCCACCTTCCAAATTTCAGCCTTTCAGTCATTCTGGGCAACAACAGACTTGTTATTTCCACCTCCTACCGTTTACAGCTTCGGCTTCTGAAGAGTGAAATTGCTGAAGTCTACTGCCAACCATAAAGTTGCTGGGAACTTAGAAGATGGACTAGTATGAAACTAGCATTCTAAATGGTTGAGGATGGAAATGATGTGTTGCTCTCACTAATAGCTGGTGTGTTACACCAAGAGGCAGTTATACCTGCTAAACAGAAACAGATATTTTAAATATTTTAGAATTATGTGCTTATAATGTTTAAGTTGATTGCTTACCCCCAGCATCCTGTGAAATTCTTTAGTTTATTTTTCCGCTTATAACTTTCTGAAGTGAGGGATTCCAAGGAGCAATCAATAAGAAAAGGTATTGCTTGAGTAGTTTCATTTATAAATGATGGAATAGGGAATTACAGGAGAAGTCCTAGAGGTCAACACCTTTGGTACACCCTAACGTACACTCAGGCCATTCCAAGGCCCGGACGGAAGCAAATTAATACAAATTGCCCAGGCTTGTGTGTCAGTTTAGAGACTGAAGCAACTTGTAAAGCTCTTCTGCAATTTGTGACAAATTTCCTTATCTAGAAAAAAGAGCCCAATGTTGTTCATGGTAACTTGAATGTAAGCCCCACAAGATGAGTCCGCTGTCTTGCACTGGCCATTCCAGGGCTTGTACAGGAGCAAATTAATACAAATTGCCCAGGCTTGTACGTCAGTTTAGAAACTGAAGCAACTTGTAAAGCTCTTCTGTAATTTGTGACAAATTTCCTTATCCAGAAAACAGAGCCCAATGTTGTTCATGGTAACTTGCATGTAAGCCCCACCAGATGAGTCCACTGTCTTGATGAATGGACCAGGTATCAGAAAGGACTGCAGGCAATGACTGAGGCTGGCATGACTGATGATTTGCAGCGTACAGACGACGTTTCATCCAAAACTCTGGAGCAACTATATATTACCCCAGTGTACCAAGCCTTGTGTGTCGTTACACAAATGTATCTGGTCAAAAGGAATGAGACTTTTCCTCTGGCTGCAATCGATACACACGCAGATGTCGTACGTCAAGTCAAGTTCGCGTACCGCTGGCGTAAGCCCAAAGCGACGTCACCCTGGTATATCCGTCCTGCTCTTTGGACCCGTTCCACCTATAAAAACACTTATTTTCCGCTGAGTTGAGACTTAACTTCACGACCCGGGTGTGCGCGTTGCCAATTCCTGCCGGGCGCGATAAATCTTCCGAACCCCTTCGTGCGATAATGGGTCGATAAACGGCACCTTCTGGGCATGGGATCAGGTGTGAACCTGCACTTACCCATGGATCAACTTGCATTACGTATCCATCAATGTCTAGAGCGCGTATCTATCAATACACGATCCTCACCACATCAATAAGACACAGCCATTCGGACTAAGCCTGGGTAGCCTTGTAACTGTTATCGCAACTAGCAAATGGGCATTTTTACTACTGGACGACGACAATCTGCTAGTAAAGCATGATTGGCTTGGAAGAAAGGCCATAAAGACTTCACCGACGTAGTAAAAGTTAGGGGCTGTGGCACGAGGGTCGAGGGTTTGGAGTGAATGCGCAGTTGAGGAAGCAACAATAACTGGTCATTGCTCCGTGTAATCAGCATTTCTGCTCGATAAAGCAGGGCTGTAAAATAGCAGCGGCTCAGGATGAGCTGTGTAATTGCACAATTCTGTCGGTAAAGGCAATAAAAAAAGTCAAAGTTAGACTCAATGAAAGTCTGCATACATGTACTTATTTCGTCTGGAAAGAAGGCTTTTGCCTTCAACATTAGCTATTCACTATAGTTGATTAGATTTTTTTTAAAACAGGATAAATCAAAAACCTATGAATGAATCTTCATAAAAGAAAAGATTCAGATTACAACTTGTCATAAAAGGAATGATGACTTTGTGATGGTTTGCAGTGACCCTGTATCCTCTAGCAGACCCTATCAGGAACAAATTTTCTTTCAAATTCATGCTTTGCAAAGAAAAATAATCTTAGATTCAGATGACTTCTTATACAAGGCATGTAATTGATGATGACTTTGTGATTGTTTCCAGTGACCTGGTATCCTCTAGCAGACCCTTTCAGGAACAAATTTTCTTTCAAATTTATGCTTTGCAGAGCCCCTCAATGTCCCCTCAAACCATCCAGAAGATGGTGAGCCAAAACATCAACCAGAGTAACATCATCAGCGCTCTACAGGATCAGATGGCCAATGACAGGCAGAACACAAAGTAAGTCCAACACATTCATCCCTACATTAGCATGAAAATTCATCTACAATGTATGTTGCAAGTTAACATAGTACAGGACTAAAACTTTGTTCCAACAGAAAAAATTTGCGAATCAAATTTACTTCTGTCCTACTGCAGTCTTCCCTAATAGAATTCAAGTGACCTACATGTATCACCTACATGTAGTAGCAGTGTACGAAATACTCTTTTGAGCCAGGTTGCCCAGTAGCAACCTAGGATGAAAGCTAGGTTGCCCATCAAAATTCCAGGTTGCCCCAAATTGAAACTCTTCTACATTAAGATTAACTTTATTAGAATTCAATGTGCAGTTATACATTTCTGACACAGAGTTGTTTCCCCTAATACCTGAAGTGATGAGCTGTTCCATGGGAACTTCTCAATAAACAGTTCACAATGAAAGAAAGGGGCATCCTTACCACAAAATTTAGGAAGTGTACTGAGCTACCTGGGTGTAGAAATAGGTTTCACCAAGCAAAATATGGTTGCACGGTGCAACTGGGCAACCTAGTATTTCACACGCTGAGTAGGTAATGTAGTAGGTAAGGTAGTCCAGATGCTGCGCCTCCCCCCGTCTGCGTGATGTCCCGCCAAGGGAATTTGCAGACTATTGAACTTGATCTTGAACATTACAAATAAGTGACATCACCAATTGGTGAAACCATCCTTGACTTTTTACAGGGATGCACTTGACAAGTTGTCAGTACAGAGCTCTGACCTGGAGAGATATGTGTACGAACAGACACTCCTCATCAAGGTATGTGTGCATTCTGTCTACTACAACTCATAATTAGCATTTTCTATGAAGACATTTACGTCATCATCAAAAATGTGAAAATACTAAATATAATATCTGTCATAATACTACATGTATATTGGATGGAGTTGACTGGTGTCACCACATGTGAACTGAACTGATGCGGACACTTATGAGTCAGTGACTTTGTCACATTCTACCTTTTTGTAGTTTCTAGGCCTAGTTTCTGCCAGGGATTGGAACCCAGAACCTTCAGATTCTGAGTCAACAACTCTAACCATATGACCACCTTGTATTATCTTTGTTTGCAGGACAAGACGCGGAGACTGGAGACCAGAAATGCACGACTGGAGAACACGCTGCTGTTCTTACAGCAACGTGTGGAAAACATCAGCGTCAAGAATGAGTTTGGAGATGTGCGGGGTAAGCAGCATGCTGCAAAAGCTTTCTGAAGGAAATGGAGCCCTGGCTGCTGTTGTAATGTTTTGGGTTTTGCTTAGCCCTAGATTTTTTTTCTGTCACCTTGGTAAACCCATGCCCAAATCCTGGTGTAATTTGACCTAATCTGATCTTTTTCAGATAAGATGCAAAAGTCTTTCTTAAAAATGGCACTAAATGCCAATGCCGGTTTCTCTTTCTGCAGTGTCCTAATACCATATCCATAACTTAAACTCCGGTCTACCATTTGATTTTTCCCTTAGATCGAGTAAAAGACTGTTCTTCTCTGTACAAGAGAGGGTACACCCTAAACACAGTCTACATGATACCAGCCTACACCGGCCCCTTCGTTATGTACACCATGCCTTCCTTCAACACATACTGCGACATGCAAACCGACGGAGGCGGCTGGACGGTCATCCAGCGACGCGTGAACGGTTCCGTCGACTTCGACCGCAACTGGACGGACTACAAGTGGGGCTTCGGCGACAAGTTCGGCGAGTACTGGCTCGGCAACGAGAACATATACCGCATCACGAACGAGCGGCCGAATAAACTGCGCGTCATGATCGAAGACTGGATGGGGATGAAGGCGTACGCGGAGTACGCCACGTTTTCCATCTCCAGCGAGCGCGACGGCTACAGGCTGTCCCTGGGCGAGTACGCAGGGGGTCTTGCCGGGGACTCCATCAGGAATCAGTACAACAGTCAGAATGGGATGGCTTTCAGCACCAAGGACAGGGACAACGACAGTTCGCCGGAGTCGAGCTGCGCGCAGCGTCGTCGCGGAGGCTGGTGGTACAGCCAGTGTGGCTGGGCGAGCCTGAACGGACTGTATCGGGTGGGAGGGCAGTACCTAGGCCGGGCTAATGGAATCATCTGGTTTTCGTGGGGAGGGTCGTTCCGTTATTCTATGAAAAAAGTTACCATGATGGTTCGACCGGCAGACTTCTAGATATCTTGTGGACCCTCAACATAAACCTATGGTTCTATATAATTATACATTGTACACAAGTTAACTGTTACAAACAACTGGATAGATTTTGAACAAAACCTATCCAATTGCTTGAGTAACAGTTTCCTTGTGTATCTTCTTACCTGGATGTCTAACCTTCATCGACATACATTTGTACCTAATAGATGCTTCTATATACTCTACATCTTATATCGTTCTGCAATTTTCTTTTTCATGATACTTTCTTTTTCCAAAAAACATTCAATTCAGTGTTATTTTTTTGTAGTCTTCAGAACCTAGGAATGTATTATTGTCTATAATTAACTTCATTGTCAACCAAACTTTGTGATTAGTGTAGCAAGTTGTAGATTTACTACTAGTAGGTAGATTTTATAACAGGAGGTATACTTACACTGGAAGTACACGTATTGCAGGTAGTGGAACATGTTGGCTAGCAGCTGCTCCACAAATCGTCCCTCTATGTGGGACAGACGGACGATGCAGTTCCGCCGACACAGCAAAAGTTCCACGTAGCGATCTGTGGAAAAAGACATTGACAAAAATTTACAATGTAACCAAATGATATACATACAACTAGAGCAGTATCTTTGCTACTGCTTTATGCTTGTAACCAAGAATTGGTGAAAAAAAATATATACATGTATAAAAGACAATTTAAGTAATAGCTATGGTTGTGAGATCTTCCATACACTAGTACTTGATTCTTGAGATCTTGCAGAAACCCATCTTGACCTGTTTTATAACAATCTTAGCATAAGCAATTAAAGTATGAGTATCTATTGCATGTAGCATGAAGCATATTGTGTGTATGTAAAACAAAATGATGTACTGCCAGCATAGTCTTTTAAATCTACAAAAGCTTACAAGGGAAATGTCATTTCAAGGCAGGGGGTTCTATACAGTCTTGCTTCAACTTGAAGTCAAAATTTACACTAAGCTGTACTGATCTGGATGAGTTGTAGAGTGCATTAGTAGATACATGTATGTAGTGCCAAACTGGACACCAGCAAGAATATGTAGCTAACAGGCATATATTAAGTAAGTTTGATACTTCAATGTATGTTAAAGTACATGTTGAATTGTTGAATGGTACATGTAGTGTCAGATGTGTATTGTAAAGGCAATAAAAGGAACTTGTGTGTGTGTGTCATGTGATGAGTAATACAGAAAGTGGTACAATATTTGGCTTTGTCTAAGGGTATTCCTATCTGATCAGTCAGTCACACAAGTATGCTGGTGTTTCGAAGCACCACGTCTTATCTAGAAAGGAGACAATTGGAGCTATAGGGGCCTATCAGGAGATATGTGATACATCTGACTCTGTTAGACATTTTTTAATAATAACAAGACTGGCAATGAAAACATACATTGCCATGGCGACGGTGGTTGCTGTTAGGGTTATTGTTTGCATGGCACTGCGGCCCTGCCATCATTTCATGATTTTGAGGAAGACTTGGTACGTATACAGATACAGTGCACTCCTCCCCTAAGTGTATAGTGAACGAGCCCCTGGGTCACAGAAAGTAGGGCATCCGGCCGGGGCAGCTCTGAGAGGTCTTCCCAAAGGTGTCCAGGAATGCGGGTATAGATGTGGGTCAGAGACATGCCTGAGACATTCCATTCCTGTGGACAAAATGCCTGTACGATTCCTAGAATTCTTGCGAATTGCACACAATACTGTACCATTTGGCTCCTCCCTGAGACGTCGCCAAAAAATAAAGGAAGACGGCCTACCCGTGAGTGACATCCATAGGTCGTTCTTCTTGATCACCATGTTGTTCGGCCTTTCGCACGAGGAGCGACACTTGTCGTACTCCTGGTACCAGAGCTCCAGCGCCGCCTCCAGGCTGTCCCTGGCGTCCTCGAACTGGTTCATCAGGTAGTGGTCCATTCCATCCATGAACTTGCGCTACAAATATAAGATTACGGAAGCCTTGCCTTAACTACAGTGTGCCACAATGGGAATTACTTCAGGGTTTATATAGGGTTTACCGGTGCAATAGCTCAATTGGTAGAGTGCTCGCTTTGTAACCGGGAGGTCGTGAGTTCAAACCCCGGCCGGGTCATACCAAAGACTTTAAAAATGGTACACATTTCTTTCTCTGCTTAGCACTCAACACATATGAGAAAGAGTGTGGGAAGGTCAAACACACAGCGCTGCCAGCGGACCAGCCCCCTGCTGTAGCGCCTTGCACAACTGTGTGTCGCCCAAGGGCTACAGAAATGGAGATGGGCACCACCCCTATGGCTCTGTCAAGAGCATGGGACCTTCTTCTTCTTCTTTATAGAAAAGAGTTTTATGCTAAGGTCACATTTCCAAACTGGGGCATTTGTCTTGTATGCTTTGAATTATGTAGTATGTGACAGTCATAGTCGCTATCAGCCTTGCTGCTGCCTGGCTACCACTTGTCATGCACATTTTCCAATAAAGAAAAAAAGGAAGAAAGAACCACGTGTGAACAAAACATAAACAATTCATGAGCACTATTTGTGTATATTCTTAACAATTCATATCAAGAATATATACAAATGTCATAATTAGTTTTCTCAACTTTTGTTGTGTTTTGTTGTCTATAACATTTTGGTCCTAAAAACTGCCTGGCTGGGCCCTGGATTGGGAATTGTGACCTTAGCATAAAGATTGATGGAAGTAAAAAAAGTATCCCTGTATGTTGGTATCTTTCCATCTTAGACCACACCAATTTATTTCTTTGGGTCTTAAGTATATTACAGTAAAATTCAACAAGAGGTCAGGATGAAAATAGAGGGCAGTGAGGAAATCTGGACAAACTATAGAGTATAATTATTCACTCCCTGAAACTGTGTGTACAACTGTACAGTCATAACTCTGTGTGCATTTGACATTTCAGTTCAGTATTTTAATTCTAAATCTGAGAACCAAACAAATTAAATTGGTGTGGCCTTAAGTGCTATTTGTAGCCAGGAACATGTTGAGCCGAGTGCTACAGAAATTTGGGATAAGCATAAGATCAAGAGGGAAGATGAACTAGTTGCCGGGAACCAATTTGAAAAATGGTAGAGGTTTCAGAGTTTGAAAAATGGTAGAGGTTTCAGAGAAGGGGTGGGAACACTTTTGAGTGAGATCAGAGAGTAGAGAGATTGTTTTAGAATATGATGGTTGGAATAATGCACCTAATGTGATTTGGTATGAATGGCAAATGTATGAAGTGGGAAACTCACTTCACCACATAAATGGCAATAATGGACCAGGTATTGTTTGCAGGTAGTACCACCACGTAGAGGTAAAATAACATTGCAGAGTAAGTCATGCTATATCTTGGGGTGGGGGACAGGGTTTCTTAACTACATGTACGTACTGTCCTGTACTAATTTTACAATACCTGACAATACCCCTGACAATTTCTACTGACGTGAAACACGCAGAATAATTGGTAGGAATAAAATTGTTCTGAATCAAATTTTGACTTTGGTTTTGGGGAAAGAAAGATGCTAGAATCCATTGGGGTTGACTGGAGAATCATTTTGTAGCAAAGGCAGATACTGTCAGATACTGCCAAAAAAAGGATAAGAAATTCCATTAAATAATTTACCTTTAAAATACAATAAATCTTACATTTTGGCAGAAGGTGAAAATCTAATGCATAGTTATCTTTCCAAAGTTTTGTTAGGTGCACCAAGCCCAACTTCTCTACAGCTGTGTTTCCAGCATGCAAGAGTTAAAGCTGTCTAGCTGTGCACTGTGCTGGTTTACTAAAGGTACGGGGCGGTCAACCCTTACCGAGCCTTGTATGCGGATCACATTGGGGACATCGGGGTCCATGTCCCAGGAACCATTTAAAGCCCGAAGCACTGAACTGACAGCCCCTTCAAGAGCCTCCTGAAAGGGGTGGAGGGACGGAGTAAGAAAATAGTGGCAGAGAAAGTTACAGGGATGGGGGGGGGGGTGGCGGTGGGTAAAGGAGATGCTCAAAACTCGGGTAAAATAAGGGGGTTTGATTAGAATGGCCAGACTCATTTGTTTGCAGGAAAAAAAGGTGAGGAATGGATATATTATAAGCTGCAAACACAGCTGGAGTTTGGGAAAGTACTTGCAATGGGGTAGATTAAGAAGGACAGAGAATAAGCATATTATCAATAGGAGAGAAGTTTGCTTCATCTGTAACAGTGTTTATAAATCTAAGTGGAAATGCTTGTTAGGTGTGAAACAACAAGAGGCGAGTAGAACAGGAAAAACCCCTGGCCCACTGTTACAGGTGGTGTTTAGTCAACATGAAACCAGTCGTGTTTGTATGTCTAGTTCAAACACCAACACTATCATGTCTAAACTGTTTATGTTTGATTCAACGCTACAAATGAGTCACTAATGGTATTTTACCGTCAAAACAAACAGATAAACATACAGGTTAAAGAAGCCAAGGCCAAGAGAAACACTACTGCCAAAGCTGAGAACTTTTCCATTCAGCAAAGTTAAGAGCAGGCTTTTTCAAATACATGTACATCAATGGGAGGTAGTGGAATACTGTTAATGCAGAATAGAAAGCTATTGAAAAGAGACAGCATTTGAATGTAGAAAGTGGCAAAAGAGCCCTCTGGTGGATTGTTGCTGAAGTACAATATCATATTTTGAAGAACTAAAAATATCAGACCTGTATTCAGTTTTTGTAAGCCTTAGTGTGTGAGTTACATACACATTGAGTGTGAAATAATTTCAAACATTCTAACACTTATAATTAACTTAAGTCTTACAAAAAGGACTTTGAATTTCACAAGAAAGAAGGAAATAAAGTTGTGAATCTCTCTCGAGAAAGGAAAAAAAAGTTTTGGATCTCTCTTTCGTTCCAACCTTCCAGTCGTTCTTCTCCCTGTCCCTGAACCACTCCTGCTGCACTTCCTCCATCTGGCGATAGAAGGCGATGTTGGCACGCATGATGTCGTGGTTCAGATTCATCTGCAGGAAGGTGTACGCAGAGCCAGCCGCTTTCTGCAGGTCTCCCAGCTGGAAAACAAGTCACTGAGTTAGGCATGCTTGTTTCGTGGTTGGCTTGTCTAGTAGTTAGTCAAATTGTGCGGCGTTGGCACGAATGATTGTCATGGTCCAAGATCATCTGAAGGAAGGTGTACGCAGAGGCAGCTGCTTTCTGGAGGTCTCCCAGCTGGAAAACAAGTCACTGAGTTAGGCATGATTATTTAGTGATTGGCTTGTTAATTTACAAGAGCCATGGAGTTAGGCATAATGGGCAACAGCCATTTGAGCTAGTTAGGCAGTTTATTGTTGTGTAGATTCTAGGTAAAGGAAGGTATATTACTGAACAGGTTGCTGGTAGAGTATTGATAAGCTGCCAAAAATCTGAGCATGAGATATTGTTACAAATCCTCAAAAATTAATTTTGTTTTAGATTTTTTCCAGGATTCAGATGTCTCAAGAGTTTTTCCTAAAAAGGTAAAACCTATCCCTAAAAAAATAATTTGTTTTAAAGTTACAAACTGACTGACAAACATAGATAAAACAGAAACATTTTGATAGAGGTGATAAATACAACATTCCTCTACATGTAACTTATTGTAAGTTACACTGTAATTTCATTTTCATACACATTGTACATTGTATAACAACTTGCCAGTCACTATCATGAACTTGAATCCGTCTGTCATCACAGATACCAAAACATAAAACAGAACTAGCCCAAACAGCCACCCCTTGTTGCTCCAAACAGAAGAGTGTTATACTGTCTACCTGCATGTGATATTCCCTGGACAAGAGAAACAACCCCAACAGCAAAACACGATCACGCTTGAAGGCTATTAAATGAGGATGTTTATGCTGGTGTAGATTTAGAAGGGTCAGAGGCCACTGTAAGTGACAGTCTTGACAAAGTCAAGATGGTATAATTAGCAGAGTGACTTTTTCTACTTCTCAAGTTCAACTTCCACCTGGGTGGGCAAGATGGCAGTTTGGAAATAAGAGAGTGCAGACATTTTATCACTTCAATAAGTTGAAATGTAACCTGCTCCACGAAAATGCATTTGGCACCAACAGCAAATCAACCAACAGATACTAATAAAGAGATTATTGTAGCTTTCTGGTAGAGCTATGCGTAACAAAAATTTTGTTTTGAAAACACCATTAAGATCTGGCTGCCTGACTGAGAATGTCTTACTTTTTGAAAGGCTGGAATAGGGCCAGAGGAAGTTGTTGCTTCTGTTGCATCTGTGCTCCGTGTTCAATTCCTTCTACATGTACTTGGACATGTAAACTCTGTTATAACGAGGACATCATACATTCTCTGCATAACTTGGCTCAAGAACATATTTGTGGGAAAAACTAAACTACAACTCCTGCAGTATGTTGAAACTACCATATTAATCAGCTCTCTCCTAGTTTTGCCTGACCTTTCGTCTGATCAACAAGATAGTGCTGAAGATAGAGTTGAAAGTCATTGTGCGAAATACTAGGTTGCCCAGTTGCACCGGGCAACCATATTTTGCTTGGTGCAACCTATTTCTACACCCAGGTAGACCAGTGCACTACCTAAATTTTGTGGTAAGGATGCCCCTTTCTTCCATTGGGAACTGTTTATTGAGAAGTTCCCATGGAACAGCTCATCACTAAAAAGGGAAACAACTCTGTGTCAGGAATGTATAAATTCACATTGCATTCTAACAAAGTTAATCATAATGTAGAAGAGTTTGAATTTGGGGCAACCTGGAATTTTGATGGGCAACCTAGCTTTCATCCTATGTTGCCACTGGGCAACCTGGCTCAAAAAAGTATTTTGTACACTGAAAGTGACAACCCAAGCAGACTTGGCAAACACAACCCACAAGTGCGAGTTTGACAGACTACAAATCAACTTAAACCAAAGACGGTTTAAAACAGAAGTATTTTTGAAACACCTTCCCTCAAGCCAGGAATCAGACGAGACAGCTAGACGAAGAAAAATGTTGAAGCATCAAGATCAATTCAAGGACTCTTTCATTCCAAGAAACAGTGGCATCTTAGACCATGCCCAGCTGGAAGGACTTGAGAACACGAGGTCACTATGCTCTAAGGAAACAGCAGCCTTTGCTCCTGAAGACTCACAATCTTTTGGTTCAACGCCAAGACTTCACTTAAAGTTAGACGTAGCTATCTTAACAAGCTGTCATGTACAAAAACCACAAAGGCAGAGATCTTCTTGTTTCTGTTTTCGACCTTGAAACAAGAGACCGAAGACAATCTGTACGGGGGTTCCACAACCAACCATGGTGGCAAGGCAAATGTCTCTTGCTGCCAAGTTTCTTTTATCAACAAATGTTTGGCCTCTTATCTCCTGTAGCAAATGTCACTTTTGGCAGCAGCTCAACTTCGACAACGCCTCTCTTTCAAAAAGCTACCAACTACATTGTACAGTAACTGTTGACACGTCTGAATCTCTTTCCTCTAAGTTCACAGTTATACATGTAGTAAATATTCTTTGTCACGCATACATGTATCAAGCATAGCACGTCGGCAGAATGTACTGCACCTGCGCGAAACCCGTAATGCATTGTGCATAGCACTTTGGCAGAACGTCTCATATAAGGTTGTATTAGAGCATATAATAAATAATAAGGTTGACAGCCTGTCTGCAGTTTTCAGATGTTGTATAGGAAAACATACCGTCTGCAACAGGCAACATTTTGATGCAACGTTGACCAAACGTCCAACGAAAAACGTGAAAAATCAGGGTTTTGCGCAGGCGCAGTACGTTCTGCCGACGTGCTATCAAGCATACTTGTACTGGTAGAATATTGCAATGACATATCCTTATAAATTTTCCTCTCGATAGATCTACAGTCAAACCTGCCCAAACCTGCCACCTCTTCAAGCTGACCACCTGGCCATAACAACCACCTTTCCCAGTTCTCTTTTTCTCCAAAGGCGCAAGCACTATAAGCAACCTGCCCAAGAAGACCATTTTACCTCGGTCCCCTGAGTGGCCTTCTTGGGCAGGTCTGACTGTATTTCAAAAACCTTTATTTTGCGGCTCATGAAAGTGACTGGCATACAATTACAAGGTTCAGTTTTAAGCTAATCAGGATCTGGAATCATGACCAGCAGGGTTAGGCCTGTACAGATAGACTACAGACAGACTTCCTGCCAGAAACTCACTGTGCTGGCTTCTTGCCATGAACAACTCAAGGACAGAATGTACATGTATTCTTAGTCTCTCCACTCTTAAAATAATAAAAGTAGATCACAGAAGAAAGTTATTATCAACAGTTCTCAAGTACTTCAAAGGTATTATCGCAGGTCATTAGAACATTCAAGTTGTTATATTTCAAATTTTGATAGTGCTCTTTCTACTGTGGAAAACTATAGTTGATGGTGACTCAAGAAAAAAAGAATATCATTAAGTTAAATGCAGTGTGAATGCCATGAAATTAAGTACATGTCACGGGGAATCGTTCAATATTATGTCTTTGTGTACGTGGCTTTTACATCTGTGTTGATGATGATTAAGTTACATTGTGCGTGACTTTATTTGTTTGTCCCACATTCAAGTTCAGATGCTATAAATTAACATTCTGTCTTCTAACCCGAACCTCTTCTCAATTACAGTGTCCTTTCCTCTGTGCTAGAGGATTTATGCTTCACATGTACCTGTGCTTACCTTGACAGTAGGAAGCCACAGAACTGTCTGTTTCTATAAAAGCTTTCTGTGTCCTGAAAAGGTCAACCAGCTGTGGGGGCTTAAGAACTTTTTTGGGGGGAGGGGCTCCTGGTTACACTTCAATTTTTCACTAAATTGACGAAGGCCTTCAACGCTTTTTGCTAAATGCATCACACTGAACTACCAATTATGATTTATGTTAACGTTAGATTGATTCAGAAACAGTTACCCTTCAAGCAAGATTGCCCGGTAATTTGATAACGCTCTATGGAACTAGGGCTAAATGAGGGCTTGTGGACCCTCCGGAAGGATCTACATGGTTCGATCCAACCTCTGTCAGTCTTCCTGAGAAAAACTTGCCAAAAGGGTTGAACTGTTAATGATTAGGTGACAGCTGTCCTAGTGGGGACAATTTAACATGGGAGGTGCCACATATGAGTGATACCTTGACATTCAGACTTAAGAAGAGAGGAAAGCTATTTATGTTTTCTTCTATATTATCCTTTTCTTTGCCTGTGTTTACATGTATATATGTCCTGGGGAGATGTAGTTAACACTAATTGTGCAATGTGCTAATAAACCCAGTAATGGGACTAAGCAGTAAGATTGAGAAGAAGAAGACGGAGAAACTTTGTTGCCTCTGCTCTTGTCAAACTTTTTCTATTGACAATTAGATCTTTAAATTAACTTTTTTGCCTACTGCAGTAACTCCACTCTACATTATGATGTAATACATACATAATGTGTTAAATATGTGCTCGTCTTCTAGGCCTGGCCTAAATGAATTTGACGTGCAATATTTCACCGTGCATTTCTTGCCATAACAGATCATACCAAAGTGCAGTGCCACATGCTGAGAGTTAGTGGGGGGCAAGGACACTTCCAAAAAAAAACTGGAAAGCACACCTAAAAATATACACAGCCAATGTCACTTTATGTGTGGTTACATTCCGCAATGTACATCCCATATCTGAGAACATTAAACCGTTATGCAAGGACAAGTACTACAATGGAGAAGGGTACTCAATTTACTGTCAGTGATAACTTTATAATTGTAAACATAACCCAAAGCCAAGAGTTAATAGAGAAAAGATGTCTATGCATTTGTAGATATCATAAAGGTATGGATGATGAAAATGCAATCTGGTTGACAAGACCATATCACACAGTACCAGTAGCCAGACAGAACCATCAGGATGACAGCACAAATTCCTACCATCCTTCCAACATTACTCTTCACCAAAATGAGGTCACCGAGGTTCAAAGGAAGAAGCTGCACAATGTCCACCTAGGGTTAAAGGTCACCCTAACTTGACACTCAGACAGTTAATCATGAGTACAGCGGCCTGAAGGGGCATTCAGTGTCCCTGTCTAGGTAAACATCCTAAGCTTGTTCTCCACATCTGTCCATCATGGTGGTTGCGCTATTGTTGGCTGCTCTTCGGTAGTAGGTTAGCAGTGTTCCGGGTGTTTTCGGGGGTCAAATTTGACATCAATTTAGCTCAAATTTGACTTGATTCGTATGGAAAGGTAGGCATGGCCTGAATCTGGTCAGACTGTTCCCGAACTTGAGCCAACCTTGGTCGGTAGGTGTTTCGGGGAAGGTTCTGAATGTGTGAGGTACAAGCTACGTAAAAGCTTAATTCATGTTGACAGTACTTCCGAACAAATCCGATAAAGGTACAAGTAACCTATATGGTGCCAGGCATCTCAGGATGGAGGATCTGTTTCATCTTCATTCAGCTTAGGAATTGGGTCACAATTCCAAAAGTTTTTCAAATCATCCTTCAAGTCGATCAAGCTCTTTTCAGGTCAAGAGGCGTATACTTGTCTGAAGGTTGTTTGCAACCTAGGGTGACTGGAGGGGCAAAATCATAAGGTCTCATTCCGGTATTCTTCCGCGTGGGTACTCTAAAGTAGATCGTACTAAAAATTAAATGCGTGTATGGATGTGTGTTTATATCCGCCAGAAATTGCATTTTAGCTAAGTCAGTTGGCGTCAACCGCTTGTGATATGAGAGGTTGTTTGTATGTGCTAAAATTAGTGGGTAAGTGTTGACATCCGCGCGACAGGTCGGATGTTTACACGCTGTTGTGATGGGTAATGCGGTCAGGAGGTAGCAGCGCTGGAGGACCTCTGGCGGAGAGTGGCCAAGTGCAGTTTATAAATAAATAAAAAGGGATTGTTGGGTTAGATTTGGTTGGGAATTTTTTGACGTAATGTAGGGCCATTGTGCTCAAAATTGATTGGATAGACTAGATGGCTGTCATTCAAATTATTGGGTTTTGGCCTATGTAAAGTTACGTATTTTGCCATAGGCGGCTATAGTTAACAAAAACTCACGAATGAGACCTTAATAGAAATGAAAAATATTCACCAAAAATCAACGATCAGTGCCAAGGTCGCGATTTTTGAATGATGTTAGCCCAGGATTTAATCTCCGATTTTTCAGCGCAAGTTGCATTGCGTAACCATGCCCGTTGCCATGGTAACGGACGAGGCCATTTCTACGGGGGTTGACTGACGTCTCCCTTTCATACTACCCCGTTTTACAAAGATTTACAGCCATATTACGTTTCGGAAAACTGACATAGTCAATGATACATACACAACAGATAATCGTCTGACTATAAGCATCGTGTAAAACGTCTATAAAGCAAGGAATGACAAGCACACGCGCCCCAATTATATAGAAATCGTATAAACCCAAATTCACGGACAACACATGTAAACGCTAGAAGCGTCAATTACGGAAATGAGATGTTCATATGAAATCGTGGCTACAGCTAAGGAGCCACAGAACAGGAAAGTAATCAAATACTAAAGATGTGTGCGTTCTACTGTCAGGAAAAGTGTCAAATGTAAGGCAGTACGACGCGATATGAATCGATTAAACCACCTTGCCCGCAGCAGACTGTGCCTCTGCCTAAAATCGCATGCCTGACAAGTAGGGTTACCTGATTGCATCACAAAACAATAGCCATTACGTTGCTTGCTTACTCTTGCCGAAATTTGTGTCATTGCTATCGGTATACCCCCCCCCCCCCAACACACGAACGGATACACGCACTGAGTCCCCGTCCACACAGTCAGGGCGTTGAATCTTATACCGCTACCCCCCCCCCCCCCCCCATTACAAACGGAAAACCGCCCGACAGGCTACAGGTGACGTGAATTTGTATCCCCAGACTTTCAGGTTGTAAAATCATAATGAATTTAGCGAATTTCTAGTGAGGTGTGATGAAAGATATCAGGGAAAAGCATTACTGTAACTTTCAGTGGAAAAGTTTCTATTTTACTCTGTGCGAAGAACGCTGTCTTCATGTCCCCTTCCTTTCTGAGTGATAGTTTTTGGGTCAATTTGGCTTCTTTTGCCTTTATCCTACTCAACTAGGAGGAAAAGTGACTTTTGACCGAAGTTGCCTCGAATTGTGTAAGCAGGATCTTGCGTTATCTCCATAAATCACTCCTCATCCCTCCCTAGGCTGACTTCTAGAGTGCGCTAGATGCAGTATCAGCAGCATGTCGCTTATTTATTCTTACCTCGGGTTCAAATTTTAGCAAGTTTACATGCATGTCTTAACTTTTGTCTGTGAAATATGGATGCCTTTGCTTTTTGGGGGCTTGTCCAGATGCGACTTGCATCTGAATGTTGTCACTTATGGTACAGCATACACGAAATGATCAGTATCGTTCAGATCTATCTGTTGCTTTCTATTCAGGTTTACATGCAAACAATCATGCAGAGAGCACATTAATCTAACCAAATGTACGAAGAAAGCAATTAATTATCGTTTCCGACACGTCATAAGGGTAATTAAAGATATCTGTTGTAGTTTTACTCAAATCTGGCAGGTGGCGCTGCTCATACCCAAAATTAGACGCAAGTTCATTGACCCGTTGTGGGGTGACGAAGTGACGTGAGACAAAATCTCTTTTAGAGGTTGTTGGAGGATGCACATTCTTTCGATTAAGAAAGAATCTTAATAATCAATGGTAATTAAGGTCTCATTCCGGTATTCTTCCGCGTGGGTACTCTAAAGTAGATCGTACTAAAAATTAAATGCGTGTATGGATGTGTGTTTATATCCGCCAGAAATTGCATTTTAGCTAAGTCAGTTGGCGTCAACCGCTTGTGATATGAGAGGTTGTTTGTATGTGCTAAAATTAGTGGGTAAGTGTTGACATCCGCGCGACAGGTCGGATGTTTACACGCTGTTGTGATGGGTAATGCGGTCAGGAGGTAGCAGCGCTGGAGGACCTCTGGCGGAGAGTGGCCAAGTGCAGTTTATAAATAAATAAAAAGGGATTGTTGGGTTAGATTTGGTTGGGAATTTTTTGACGTAATGTAGGGCCATTGTGCTCAAAATTGATTGGATAGACTAGATGGCTGTCATTCAAATTATTGGGTTTTGGCCTATGTAAAGTTACGTATTTTGCCATAGGCGGCTATAGTTAACAAAAACTCACGAATGAGACCTTAAGCTTGTTGTTCAGGAAGCTAGACTGTTGCTAAGGGAATATCAAAATACCAAATTCTATAGGCTCCAGGGCCAACTTGCCTCCAAGGGAACTTTACCTGGCACCCTGAGGAAACTCAGAGTCTTCCTTGGGGGCATGTTGGCCTTGGAGCAGTGAAACTGGCCTGTGAAGGCCTTGGCAATACTAGTAGTATAGCCTGGCAGCCAGACCATCGTATACGTAGGCTCCCCAGGTTAGACTGGTGCTGGTAAAACACCCTAAGCCGGCCTGTGGAGAATGGCAACCAGGCTGCCCTGGCAACAGCCTGGCTTCCAGTTTGTTGTTCACAGTGCTACCAGAGGCTGAAAGGTCACCCACTCTTTTCACAACATCTGCAGTTTGTTTGCCGTCTGAGCCAACAAGGAGAGGCAGACACTTGCCACTGGCTTGTTCTACATCCCCACTAAAGGCCAGGGGTCATTCTAGACTTTGTCTGGGCAAGGAGGTTGAAGGGGGGATTTCCTTGGCCCAAGAGTTCTTAAGCCAGTAGCTTGTACATGGTTCAGAGTAGTCTCAGCTTGGACATGTTGTGAGGGATTGCAGTCATTTCGGATGGTGACATAAAGCCAGTGGCCCCATGTTCATGTACATGTATGACTGAACTTCAGGAGTTAGCCTCAAGGACCAAACCTCTGCACGTAAAAGAACCCAACACACTTATCGAGGAGGCTTTAGGCCTGGGGTGACCTAGCTGGTGTGCTTGGCTATAAACGCAAGCTGTAGCAAAGCTGAACTGCACTAGTACCTACTTGAATAAGCATCATGCTGCACCTCAGCTGACTGCTTTACCTTTTTACCTTTTCACCTTTTCTTAGTAAAAGATTTCTGAAACGAGTTGCTAGTCTGATGACATTGGCAGACTATACAAACATGTATACGTTGGATTCTACAATCCTGGCTTTAGGTGCAAATTCATGCAGGTTGCTGGTTGGAAGCTATCTTCCTGTCATGTTAACAGGGGTGTTCTGTTGTATAAGGACTTAGGCACCTGTGTAAACCATGTCTTTGCCCTGCCAATAGTCTTCAACTTCCCCGTCTAAAAGGAACAACTGCCAATACACACAGTCAGTACAGAGCACCCATTGATGAGTCACGGTGACCTACCCTGACCTCTGTGGGGGAGGGTGAAGCTCAGGACTGTAGGGCTGGTGGGATAAGTTGTGCTGATCCACACCAGATGGACAGCAAGGGCCACACACTTCTAAAACCTGCCCTGGATATTACCATATAGCCTGGATGCCAGACTGTCCTCAAGGCTAGTGCACAAGCCAGTCCTCAAGGTCTAACTGAGGGGGTCTGTGGGAAAATTTCATTGGGGACATGTTGGTCCTGGAGCTGAGGAGCTAGCCTGGCAACAGTCTGGCACCCAGGCTAGATACAAACTGTCTCCAGGGCCAACCATGACCATGAACTACATGTAGCTCCTAGGCTCCAGGACCAACATGCCCTCAAGGATTGCCTCAGCTCCCCCTCTACATCAAGGGGGCTGTGATAAAGTTTCCTTCTGTCACCCTGGAAACAGTCTGGCATCCAGGCTAATATAATACGGTCTTTCATGACTTGTGAATGGTACATAATATATCTCTGCATTGAATTTCATCAAAATTAAAAAAATTAAAATGGCACAAGGAAAATGAAATGACATGCCTTTTAACAGATGGTCATGGGAAGGAAATTGGGACTCAGATTGTGCAATTCCCTGAGTGTCAGGCTGTCATAATTGCTGCAAAATGAAAGGATGTAATAAGATGTGACTGTCATCAGACTATCAAAATCATCACAAAATGCCCCAAACTATTAAAAGATATACAACATGGACTTTTTACTTCACATTTAATCTATCACCCTGTAATGCCCAGGAGTCTTTAGGTACAGAGGATGTCAACCATGTAATCAATTTTGCATGGCCTAAAGGGTAAACACTGGGAGCACTTCAGGGATGATCAGTGACTCTCCCTGGAGTCCTGAGCCCTGACTCCTATCAAGACCTTTGGAAAGGGCAGACAGAATTTATGTCCTGGTTAATGAGAAACTATAACCTGGATTAAGACCTCAGAAACCCTAATTCCACCCCTAAATTCCTCCTGATACCCATCTCTGCAGACATTCCGATTTATGATCTCTCACTTCCCTTCCCTACACCTGTTTCTGATACTTCTCATGAATCTTGAAAGCAGAAGTCACAACAGGAAATTGCCTTGTAATTGTAGTTATGGTGGATGAAATTTAATGATTCTCTGGAACTCTTTATGTTGACAGGTACCCATATTTGTTACATGTTACAGCTTTGGAATTTGGATAAAAGAGAAATGCAATATCCCACACACAGTTTTTGTCAACTCCAACTCAAAAATGCTTGTTTTCCTTCCTTCCCTGCTTTTCCTTCCCTCTCCTTTCTTCTTTCTTTTGTTCCCTCTTTCCTTCCATTTCTTCTCTGCTTTCTTCTTTCCTTTCTTCCTTCCTTCCCTTTCTTCCTTCCTTTCCCTTCCCTTCCTTCCCTTTTTCCTTTCCTCCTTTCCCTTTCTTCATTCCTTCCTTCCATCCTTTCTTCCCCCTTCCTTCCTTCCTCCCTTAATTTCCCTTTCTTTACTCCATCTTGTTCAGTTTTTGTTGCATTTCTTTTTTCTCCCTCTCTAGTTCCTTTCTTCTAGTATTAGTATTTCCTAGAAATAGATACACCACATTTCCTAGAAATAGATACACCACATACTCCACTATCAATAAGTATCATACAGGTAATATGTTTAGGCATGCAGTTGCTGAGTCAGGTCTCAGAGTGTGCTAGAGGGTACCCCATCATTCCTCATTACCTGCTTCAAAGCCTTGCCTCTAGCCATTCCTCCTTAGCAAGTTAAGAATGTTGCCTCAAGGTCGCACATCTGACACCAAGACTCAAACCATTCCTGCAAGGAGACTCAAGGGATGCTGCCTGGTGCAGAGGGATTGTAGATAATCCTGTTGGAAAATGTTAACAAACAGACCAATTGTCCTGCCTTTCTTATCAGTTGTAAGGGAACCAAGAACACTTTCTTTGAACAAAAACAGGTTTGTGCAGTGAAGAAAAAAGTTGTGGAATGTCACTACAAACAACATAATGTTCAGACACTAGCCTACATATACATGTACATTGTCTCATTGATAGTTCTGGGCTTTTTCAGCCCAACCATTGTGATTTGATACTGGTCAGGAGAGATACATGTAGACATAAGATTCCATTGCTTGTTGGTAGTCATATCTAAGCAGATCTTTTGGTGGCTGCAAGACAGTATCAAATTGGCAAGACAGAATCAAATAGGCTAGGCAGTATCTACTAGTATTAGCTGGGGGAAAAAGATACCAGTAGAAAAAAGAAAGCCCGATAAAAACACCTAAAAATCATACAAACATGCCAAAGCCTAAACCTCTGTTTGGAGAGTAATCTCTGTTGTAATTTAGGATTTTAGTTGCTGATTGACCACTAGCTGGCTAACACTAACAGAAGGCACATTCGGATGTTACCTAACCCTGCAACCAATGCGATATCTGTCCCACCAAGGTTAGCTCGGCAGCATGAAAGTTAAGGTTAACCTGCTCAAGGTGTGGCTCTCCTCAAACACGAGACTGACAGTTTGCAATATCCTTTGGCAGGACATGCAGATTAACGTCTACCATTCCAAAGTGTTAGACAAAGATTCAAGCCCCCTACATCTACATGTATTTAGCAATACACTACAGTGGGATTGCTATATGCACTACTGCACGAAAAGTTAAATTTACCAATGGTAGTAAATGCCAGTTAAGTTGGGTAATGTTTACTTTGTAATCAGTACCGGACTTAACAATGGTAGTAAAGGAAATTACCAGACATGAATTTTATTTACTACAATTGTAAAGTCTGGTACTGTTTAACAAAGTAAACATTACCGACTTTACTGGCATTTACTACCATTGGTAAGTCCAACGTTTCCCGCAGTGATGTACATGTATGTACACACCACTAATCCATTATCCATTGTTACTGCATGTAAACTGGGTAGACATCTGATTCTCAAGCATTTAATTGCCTTAATGACCCCCGATTTGGTTCAAAGTGTCACCAGTAAGGAAACTTGACACGCCCTGGCCTCAGGTTCTTCACCATGACCACAGCCATTACTAGCAATTTCACAGGAGTGAAACCAGGACAGTCTAGCGATTTTCTGGGAGGAGGGGGAGAAAATACAGCTGGCTGAGGTCAAAATAAATCTTCGACACCGGTTTGTTTGGTTGACTTTTTTAAGGCCTCAAAAGGATTGGTTTATCATCATCATCATGATATATATAATCCACCATATGTTCTGCATTGATAGCTACACGGGTAAACAGTTACTCAAGCAACCAGAAAGATTTTGAAAACTTGGAAAACTTTAAAAATCTATCCAGTTGCCTGAGTAACTGTTTTCTTGTGTATCTCATTACCTGGATGTCTAACCTTCATTGATACATCAGATCAATATATAGTTGTAAGTCTATTCAATCTCCAAGCAGATGTAGATCTTTTGGTGGCTGAAAAGACAGTATCCATTTGCCAGACAGTTACCATTTGCCACAATGGTAACTGTCTGGCAAATGGATACTGTCTTTGGAGCCACCGAAAGATCTGCTTGGAGATTAAGTCTATTGAGGTCTTGGTCAGGTCTAACACCTTCAGACAGAACACTGCTGCACTGCCAGGCATAAAAAAGTTGGGCCACCAGCATGTTCAAGTGGCTAAGGCCATAAGAATGTTGAGTACCTGCTTAAAATGACTTTGGTGTCCTTGAGGTTGACAGATATGACATACAATTCCAGCTCCAACGTGGGAGTCGAGTGGTGGGAAAAATGTTGCTCCTATAAACAGACAGTCCCCTACATTATGTACAAGGCTACATTGTACATTACATGGCAGCTGCATAAACCATAAGCATAACTTTCTTTCAGTAGTCGCTATCTGACATGTTTTAAATCAAACTTCACCTACGCAATACATAATCCCCTACAAGGCTACATGTACATTACATTGGCAACTGCATAAGCCATTATGATAACACTGTTTTTCTTCCAGTAGACTTATCTGACACATTTTAAATCAAACTTCACCTATTCAATACATGATACTCCCATCCTCTACAATGCTACATTGTACATTACATGGCGGCTGCATAAGTCATTATGATAACACTGTTTTTCTTCCAGTAGACTTATCTGACATGTTTTAAATCAAACTTCACCTACGCCAACTACCTGACATTGTATTCTGATCACATCCAGTTGTGCTTGCCAATTTTCCTTCTCGATTAAGACCATATATAATCATGATCTCAAAACATGACAGGAAAGATGGAAAAGGCATTTTAATGTTGTGTCATATTTAGTAAGAGCATGAAAGCCTCTATCCAGATAAAATACAGTTGTGCTTGCCAACTTTCCAATAATCATGACTCAAAGACGTGTCTGGAAAAATGGAAAATATAGTATCATATTCAGTAAGAGCATGAAAGCCTCTATCTGGATATCCAGATAGAGTCCAGTTGTGCTAGCCAACTTTCCTAAAACTAAGCCCAATAATCATGACCAGAAGATGTGGCTGGAAATATGGAAAAAAGGAAATGTAGTATCATGTTCAAACTTCAAAACCTGAAGAAACAAGTGAAATCTTGCAACAGATGCATACCAGTCAAGCAGATCAAGCTATTACAGGAGACCATTTTTTATCTACAGTTTGTGAATGGAAAAACAGGGGTCAGCTCAGGAGACAAATGGGCAAGTCTCCGCCCAAGGTCATAGGGTTAATCCCTCTTGCTGTGTCCTAAAAGAAGGCTGTAAAGGTCACTTGTCCAAGGTCACACTAAGAACAAAGATATTTTGGCCTAAATCACATCAAGGCAACCGTGAAATATCACTCTGTCTTTCATCTTTGTTTATGATGACTTTATCTTTTTTCATTGCATTTATCACTGTGTCCTTGCAAGGAGGTTCAATTCAGATTTGAACCTCCTTGGTCCTTGGAAAGTTTAATTAAGAAGGAAATGCCTCTCACTCCTTGGAGGTAAAACATCTTGCCAGACTTTGTAAGACATAGAAATGTCATGTACATAAGGCATATGATATGTGGGAGAGCAAGCACATCGGCAGAACGTACTGCGCCTGCGCAAAACCCTGATTTTTCACGTTTTTCGTTGGATGTTTGGTCAACGTTGCATCAAAATTTTGCCTGTTGCAGACGATATATTTTCCTATACAACATCTGAAAACTACAGACAGACTGTCAACCTTATATGCTCTAATACAACCTTGAGACGTTCTGCCAAAGTGCTTATGCACAATACATTAAGGGTTTCGCGCAGGTGCAGTACATTTTGCCGACGTGCTGGGAGAGCAAAATTATATTTCGTGTACATGTCTGTTCTTAAAACAAACAGAAAACATGTCCTTACTATAAAAGGAATTAGGGGGTGTTTGAGTCTGTATGTAGGAGCTTTAGGCTTCCCAGTGGGGAGGGGTGGGGGAGGGAACCTTACAGGTCATGACCTTGTGTGCCCTTCATCCATTCTAAAACAGTCCTCCTGCACAAGGACAATTGTAGACCACTTACAGCACAGTGGGGCACTGATGAGGCTCAAATTCAACACTAAGGATAAAGTAAGATTGAGAATATGGGTACAATACATCCAAATTTCAGTCTAACTAGAATAATCACTAGAGAGCACAGTGAAATAAAGTTAACCTTAACCTGGGCTGTATATGAGTTAACATATAGGGACAGCCATACATTCGGGTGGCAAGGCAGTATCCACTGGAGGAGTGACCATTGGTGACTGTAAGACACATTGCAACAGTGGCTATGGTCTCTCCTCAGGCCAATGGATACTGTCTTGCCACCCTAGAATCTGCTTGGAGATAACAAACAAATTGTCATAGGGTTTGGGTTGTCGGAACATAGATTGAGTTGTCAGAACATAGGGGTGTCAGAACATACATTTGTACAAATGTAGGTGTATTGGAACATAACCATCTTGACAGAGGTACTGTTACACGCAATAACCATGTACTTTCCCCTCAAGCAAAGAACTTCAAACAAATAATTTGTCTGCACTTCGCAATCCAATTAAACACGGAGAACAAACATCTGTTGCCTCAAGGTTACCCAGCATTCAATTTCTCCCAATTTTCTGCCGACCTGTCGCCACCTTGTGGGTCAAGGGTCATCCCTACAGGCAAGGTCATTACTAGAGGTTACAGAGGTCAAGGTGCACAGCTTGATTACAGTCTTCTAATCTCGTTTGATGGGTTTTTAATAAGGACTAATGACAGAGATCTATAAAAGCTGTAAATAACGATCACAAGCTTTGGCTTAGCTTATTTGTTCAGGATCTCGGCTGGCTCGTCTTAAATTTCCTGGATGAACTAGGAGCTTGAAGCGTGAACCAGTGGGCAAGAAGCGTGAATTCTGGCCTAGAACCTTGGTGGCCTATCCTAGTCAGGCTTAAACCTTAAGTAGTGAACATACAACTTGGCTTGCTGTAAAAACAATTCACAGTTAATGACAAAAAAATTGCACTTACCCAACTTTTTGACTGTACAACTTCAGTTTTTGTCAAGGAATGAGCAATCCTCAGAAGCGGTGGATCTCTCATTCCTTGACAAAGACTGGAGTCATACAGTCCAATTTCTTGTGTTAGAAATTACTGTTCAAACTTGCTTCATATTCATAAACACTGTCATAGTGTGTAGTGTTGTGACCATAGCTCTACCTAGCTATAGTCAATCAAACAAACCTTATAGTAGCAGAGCTGCATGTAGTCATAGGGGATCCTGGCGTCCATCTCATCCTCTAACACTTTCTTACCAACCAAGCAACCAAGCAACCAAGCAACCAACCAACCAAACAAACAAACAAACAAACAAACAAACAAACAAACAAACAAACAAACAAACAAACAAACAAACAAACAAACAAACAAACCTTGTAGTAGCAGAGCTGCATGTAGTCGTAGGGGATCCTGGCGTCCATCTCATCCTCTAACACTTTCTTACCAACCAAGCAACCAAGCAACAAACAAACAAACAAACAAACAAACAAACAAACAAACAAACAAACAAACCTTATAGTAGCAAAGCTGCATGTAGTCGTACGGGATCCGTGAGTCCATCTCCTCCTGGATCTCGTTGACTCCCTCCCAGCGCATCCCGCCCAGTCTGTCCTGCTCACATCTGTCGTTACACGCCGCTCTCTTCATGAACTTACGCATCATCTGGGGAAATGGAATAAAGTTTTCAAGCTGATTTTCTCCTGCTGTTTAGTACATGTATATGTCGGCAGAACATGTTGCACCTGCGCAAAACCCGGATTTTTTACGGAATTTGTTGGCTGTTTGGTTTGCTTTCAGAAGTTTGCTTCTTGCAGACAATATCTTTTCCAACTCAACATTTGAAAAGTATAGACACTCAGGATGTGATCCTTAAATATGCAAATATGACCTTTTTGTTGAGTCTGTTTAATAATATGCATTTTCCAACAGGTTCCCATAAGACAAACAACATGCATGTATAGCAAGAAATTGGAGACAGGGAATGAGATAAACTTTTCTGGGACCTTTGACCTAACTTTCTGTCAGTGTCCAGGCCATAAACACTACAGAATCACTACCAAACACACAGACACACTAAAAACAAAACCTCTGTCCACAGAGGTAACAGTGACGTAACAAATTAAGCCAAAGAGAAACTTAGAGGACGACCCTAACCTGTAGAGTCGAGTGTCCCTCGAAGCTGGGCTCGACAGTTTGGTTGAAGCAGCGTTGGCGACAGCGGAACTTGTGCTCGGCCACGTGCTTGTGAACCATGACCGCCTTCTCCATGTACCAGACACAACGATCCCACTCCTCATCCAGATACGCATCCTTGCCCTGGAATACAAAGCACAGGTTAGTACACTGGCACATACATTCAAATGTTTGCTTGTTTGTTTGTTTGTGCCTCAGGCTACTGGCTAGGTGAGCAGACACCAGACAGAGGTCGTGGATTCGATTCCTGGCATTCCTGGCAAGACGTCGTGTCCTTGGGAAAGGTACTTTACATGACTTTCCTCACTCCATCCAGGTCTATAATGGGTACCTGACTTCAGTTGGGGAGGTAAAAGGTGGTGGAAGGAGAGGGATGGGCTCCGCCTTCCAATACCTTGCCTTAGACATGTATAGTGCAAGCGTGTCTTTGTACAAATTATAAAGGAGAAAACAAATGTTAAAATGGATAGTGTCAGTGAACGAATGAGTTAGATCTGTCCTCTGTATCCAAACCTAGTTTAGCTGCCAAGTCTCTTTCGTCCTCTCCGTAAATAGAAAGAGACTTTGCAGCAAAAATAGGTTTGGACACCAGGCTACTGAAAGACCTGCTAACTCAAAAGAGCTCTATCTATCTGGATCAGTTCAGTTTGAAGACTGCATTTTTGCATAAAACTACATGTACATCTGGAAAGTAGGCCAGTCGTAAAGATTTACCACAAGTTGCTCCAGGTTAAGGCTAATGTAGGCCACCATCTTGTATGTCTCTATGTAGAAGACTTGAACTTTCGACCCGCATTTGTTAAATACACTTGCCCCCTCTGCCAATCGGGTTATTCTAAGATCCCAGTTGTTGAACTAGGCCTGAGAATGTGGACAGGCTGAGTCAAGGCTAGACCCTTGACCTACTTTAAGCTACTAAGCAGCTGAATATAGGAATGAGGGCCTGCATGGGGGGGGCAGTGATTACGAATGACGCAAAATTTTCGTCGCCGATTACGAATTATGTTAAATTCTCAGAGCTGATTACGCCTTTACGCTTTGCGGCTAATGTACTGATTACGAAGTACGTTGATTTTTGGGGCATCTGCCTACGGATTACGGAGACTAAACAGGCCTGATTACGCCTTACGAAAAAGGGCATGCAGGCCCCCAGGAATGGATGGGAAGAGATGAGCGTTGTGTGAAATATATATGCTACTAGTATTTCAGGGCGTCAGCCTGTATTGGTTTGTCTATTTTAATAAAATCATTTTGTATAGTTTCTACGAGTATGAACTCATCTTTTTTCTTTCCACCATCTGGACTCCTTTTTCTCTCATTTCAAAGTCAAACACACCTGCAATTTTATAATTATTGTTGTCAGGTTTTTCTATAAATAAAGCAGTGTAAATCTTGAAATTTCTGCAGTGCATTCATCTGAAAAGACGACGGGACTCATTTCTAGTTGTGTCCAGACACCATGAGGCCCCATAAAGACAACTTTAATTTTGTAGGTCTTTCCACTACTTGAGTAGTCCTGTGAGACAAGGCTGTTTACAGAACTGGTTAGAACAACATACAGTGGGCCAGGAAAGGTCCAGGGAGATGGCAGCGAGCCTGCTGCAAATATTTACTGACATTTCCTTCTGTCAGGTGATGTTTATCCACCTCAACCTTACACAGCCTGGACACACTCATAGAATCAGCACTTAAACACTCACTCAACAAGTCAATGCTCATATCTGCCAGGGATCAACAGTACTAGTGTTTTCTGCATTAACCTGCACTGGTACAGTTAACATGGATAACATGTTCTATGCCCATCAGGCTAGACACACTCACAGAATCAATGCTCAAAGAGTCAACGCCTTCAGGACTTGGAATTCATTTTGAGGGACAGGGGCACTGCTATACCAAACCTAGAAATTTATGAGCACAGAAAAAAATCTGGGTGCACACCATAGGATATATTGATCAACAAAACCTGCCAACAGAGGTTCAAGGTTTGAAAAAATGTCCCAAAAGCCGTACAACGAATTTGACAAGTCAGAGGTTGACAGTAAAACCTTTAACCCTACTTGTGTGCTCTTTATTTATCTTAAGTACCTCTTTATTTATCTATGGATCAAAGTTTATCACCTGAACTGAAGGGAGTGACAAAACAAATATAAATCACATTTATTACCTTCGTGGCTTGCCTTGACCCCTTACCCTTACAAATCACCTCAGATATAAAAGAGTTTAAAGAAAATATGGTGATAAACTCTTGAATCTGAGAGGCACTATATTTCTTTTGGACAATTAGGGTTGTGATTGCATTTTTAAAAAGTTTTGTCAAAACTTTCTCCTTTGCAAAGCTTGCATATACATTTGTAAGTCAGTCATCTCAAAGTGGTTGTAATGGAAAGAAAATGGGGGAGGAATGTCGTGAATCCGGAAAAGTGGTGTTTTCCTTACTTCCCCCTCTCTTCTTCTTTTGCATCAGTAATCATCACTAACGCTGATGCTACATGTATCATCAAAACTAATATTGTGCCAAATACCTAGGCCTTATCTCATCTTATTGAATGATCTTTTGCTAGCTCAGCTCATTTCAGATACATACTCTAAATGCATTTACTTTTGGAGTTGAAAATACAGTAGAATTACAAAACATATATACATGTCATGCTTTCGCCTTTAAGAGGTCACAGCAAACATTTCAAGATTTACAGTAATTACTGTATTTACTCTACAAACTTGCACAGCCACAATAGCAATTCAGTAATATCAATTTAGCTGTACCACAAACATTTACATATACATGTAGGTAGGATACATCCATTTCTGACTCTCCAATTTTAAAGTGACTGTCAGAGTATTCATTGTAGTCAGAGCCTTACACATTGTTTAATACCCTGGCAGACAGCGTGCTTTAGTGGTTGATCTACACTAGCCACACACATGGTCTGGAACATACACTACCATTATAGTACATGTCATGCTGAGGACTGCTGGCAGTGTGCCATATGTTCTGCTATACACATGACCAGAAGGGGGGGGGGGGCTTCAAGGCTAAAGCCAACACAACATCAATTCGTAGATGACATTCTCATGTGTTTTGCTTTGGTCCCCCCTCAGAGAAGAAAATAATATAACATTAAACATATACAGTCAAACCTGCCCAAGTAGGCCACCCAGGGGACTGAGGTAAAGTGGTCTTCTTGGCCCAGGTCAGGTCGCTTAATACTTGCACCTATGGGAAAAAATTTGGGACTGGGAAAAGGTGGTTGTTATGGCCAGGTGGCCGGCTGGAAGAGGTGGCTACTTGGACAGGTTTGACTGTGCATTCTTACTCCTACATACAAACATCATAATTGCTGCCTCTCCTCTTTCAGACCATTAGCGTTATCTCAAAGTCATGGTACAAAATGTACTTTGTATAAATATTAGTGATACGTTGTTTAAATGTTGGCCAAGTTCAGGCACTTGTCATATTGCCAAGTGTAAATGACTGGAACAGCTATAGTAATCCCTGCAGCCTAGTGTGCAAGAGCTGTCCTTCACTTTGCAATTGAAGGTCACTTTCACTCAAACTTGAAAATGGACACTTCCGTTCCTTGGGAAAAAAAATTAAAAGGTTTGAGCATAAATCTTGGAGATGCCATGTTAGCCTATGAAGTCTTGTTTAGATTGACTCTGTTCCAACGGGTACAAAGCTTGGTGTGTGCCCAACTGAAACAGGGTCACTGAAAGGACAAGTAACTCTTCAGATCCATTTTTAACAAACTTCTCTAATCCAACATTTTCCTTTAAGAGGGAAAGTGACAAAGCTGCCAGAATTTCCTTTCAGTCAAAATTGTGTGGGCCTTTGACTCAAGTTTATCTATTCTATACCATTATTTTTTTATCTGTCAAATGGTAGCTAGCCTGGATGCTAAACTGTTTCCAGGGCCTATACAGGCCAGCTCCTCAGCTCTAGGGCCAACATGCCTCAAAGAAAATTTGACCACAGCCTCCCTCTGCCCTGACTTTGGTCATGAGAAACCCTTTGTACCTTTTCTACATCCAACCATTATAGGTCTACACCCCCATTTCTGAATGGTCTGTCCCTCAAAAGGTACAAAGACATTCTGTGGGAGGGTGAAGAATGTCTGGTTGTACATGAAGTCACACCATAAATGTTTATGCTCTTGAAGACATGCTGTGACATCTCAGTACATGACTCATGTGCAGTCTATTTCCTAGTAAAGAACTGTCAATATAAATACTGTAAATGTTTGTTTATGTGGATGCCATGCTGTGAAAACTCAGTATATGACTCATGAATCAGGGCTTGAAATTCACTTTATGAGTCAGAGCAAAAATCAGCTCCAGTTTTGAGTGCACAAAAGTATTTCAAATCCTGCATCTGCGTGTGGACTCTACTTTCCATTTAACTGTGAATAAAGAGACCATAAATGTTTATTTTCTGGAATCCATGCTGTGATAACTCAGTACATGACTCACGTGTGTAGTCTCTTTTCTATAAAACTGCCGATAAAAATACCACAAATATTTGTTTCTCTGGAGGGCAAGCAGACCGTCCTGTGTTTAACTGACCATGACTCACGTCTGGTCTACAAAATTGTACTGTGAGTGTCAGCCTCTTAACCTTCAGCACACAGTACTAGTATAGCATGCGTAGTCTAGTGGACCAAGAGGTTGGGAGTTCGAATCCCGGCTGCTCACCCGACATGCATGCTGTAAAAGGGTTGCAGTCCTTAGGACAGGACATTAAGTTGTGGTCCACTGTTCATTGTGCTTGTCCAAAAGAGCTAGGGGGATTTCCCCGGTACAATAAACCTGTAAATACTGTACATGGCGTCTGTCTTCTCTGTCACAACCAGTGGACGGGTAGCTTTTCCACCCTAACATCTGCTTGGAGATTATCAAATATCCAAAAATCTGTGTCAAATAAACAGATGTTTCAGTGCTAATATTTCCATTGTTGCGTCATGGATGACTTGAACTGATGAATATTCATAGTATTTTGCTGACCCAAGAGGTTGCTTTCCAGACAATTAAACCTTAGCTGGCTTTCATGAAAAATGGCAGCTTGTTTGATATCAAGATGGAAACAGAGCCAGTACAATAACTGATGGGGGGCCCGCATGCCCTTTTCCGTAGAGCGTAATCGGCCGTTTTAATTCTACGTAGAGCGTAGACGGACCGCTCTAATTCAACGTAGAGCGTAATTGGTGCATTTTGCGTAGAGCGTAATTCGCCGTTTTATTTCACGTAATGCGTTGTAGCTACCCGGAATTTATCGTAAAGCGTCATGGGGAGGCTTCTTGAATTCGGCGTAATACGTAGCCGGCTCTCAGAATTTAGCATAGAGCGTTGTCGGGACCCCCCCATGCAGGCCCTCCTGATGGTGGAGCACAATTGATTTGACAAACAGCACCAGATTACCCCGTATCAGCAGCAGTCATCAAATTACTACGGTCTACCAGTATTAATCAACTACCATTGATCATGATAGGCAGTATGTCGGCAGAACGTACTGCGCCTGCGCAAAACCCTGATTTTTCACGTTTTTCGTTGAATCTTTGGACAACGTTGCATCAAAATTTTGCCTGTTGCAGACGATATCTTTTCCTATACAACATCTGAAAACTACAGACAGGCTGTCAACCTTATATGCTCTAATACAACCTTATATGAGACGTTCTGCCAAAGTGCTATGCACAATACATTACGGGTTTCGCGCAGGTGCAGTACGTTCTGCCGACGTGCTATGATAGGCACTTTTCTTATCTACAAAATTGCTCTGCCTTGAAGAAAAGACCCCCACACTGAGTTGTAGCTGTGTTTTTGCAACCTTTGCAAATTGATTCCCTTCCAAACTGGCTGCTGAGACAATCAGTGAATGTGTGTATTTGGGCCACAGTAAGTAAATTCTATGGATGACACCCTGTGCACATTGATTTTCGTTCAATTAAAAAAAACGAAAGAAATTTGAGTGTTTAAAAAATTTAAGTATTTTTTGGGCCCACCTTTTTTTATGGCCTCTTGCATAAGATTTGGAGTCTGCAGTGGACGTCATCCATAAAATTGCCTTGCTGTGGCCTAAGACATTTATAGCACTGTACTGTAGTCCTTGTAAACATGCCTTTAGACATACTTGACCCTGACTTCTAAGTACACTTGACCTGGAACGCCGACCACATGATTTCTGGGCAACAGTGCCATGCTGTTTGCAAGAGTTTGTGTGACTAAGACATTTGCCTGATTCTCTTGTCAAGCTTTTAAAAAAAGGTACTCACGCTTTCAGAAACCAACACTATGCAATGTAATAAACAAGAGTTCCACGACCTCGTATCTCCATGAAACAAAAATTACATATATTTGATATGTGAAAGTCCCATCCTTTGGCAATGTTTCATGTCAACATGTCATCATTAATTATGCAAATGACCTCTACATTAACATAATATATGCATAGTGATGTCAACCTTTAACTAACTTACACATGTCACAACTATGAAATTACCATCATTTACCACTAAGGAATCACAGAACTTTTACATTAATTATGCAAATTAGGTCTGTATTTGCATAATTGGTATCTGTTGATTTTCCACCTCCCATAGGTTATACACATTACATGTATTAAAGTCCTATTATCTCAAACACTGGAATTACCGAATTTCCACATTTATTATGCAAATTAAGTCTTCATTTGCATAATTTTCATTTCATTATATTTATCTCTGTCTAAGCTACCTACACACCAAAAATGATGAAAATACGTTGTTCCTGTCTGGATTTATCCGCTTTGAAAGATTTCACTGGAAACTTTCCTGCAGTTCCAGAACAAGCTGCTAGGGGGACCAAACCTGTACCACTTATTCCTGACAAGACAAGCTATCTGTCACCAAGAAATCAAGACCATAGCATGTCCAGGACAAAAGATACAAAAACTGGAAGTTCAGCTGCAGTACCAAGTTCAGCCACCAGGAGGCCCATATTTGACCTTGACCTTTGTCTTTCCATGACCTACCAACATACCAAATATATTGCCCGCGGACAGGAGTATATCGGCCCTACGTTGTAGGGCCGATATACTCCTGTCCGTGGGCGAAGGGGTTAGCGGCCCGTAAACGTGGCTGGCACCCAGGGTATCCTCACACTGAGTACTTCTTTTTACTCCAGTGCCGATTTGCCACCTAACATCTGCTTGGAGACTAATGTCTACTTACTATGGGAAAAGGGTAGCATGTAGCCTGTGGGAGCGGACGTAAACTAACCAGGATGGTACCCAGGCTAAGAAAAGGGGATATATGTGTAAAGAATAAAATGCTGCTATAGATACAGAACAGAATCTTAATTCCATACCTTTCCATACAGCTCGAAGTAAGGAGTATCTAGCAGCTCCTCAAGCTCCTCTGGTGAGGTTCCCTCTGCGTGTTGTGCCACAAGGGTTTGGGAGAAACTGGCCACCTCAGGCTGGAACCCAGGAAACTGACACAACATCAACACACACACCAACAACCACCAGGAACACATGCTGTAAACTCTCTCTCTCTCTCTCTTTAGCACAAGATGGTGGCAGGAACAGGGCTTGATATTTGTCTGTCCACTGATCCTTCTCTTTCTGTCAGTCAGATCAGGCCAGATCTGGTACAAAGATTAATCACCAAGGCTGAGGAAACAGTTAATTAATCCTGGTCACAAATCCTGGCGCTGTCTCTGTTTGGCTCTGGTGTCTTCCTAGCTTTCAGCCAGTGGATTTTCTTCTCCCAATCTCAGCTGCCAGAAATGATGGGGCAGAATTCCACGTAACAGCAACAGTAGCAGCTATGAGTTACTAGTACTGTACAACATAGCACGACGTTGGCGCGATATCTATAAACTTCACTGCTGATTTAACAGGAATTGTTGGAATGCAGGTCCCTTGACAACTGCTTGTCCGGATAGAAATTCCAGTAATGTACCGACTGAGACCCGGTCGGCTAGCGGGGGTAAATAACGAGCTGATTACAGCACAAACAGTCAACACCAGCTGTCGACAGGACGGGTAAATTAAATCTCCATCCACTACAAAAATCAGACCATTTCACACCGAAAACAAAAGCCAGGGCGTGACCGAGGAACCACAAACCGTTTTACAGGGTAGTGTCTCGCTTTCTGACGGCACGTGTGGGTAGTGGTCCCTAATGGGTTAGGCCGTCAGGGTCTCTTCCTCGGCCCGAAGACCGTTCCACCAGGGGACCGACACACAAAAACACCGGCAACCAGAGACTGCTGTGGCGCCGCCACTGAGGTAATCGGAAAGGGGGTCTCAAAACAAATAAGCCTAATGAAGCTCAAATGTCAGCTCCGGTAAACACAGTCGAACAGCTCTCCCAGAGCAACTTTTTGAACCTTTCTTTCGCTGTAGTTGTATCTTGAGTTGTCAGCTGCTTTTGTATTGGCAAGTTTTGTAGATGAAGCTTGCAGATATCTCCTAGTGTCAGCCGGTTTCCTGAAAGTCTAGTCCACAGCCTAGCTTCCCGCCCGAAGGATCAGACGTGTGTGGTTTCCGCACCGAGTTGAGAACCCTCCAGACATTTCCCGTGTCTCTGAGACGTCTACAGACGATACGCTGAGTTATATACGCTTCCTTCTCGAGTTGTCCGAGCCATGCGGGTGTAGGTACAGGCACGTACCGCCGCTAAATACACCCTCAAGCCAGGCGGAAGTTCCGTGGAAAACACCCCATCTGTCCTTAGTTTACCTCCGAATATCTGGAACTCAGCTTTAGCTAGCCAAGCGACCCGACTGGGGTAAGGAAAAACGAAAATTGACCGGTGGTCCAGAGGGTATTCGGATACTTTCCGTCTAACGTTCGCCCCTGTCTGTAAGCCAAGACCTCTGGGCACGCCTCCCGTGGAGTGGTCGCGTGTTTGTCCGTGAACTTGTCCCCGTCACCGAGAGCTCGCCAAGACGCCTACGGCAGTCAAGTGCTAGTCTACCCGCGTGGGCGGACGTGGTAAACCCGGCGGCCCATCGGAAAATAACGCACGGAAAATAACGCGGAAGCCCCTACTGTAGGTTAAATACCTCTCCCACGATCTCAGGCTCATTAAAAGTAATTTCCACAATGCTGTACAGTACTGCACTGTCAGAGGCCGACACGTTTTCGCGGACAGAAGTTCCGAAGTGATCGAGTGAAGTAGTCCAACGTGTTGACAACCTCTAGGTCTCCGGACTGGTCCGTAGACTAAACGGGCCGTTTCGCAGCGGTTCTTCGGCTTTGCGTTCAGCAGATAAGAGCTACGCATGAAATAAATCCAGAGTACCTTCCGTAAACCGTGAAAACTCCTTCGCAAACGGCAGAAACCGCAAACTAAACAACTTGTCAAACTTTTTCGGTACCTCCCACTCCGGGAGCGAGGTCGTAGGTCAATCTCAAGCATGACGGGTAGCGCTTTCCAGTGAGTTAGAATTCTAAGCCAATCAGATATTACTATTTTCACAAACAGCCAATCAGCGCTCTACATTTGAGAACGATCAACCAATAGACGAAACGTCTGAATCAACATTCAGGTTACCAAGCCAAGATGGCCGACGAAAGACGAAATTCGAGTCACTCGGGCGTGTTTAGAACTTTCGGGACGATTTAGCACCGTTTTAAAACGTATCTAGGTGATCGGAACCAATCCCCAATTTGTACAGACATTACAGAATCGATCTAACTTATTTTTCGTTCGAGAGACTCCATGAGAGGTTGATAAAACGCCGCCATGTTAGAGAGCTGGGTCGCCTGGGTGGTGAACTCGTACGTTGGAGAGTACGTAGGTTTGGAATACCTGAACACTGACCAGCTATCGGTAGCTCTGGTGCACGGTAAGTCACATGTGTACGATATAAACCCTTGCTGGAAAGACTACGTCATATGATGCTCACACGGGGCTTCTTTTATAATCACTCTCGCCTAGGTGTCATTGAAAACATAGTCACGCCCCCTCACGAGGCTCTCAGTAGTACATCTTTTCCCAAAGGTGTGAATGAAAGCCGGAGAACAATAACATGAATATGCTGCATTTTGACGTCAGCATGAATGTGCTAGAACAATGAAACTACCATTTTCTTTCTTGAATGATGTTCAAGCTTTTGTGGTTTTGCATAAAATGGTAGCAATGTAAGAAGGCAATATGTTGATGTTTTGTGACAAAGACAAGAAATACGTACATAATATTACAACACATTTTATATGATTACAACACATTGTAATGTTATGTGCTAATGTGTAAGGAAGGGTGGGGTATAGTGTTGAAAAGAATCAGTAATGTTTTCCGAATTGTGTATCAATGTATTAATCCACATGTTTTTATTTTAATATACACGCTACAAATGTGCAATAAATGTATTAAGGAAAAAGGAACAAGAAACACATGATGTGTAATTTAGGCAACTATGAGTTAAGCATTTTTAAGCCTCAGTAATCCATCCCCGAAGAAACGTATTAAACAAGAAAGAAATACATTTAATTCAGGCAAGTATGAGTTAAGTGCTATTAAGCCTGACTAATCCATCCCCTCTCTGCAGGCTCTGTTGTTCTGGAGAACCTGCCCCTGAGGAAGGATGCTCTCAGGAAACTGGACCTGCCCATAGAGGTCAAGTCAGGTGGGTCACTAGCACAAGCAGTCTTTAAGTAATTTTTAGACTCACTCACTAACTCACTCACTAACTCACTAACTATCCGGTTGACAATTGATCACTAATCAGTATTGATCACTGATATTTCTGATAGCTTCTGTGCAGATGTTATTTTCATCTTCACAGAAGTGAACATATTGTACTAGGTCAGTTTCTTCTTCCTATTCCTCTTCTTCTTTCAGTTTCAAACAAATAAAAAGATCAATCTCTCCACAACTCGGGCTTGTCTGGTCACCCTTTTTTTCACAGTGCAAAGACCAGCCTAAATAACTAGTACATTGTAGTACTGAAGGTGATGATACTGATTTTGCATGTGTGTTTGTTTCACTGTATTGTATTTCAGTATGCTGAAATTAAGTGGCCAAAATTAGCAGTACAGCTGCTATGAAAACCAATGTATTGCCACATTGCAATTTTGGTAATGAAATAGGATAACAGTTAAAATTTGCTACTGATTCCATTTCAGGATTTATCGGCCAACTTACCATCAGGATCCCGGTCACCAACATCCGCAATGCACCCTGGGAGATCCAGATCAAGAAGTTGTACCTGGTGGCAGGAGCGCAGCCTAACCCACAGGTCAGAGGTCAAAACTACCTGTGTCTATCTTCTTCTCACTGTCTTCTGTAGCCTGATTGAATTACAGTGACTCTTCCAATAAATTGGTCCTCTAGATGCTTGGAATTTGACATCGCTACATGTCGGTTGCTTCTTTTTTTTTTTACAGTATGATGAAGAAGAAGCCAAAACATCCGATTTACAGAACAAGAAAAAACAGCTTGCTGCTTTGGAGGATCAGTGGAAGGTAAGTTTGGATGTCTAAAGAATAACTGATGTTAGTAGGTTATTACTACCGGTAGATTTTAGAAGTTGATTGTAAAACAAGTTACAGTTGTAACTTGAAAGTTCATCACTGTTGATGGAAATCATTCTGAAGCAAAGTTGAACTGTAATTTTCAACACAAAAACCAGACTTACCAAAGTCTTTGACTGTCTAACTCCAGTACTAGTCTTTGTCCCAAAGACAAAGTTAGAGTTGTAACAATGGCAATGGATCATGTTGTTTTTGCATTGCCTTTTTACTGATAGTCTGTCCTTATTTTTCCAGGCCCAGCATCAGCAGCAGTCATATTCCTTCTGGTACTCCCTGGGCTCATCCCTCCTGAACAAGGCTATCACTAACATCCAGGTCAGTAGACTTTAGAGGAATAGATGAAACACATATTAGCAGTGCTTTGATTTCACAGTAAGAGGTCACTTCAAAAACCACAAAATAAAACCGCAGATTTACCCAGAATACTTCTTTTAAACTCTAATAAAGGGATTTTCTAAGATATTTGTAATATTTTCTGTTTTGATTTTAATCACTTTGTAAGATGATATTGAGCAATTAACACTCAGAGTCAGACAATTTATCAGCCCCAAAGTCAGAGACTAAGTCACTTGTGATGTAGATAGTGTTGTTAAGGCCTAGGAAAAAAAATGTTGTGTTTCCGGTTACCCGACCGACCCTATGAAAACCCCCCCGACCCTAGCCTTTTTGGGCCGACCAGATGAACTTGTAAAATACATTTTCAAAAATAATCGTTCGTGTCCCGGCATTTATTTTCTAAAAAATACGGCGCTGAAAATGTGTTTGTTGTGCCGCGCGCGTCAGCCGGCGCGGCTGACGTGCCTGCATGACCTCGAGGTCATATGCAAATATTGCATAACGTGACCGCGGTACGCGCCTCCGATTGGTCGATGCTTCACCGCGCAGCGCGGGCGGCAATTCACAAAGTGTGGCTACGGGCGTGTAAACAATTTTCTTTGTTTCAAAATACGCGCCAAAAATGCTGTTTCTACGACTACATAACGAAATTCTAGTGAAGAAATGCACATTCCAAAGAATCTTTGGGGAAACTAGATATTTCCTTGCGGATTTATGGAGTAATTTGCGTAATTTTGACGCCCAATCTACCCGGAAGTTTACGTGCCCAGATCAGCGTGGGTTTGAATTCACGTAGTTTTATTGACCAAAACAAGAAACAAAACTACCGCTAAAGAAAATCCTGTAACATTTCAGATACCGGTGATTATGGTTTTGTTCAAAATATTGGTGGATTCGCACGATGTACCGGCGTTTCAGCCGTATGCTTCCTCAGGAATTCTTGCCGCGTTTAATAGCGGCGTGGGGCAATTTTGCACGGCCCGGCGTTCTTGCTTCTGCACGCTAAAATTTTTGTCGGGCGGTACGACACAGCCAGCGTTCATCGCAATTCGGTGTCTCATAATATTATTTTCATATCAATTTAACAACAATACCTTTTAATACTCAACAATATACGCATATGTGATCAAATTATACGTAACGTCTCTGCCTTGTAAACATGAATGAATTATTGCTTGTCGGCCGCTACCAAAGCGCGCAATGACCGACTGCTGGCTTGCCTCCCGATTTTTCTCGGGGAAAAACCTGAATAAAGTGCGCACCCCGACTTTGGCTTTGACCTGAACCCCCTACTTGAGAGTTGAAATGTCAAAAAAGTGCGTCCTTTATTAGAAGAAATACGGTATATACAAACAAAGAATTTTACGATCTGTTTAGTACTGCCCAATTTTCTGTGTAGTACAAACAGATCATACGTTCATTGTCCCGGCTTTGACTAAAAAAAAAAAAAAAAAAAAAAAAAAAAAGGGAATCCCTACCTACCGACCCTAATTTTTTCTGGACTGTAATAGGAAACACAACATTTATTTTGTTAGGCCTAATGAGATGATAATAATTTATTATGCCCCTTTGATAGATCAACATCGAGGATGTCCACATTCGTTACGAGGACGACACCTCCCTCCCCGGCACGACCTTTGCCCTGGGGATCACCATGGACAAGTTCTCACTGGCCAGCACGGACCAGAAATGGGTAAATGTCATCAAAACATACCAGAGTTATCAACCAAAGAGTGAGGTGTTCAAAAACTCGTATTTTCCTAGAATTACTTGTATTGTGGAGTAGAATTCGCTGCCTCCAAGAACTTAGGTAGCTTTAAACAATGCTTACAGTTAGATGTGCAAAGGCTAGGTGTAACAAGTCGTTCGGTGTAATACGGTATAGCCAGCTGCCGCTGAGCCACTGGTGTGTTACGCTGAAGGGCGGTCATACTGGCTATACAGATACAGAATGCAATGAAGTAAATTTCACCTTTTCACATTTGACCTTGTGCATTCTCAGTTCAAACCATGGACTTGTGTATACCAGCACAATATACATAAGTGTGTGTTGGACTGTTGGTACTTATTGATTTTGTTGTGTTCTGTCCCAGACCCAGAAGTACCCTACCAAAGAGACCGCCGACGTGGTGCGCAAGTTGGGTAAGCTGGAGGGCTTTGCTGTGTACTGGGACACAGAGGCAGAACCACTGGGCGATGTCACACCTGCTCAGCTGGAGGTGGGTTCGGTTTGTTTCATTACTTCTTGGTATGGAGGTATTATTTTGGGTGGTGGGTTGGGTTTGTTTCGTTACTTCTGGTTACAGGAGTATTGCTTTGAGTGGCTTCCTAAGTAGCTTTTGATGTTTGCAGGATTCGTGAATAGATGCACAGAAAAGCTGAAATCCATCTTCTCATATGCATTGTATTCACATTAAAGGGCCTAACTGACTTGTTTTCAAAAATTACTTTTGCGTTGACTTGTTTCACTGCACTAAAATGTATGAATTTGACATCATGATACACAGGAAGAGCTACAGAAAGCCAGGACGAAGGCACAGGCACCTGATGTCCACAGCTACATCATCTGTGCTTCCCATTTTTGTTGTTGTCAATGTCATAGATTCTGAAAAGTAAGATCACAACAGCTTAAATCCTTCAATCAAGTAACCAACCAATTACAGAATCTCAGAAAAATCTTGTTTTGTGATGTATAGGAAGAACTACGGAAAGCCAGGACGAAGGCAGAGGCGCCCGACGTCCACAGCTACATCATCTGCCCCGTCAGCGCCGAGGCTCGTGTCTGGCAGAACCACTCCCCCCTCCCGCTCCGGTCCCGCGCTATGCCGCGCTTCCAGTGCGAGATCCAGCTGGACGACCTTCCTATCAGCCTCAACCACACCCAGTTCAAGTGCATCATGGGATTGCTGCGCGAGTTCGACCGCTACAGCCTGGCACGGAAGTACAGAAAAGGACGGCCGACTGAGCCAGTTATCGGGAAGTGAGTAAAAACTTTCACCAATCTTTATTCACCCATTTTTAGTAGAAAAGAAAAAGGTTAAATGAAAATTACAGAAAAGTGCATGTTTGCAGAAGTTGCATCTTAATACCTTACAATGAAAATTTTTCATTAGCAATGTCCTTGTTACTTTCTCTTTTGTCTCCTATTACCCTGATTTTCATTTTGATTAAAAGCTCTCCATATTCATGTATGAAATTGCCCGAATTCTTTCAAAATAAGAACTTTTCAAGGATGTATTTTTATACCTATATCCTACATGTACCAACCTTTTCCTTTGTGCTCTTCCAAATTGTACAACTTGGATTTCTACTTGTTTAGAGTTAAAACTTTTGTTTCAACACAAAGGATTGCTCTCACCTAGAGCTTTCGACCAGTCACTCTGATCTTCTTCAATAGACTGACCCTGGATTTCTCCTTGTTACCCAGTTGCCGTCAGTGGTGGCAGTTTGCGATCCGATGTCACCTGCAGGCTGTGCAGCAGCGCCACCACAGAGCATCCTGGCAGTACGTACTGCAGCGGGCCAGGGACAACGTGCAGTATGTGGACTTGTACAGCGTACACCTCACCACACCTCAGACACTGTCTGAACAGGATAAGGTGAGACATAGGTACATGTAGATGTTGTGAACAGTTTTGCAGGATTTTGTACAAGTATTTTTTGTTTGTCTCGCATCACCGGTAAACTGCCTTTAGGTGTAACACACCAGTTTTGTACAGTAAGTACAAGCCAGAGAGACTGTAAGATTTGAACCACTCACACCGGGACCCCTACTGTTTTCGATGTGTGGTGGGATCTTTAATGTGCTTGAGGTGTGGCTGTGAGGAAATGGTGTAAAGTGCCTTTCCCAAGGACACAACATACATGTAGGAGCCTGCTAGGGATTCAAACTCTGAACCTTTAGAAATCAGCAACCCTAATCACAAGACTTCCTTGCCACCTAAGCTACAACTTAGACTCAGCTGTCATAACTGTTTCTCCAAATGAATAAGCATGTCGACAGTATTTAGACCACAATTAACAGAGCTCTGTACATGTTTTCCAGGCAACTATGGACAGGATAGAGTCAGATTTGTCCATAGATGAGCTGAGAATCCTGGTAGAGATCGCTATGGAGAGATGTCAGGGGCAGATGGCAGCTCAGGGACAGACTCAGGTCAGTCAAAATTGAGTTTTACATGTTCTTTAATTACCTCCCTGCCTGGAGGTTTTGTTTTAGGTATGTTAGTTTGCTTGTGTGTCTAGTTATTTGAATACAGTAGCAGAGTCACAGGAAGTGAGGGGGGAATGGTGTAACCACAGACATATAGGAAGGTTAAATTGGAGGTCAAAATGGTCTATTAGCAGTCTGCGAGGAAGTGAGGTCAAACTGGAATACAAAATGGTCTTCCTGGAGTTTGGGAGGAAGTGACAATGGAATAAGAACACAATCAGAAAACAAGAAATTCACAATCCTCTAAACTCAAGAATATTGGAAAACTTTCCTGAATACATGTACATGTATAAGGATAAAAATGTGTAACAAAGATTAATGATTAAGATTTCTCCGCAGGCTGACAGCCAATCGGCAGTCCCCACCCCAGGGGATGGACAGCAGCAGGCCTGGGGGTACATGTCGTCCTGGTTCCCTGGGTGGGCCCAGTGGTACACCTCCCCCCAGGGGCAGACGGTTCAGGAGGACATCAGGAAACAAGTCAGCCAGGAGATAGAACCTGTCATAGGTGAGTGTACAACCCTTTACACACTGGGGCTTGGCCTGGCCTTAGCCCTTTTTGAGAAGCATGGGGTCTTACAAGTCATTACACATTGGGACATAGAATTAACCCTTTTAGAGAAGCTTGGGGTGTATTGTATCCAGAACCGTGCCTATCTTCATGTAGTTCTATGCCTGAATGGGTTAGGGTTAGGATCAGGCACGGTTCTGGATAGTCTCCATGTATCTAAGAACGTAGATTTGCCCCAGCCTGGTTCTGGATACGCGTGGACTATCCAGAACCATGCCTGAGCATAGTTCTGGATAAAGCATAGTTCTGGATACAACATAGTTCTGGATACAACAGGGTCGTCTTCCTGTAGCTCCTACCACTAGTGTACAAATAATCCTTCAAAGCTTCAAGAGCTAGGCTGGGATGTGAACCCCCAAACCTTGTGATTCAGTAGCAGAATCCTTCACCCCTACAAACATTCTGCATACATGTACATTGTACATGTGTAGGAGTAGATGCTATAGGACAACAGAAACTAGACTAGACTACAGAAATATTTGAAACAGTATGTGTTATTACCATGTACTTTTGTATGTCCCCAGATGAGGAAGAGATCCTAGCCTTGGTGGTCGACTCTGCAGCAGATAACACCCTGCTGAGGAGAGACCTGGTTTTCGCACGCCTCGACTTCTGTCTGAAAAACGGCTCTGTCACACTCCTGCAGGCCGCAAGGTACTAGGATTTCAAATATTTTGCAGTTTATGCATCTTAATAGTCAGTTGTTTTCAAATACATGTACGAGAAAGTGATATTATGCTGTCCCTAATGCCCTATGACAGTATTAGCATTGTTTTCCAACAGAATTTGCAACAAAATTAGTCTAACTATGAATTGTTTTCCTGTGCATTTTGCTGACTGTAAATGCAATATACAATGACAAAATGTATGAGAAGCATTGTAAGTCTTCTGTGAGGTACCTAAAGATAATTTGTATAATTATCCATCATCTTTTTTTTCATTCTCCTCAGTGATGCTGAACGTTCAAAGGTGAAACCGATTCTGGAGGTTTCCTGCTCTGCGATCAGCCTGGGGCTCGAGCTACGGCCACGCTTTAGCTCCAACCTGCTGACCATCAGTCTAGGGGCACTCAGGATCCAGGACAGAACCACGGAGGATACCATATTCCCCTGTCTACTGGCTCCTCAGTGTACGGTAAGTGGGGAGGGGGGCACTCGGATGGGAGAGGGGCACTCAGGATGGGAGGGGGGCACTTCATCTACACGTACAACCTGCTCATAATCAGTCTGGAAGTACTCAGAGTATAGGTCAGGATGCCATATTCTCTTTCCTACTGGTGCTACAGTATGTAGTACATGTATGTATTGTATATTGTAAGTGGGGAGGGGGGCATTCAGGATGGGAGGGGGGCACTACAGAGTAGCTGCGACATACAATCATGATCAGTTAGGGAGCATTCAGAGGTCAGGTTTAGATGTCATATTCTCTTGTCTATTGGCACCACAATGTGGGTAGGGGGCACTTTCTCTCAGGCTCTCAATACAGCAGTTTTTATGACAAAGGTAACTGTAGTTCTAAATCTAGATTTTCTCTCACAAGCTTTGTAAATTTTAAGAGGTAGTTATTTGTATGAATTTTGTTAAGGATATATTGTTGTTGCATCTACAGGAGGGTAACCAGGGTCTCCCACGGCAGTTTGGTGTGTACAGCCGAGCAGGGCCGTCCTCCTACCTGCAGCAGACTGTACCCAAACACAACTCTGACGACCCCCTCTTCAACTTGGTGTATGAACAGAAACCCCTCAAGAGTCAAGCTGACCACAGGTATGGTCCAAGAAAAGACCCTTGAAGCATCTTTTAAATATTCACAAGTACATGTACTCTTCACCAGTGAGATTCTTCTTCTGGGTTGAAAGAAATTTTAAGCCAATTGTAAATTCTGTTGCTAAGCAACTCTCCGGTAAATAAGTCATTCTACTCAAGTACATTTTCAGCCCAAAAGAAAAACTGGTACCTTCAATCTTTAGGAATGATGGCACCACAGTTTGTACCTTGTAGTAGATTCACCCCCTCCCTATTCTTTACTGTTATCTAATAAGTCACAAAACTTGATGTTACTATATAGAGTGTTGAAAATGCAATGTGTGTTCTCTTTACTTTCAAAATTTATATATTTACAAGCTTAGGAATGTAATTAGGAATTAGAAGACTGTCTTGTATCACTGTCAGAGAGCTAAATCTACATGTACCGGTATGTGTAAAAGAGTCTAAATGATTTTAAAGGACTGACCACTTTAATCACTTTCTTCATATTTAAGGTTGGAGGTGACGTCCCGTGCCATGGTGATTGTGTACAACTCCACGGCCATGCACAAGATCGCTGAGTTCTTCCGCTCGCCGCACAAGTCTCCCGGCCTGAGGTCACAACCCTCGGAAACACAGCTCACCCAGCTGGCAGCACTGGCAAGGACCAGGTATGGACATGTGGAGATGGACATGGTTCCTAAGGTTTTGATTCAAATATCTGTATCTGTATAGCCAGTAAAACTGCCCTTCGGTGTAATACCAACTTTGCAGACACGCAGTGCGGCGGCAGCTGGCTATATTACAACCTGTTACACCTAACGTTTGCGAATCTAACTGTAAGTGTTGTTTAAAGCTGGCATATAGACTACACTTAAGTTTTGGATATGTTTTTTGAATTTCATCTTTATCTATATCCTTACAGTGTACATTAGCGTATCAAATTATATAATTTTGTGATTTTGGGCATTTTAGAGTCCGATCACAAACCAGCTATTCTTCCTGGACTTCCTCTATAATGTTCCTGAAGCATTGTAGGTAAATTCAATGTACATGATTGTGTACAATGTACTCCTGAAAAACTCAGATATGAGCAGCTGAAGACACAGACCCAGGCTGAGATCCGTCAGACTCTTGACCAGCTGCTGGAGGGGGAGAGTCAGGGGAGGTCTGCCGTGTGGGACGTCAGGCTCGACATCTCTGCTCCACAGTTCCTGGTGCCTCAGAGCTTCACTGACAAGGTAGGGTTAGAGTGAAGTAGGAGGTAGTTAGTGGGAGGGGGGCAACTGTGTGGGACGTGAGACTGGATATCTCTGCACCACAGTTCCTGGTGCCTCAGAGCTTCACCGACAAGGTAGGGAAACAGTGGTATGATACCTTTCCTGTGTGAGGTAGTGAGGGGGAGGGGGGCGGCCGCTGGACCAGCTACTGGAGGGGGAGAGCCAGGGGAGGTCTGCTGTGTGGGACGTCAGGCTCGACATCTCTGCTCCACAGTTCCTGGTGCCTCAGAGCTTCACAGACAAGGTAGGGAAACAGTGGTATGACACCTTTACTGTGTGTGTGGGAGGGGGAGGTAGTGGGGGGGGGCAATAGTGTGGAAGTAATGTCAGACTGGACATCTCAGCACCACAGTTCCTGGTGTAGTAGTGATTAGCAAGTATTTGTTTGTATTGCATAACCATACAAGCTGTGTAAGATTGGACTGCAAGGTTTGATCTACTCACGCCAGGATGGACCCCTACTCTTCTTGTGTGGTGGGTTCTTTAAGGTGCTCGAGGTGTGGCTCTCTTCTTTGCTGGATGTAACTTTTTATGCCCCTTTCATTCACAGAATGCCACCATGGTTGTGTTTGACTTTGGGCACCTGAGTTTCTCCAACCACAAGGACAAGCCAGATGAACAGAAGGACAACATGGAGTCGGACATCGATGAAGGTAACGTTCCAGCCAAGTTTCTAGACTTGGACTTAGACGTACGGGTTCCTGTGTCTTCTAACTTTATCTTATATCAAGTTTCTAGGGCTATAGTCAAACTGCCCTTCAAACAGATGTGGCAGAGTGTCGCAAAGTGACAAGGATTGGGAAGAAAACTACAGTTAATGATTTGGTTTTGATTTCTTAAACTGTCAAGGTCACCAGTCAAGGTAACATTTCAAGTTAGATATGACAGGTTTAAACACATATTAAGTAACTATGACTAACATTTCTTTGATTGAAAATTGAAATGAATTTTTTATAGTTGAAATCTGAAATAAACAAGAAACAAATTATGACATGATACTTAACACAATATCCTTGTCTTTCCCCTTGCAGAAGACTTTGTGACGCCCATGTCCACCCCTGCGGCCACGCCGCCCAATGAGCCAGTGACGCTGGAGAGGTTTGTCAGCGTGCAACAGGAGCTGTCGGCTGAGGAGCTGAGTGAACAGGCTCTGCACGAGAAACTCTACGAAAGGTGGGTGCTCTGTTGTTTTTGCTCTGTATCTTCTTCTTCTTCGCCTTCTTGAAACACATAAGGTCAATGATTATGACCTGTACCAGTCGTCTGTCACTATGGTTACTGGTGCTGCAGCAGACACCCTGTGGTGTTGAATTACACTAAGTAGCAAGTGTGCAACAGAAGCTTTCTGCTGAGGAGCTGAGTGAACAGGTTCTGCATGAGAAACTCTACGAGAGGTGGGTACATCTTAGACCATTGTGTTTCATTTGCAAACTTAATACATGTAAGTTGTTTCTCTGTAACATGGTTCTAGCTATACCAGGCAAGCCGTCAGATGGTCATTCTGATGAAGGAAAAGAAAGAAAACATGGTAGTTTTTGCTCTGTTTCTTCTTCTTCTCCAAACAAATAAAGTCAATGACCAGGACCAGATGGCTGTCACCATGGTAACTGGTGCTGTAGCAGACACCCTGTGCTGTTGCGTTACATTATGTAGCAAGTGGCCAGACAGAGTTGGAGGGGCTGGTCACTATATACATGAATGTGTTTGAGTAAGAACAAACAGAGCAGTATTATATATAGTTTGTTGGGCTAGACCATGTGAGGGTAAATGTTATGTACTTGCGTGGAAACATTACCTTTCTAGTTATAGTATTCTTATCACACCTACAGGTACAAGGTGGGTTTCTCGGACCTGCAGGTGATGGTTGTGAAGGGGAGAGACAACTGGCGCCACGCCCACTCCAAGGGCACCTCCCACATGCACGTGATCGACAGGTATGTTTGCACCTTGGTTTGTTTCAACCTAATTCATGAGAAGCTAAAATTCAAATCAGCCTGCAGGCGGCTTTACATTGAGGTTATGAAGAGACAAGGGCTCAGACAGATACATAACAAAGATAAAGTTTACATCGTTAATAGAGTCCTAATAAATCTATACACAATTTTTGTACATGGAACAAAATACATAGGAATGAGACTGAGACAGTGTCACTGACGAAAGTGGATGCCACCTGATACGTCTGTAGTGACCATTTCCAAAATCATATCCAGTTGCTTGAGTAACTGTTTTTTGGCCTATCTTATTACCTGGATGTCTAACCTTCATCAACGTATCATAGGAGTGAGAGCTGGTCTATTTGGTTTGGTCTATGGTTTGTGTCCATCCGTTTTGGTTATTTCTGATCCTGTTCCCTGTACAGGTTCAGCATCAGTCTGCGAATGGAAAGGCGGCTGGTCTACACGTCCGACCCACAGTGGCCCAACGTCACTCTGGCTGGGAACCTGCCCAAGCTGGGACTGCATGTTAGTGAGCAGAAGGTACGCCACTAAAACTGAAGGCTTTCAGAACATCTTCCACAAAACAATTTAGATTGAAGAGTTTTGGGGGTTATTTGTGGCATCCAGTGGCATAATGGTCAGAGCAGTTGCCTCAGAACCAGAGGTCTCTGGTTCGATTATCCGACATGTCCGATGTTGTAACTTTGGGAAAGGCACTTTGCACGACTTTCCTCACTGTACAGTGGAGTGACACCCACCTGGTCCCCTGGCTAATCCATTATCTAAGGGGTGTCCTAACACTGATGAGGCAGCTGTGATGAGGACACATGCTGATTTGGTGTTGCCAATGTCTCGTCTTGACTTTGGCCAAAATGTCTTGACACCTTCCCTAATTTTGGACCATACTGCCCCATTCTATTGGACAGATTAGGAAAGGCTTAATCTTGTACATTCAGCATTATCTGACCTTGACCCAGGTCACCTGACCTTGACCCCCATGATTGAACCTTAACCTTTGCCCTATCATTCCAGGTCCATGCTCTCCTTGCCTGTATGAAAGCCCTGGGAGGAGATGAACCCAGCACACCTTCGCCTGACCTTGACCCCATTGACCTGCCCTCTGACATGAGCACAGCCAGCACCCTTCAGGCGACCCTTGACCTGTCCAGGTCACCCAGCAAGGTGGAGAAGACAGGCAGCGAGGTCATGAGAGAAATCCTGGAGGAATCCCGTCTGCTGCTGACTGAGTTCTCGGTGGACTCCATGAGTGTGGATGTGCAGAGTAGAAGTGAGTATTAGCTAGAACATTGCTCTAAAAGTAATCAATCAATCGTCTGCAGGCTTCAAGTCTGAAGAATGGCATCTGTATACAGTTGTTTCCAGAGACTTCTGTTGGCCGCATGGGCTCTACAGGTGTCCCTAGTGATCCCCACATCTCCAGAAAGTTGAAGGGCGAATCTTCCCAGCACCTTCTAGGTCTTAAAGTAACCTGGCAGAAAATTTATTTATTTATACAATCATGTACCTCGGTGTAGGGAGGTTTTGTTTTTGGTGTGCCAGTGTCTTTGGTTGTATTTCTGTTACAGTAGTTATTTCCACATAAGTCCATAACACTAGTTATATTTATACTGTACATTTACTGTGTAAAACAGCCATGTTCAACCCCACAGGTCGTAGTGTAGCAGAGTTGCAGGTGTCCTCAGTACAAGCCTGCATCACCAAACGGCCGTACGACACTTCCATGACTCTAACCGTGCACAGCCTGCTGCTAGTAGACGCCCTCCAGACATTTGGGCCCGACTTCGAACTTCTTGTTGCATCTCATAAGTGAGTCCTTCAATCATAGTGTGCTATATAACCTGGACCATTTTACCAGTAGTTACATTAGATGAAACCATAACTTTGAAATTGTCAGGAAAATACCAAAGAAGGGAAATAAGAATTCAAAGTTGAATTTCCTTCTAGAAGCGTTATTGAAAGCTGAGGTCACGACATGTCTTGCCAAATCACATTATCCATTAGAACATTAGATTAAATAAACATTAAATGTGGTTGATAGATTCAGAAGTCTGATTAACAAGTCGGCATCCTTATGGCAAGCCTACAGTTTGTAGCTGAATAAGTCCTAAAACAAATTACCTGAGTGGTATATACAACTCTAAACAAAAGAACTGTACTTTTGTGTGTTTATAATTTTTGTTTATCACATCCACAGAGACTTGTGCATGGATGTCCATGGTGGCTCTATGGTGGACTCTGACCACGCCTCGTCCCCTCGCAACAGTCAAGACATCACTGCTGACAGAGCAACCTCCCCTGCAACTGCCGCTGACAGGACAACCTCCCCTCCTCCTGGTACCCTCGGAACAAGCCCGCCAAATCTGACCTCTGATTCACCCTTTGACCTCTCAACCTCTGTCCTGTCCGACACCGACGCCCTCATTACCATGGAGTTCACCCAGATCAGGTGGGGAAATACGTTTGCATAATCATACAAGCCTAATATTCTGCAGCCCACGTAGCTATATAGCTATAACTGCTACTGTCGCATGTTGGGGGTATACAGCTTTAGCTCCTACTTGTTAATACGTATACGTACATTTTCGCTAGGCTTGTAATCTTTTAAAGACTTTGTCTGTGATTTTAACCAATTAAGTATGTTGGACTTGTTGATGTGTCACATTTCATTTAAACCTTTTATCCAATTTACTGAACATGTAATTCAGCCCTTGGGTTGCTAAATGTTCTTTAAATAAAACCCATTATTATTATTATCATTATCAGTCCGGACTGTCCCACCTTGGTGAATGGGAACGGGGGTCCGCGACAGATCGCATCCCTCCAGTTTAACACGCTGGACGTGATCGCTAACCCCGAGACGGTTATGGAACTACTGGGGTTCTTCCAGAGGGTGGTGCCAAAAGACAGAGCAACAGACACTAAGGTAAAGCCCACACTTAATTCCAAAAGTATGCTTATTGTTTGTATTGATTAAGTGTTGACTCAGTATATAACATGAGAGGTAGTAGAACCTTACAGTAATCAAGCATCCTGGTGACTCCAAGCTACTAGTACTACATTGTATATATTAAACAATGTTTGTGAAGGAATAATGACTATGCCAAAGCATTATAAAGAATATCTCTAACTTCCTGTACCAATCTCATTTTGGTGCTTAACTTTAGATGTCATGAAATCAATGACATTGTATGTAAGTGTTTGTTACTATGTTTTTACCAGAATATGCTGATATCAATGTTTTATATCTCATGTTAGAACAAGGTTTTAGAAATTTTGTAATGAATCAGCAATTCAGCCTTCGGCCTGCGAATGATTTATATTTTGAATAAACCATTCATCATCATCATCTCAGCCCATCCCAGAAGAAGATGTGTGGTCGGAAGACTCTGCCCCTCAGAGCGACCTGCTGTCCAGTAAGACTCAGATCACAGCTGATTTTAACAGACTGAACATCCTGGTACTGAGGGCAGTGCCGTCTGGGCACAGGAACGTCGGCTACAAGGTGGGTAGTGATGTACCTTAATCTGAATCACAAGGTTCAGAGTTTGAATCTCAGCCTATAGTAGCTATCAGAGGTCAATCATTCACCAGCCAAAAGAGTGGCAGCCTTTTAATTACTATACATGTAGATAGTTGTAAGCATTTGAGAATTGAGAATCATTTTTTTTAGTATTTTCAATTGAATGATCAATTGTATTTGAATCCTAAGTACATAATGTGAATAACAGACAATTTACTATATATAATCACAATAGGTAAGTTGATATCTTAAGATCATGAATGAGTGAATCATTTTTCCATGAATGTTCTAGAATCAAAATCACACATCCCTGCTATTGAGTACCTGTAGATTGCATCCTTCTTGGTATTTCATATTAAGATGACCAAAATCACGCTATTTGTTGATTCCAGGTTGCCACGGCAACCATGAGCGGCGCCCACGTGATGACGACGCTGGGCGGGGAGAAGGAGATGGAGGTGGAGGGGTCGCTGGACGGGCTGCAGTTCCTGGACCTGACACCAGAGGGCTCCAGGCACAAGAAAGTGTTCACCATGGGTCATGACCCCACGTCCCTGCAAGCTAGCCTACCTGACAGAGGTTTGTGTAGTCAACAACCGTTTAGAATACTATACATGACATCTCAGCAGAACATAGAGAAACCTGGATTTTTCATGATTTTCGTTGGATATTTGGTCAACGTTGCATCAGAATTATACCCATTGCAGACGATATCTTTTCCGACACAACATTTGAAAACTATAGATGGATGTCATCCTTAAATACGCGAATACGACCTTAAACGAGATGTTATGCTGAAGTGCTATGCACAATACATTACGGGGTTCACACAGGTGCGGTACATTCTGCCAACATGCTACTATACATGTGTAACATTTTTCTAAGTTGGAGTAGCCAATGTTCTAAATGCTTTTACTAGTAGTAATACAGCAACTACTATATATTTAAAATTTTGTCAGATCTTTCTGTGAGTAACAAAAACACTTTTTAGGTAATTTTTAGACTCTATATAGCTTATTATAATATTTACAACTTAAGGACATCATAATGTTACATTGTGTCAAGTCATCAACTCAAGAAATGTTAGCTCCTGCTGTGTTATACAGTTTCTGTTCCTAAAGTAACTTTCAAGTAAGGTTGCATGGTGCAAAAATTATTTTAGAAAAGGATTTTGTTTTTGTGGTAATTTTTAGGACAAGAAGCCATGTTGGAAAATGCCTCTTTCATCACTGCCTGTGGCTCTTCTGTGTTCCAAGATTTCACCACCAACAAGCCCAAAGCCTTACACTTCACCCTGACCCCCTCCGACCCCCAACCCCTGAACCCTCCCCTCTCCACTTCGACCCCTGGCCCCTCCGTGCTGCCGGAGCACCTGCCAGCTGACAACAGCTCCCTGCGGCTGCAGCTGAGACTAGCATCTGCCTGCTATACACATTCTCCCAGGTAATGGCTTCTTTGATTAAAACAAACAGTTTATAACACTGGTCCAGCAGACCATTCCTACATGTACAATACTTTCTACATACCTGCAAATCTCTCAGATGTTTGTAACTTTTCTTTTGCTTTGGGACCAAAGACAAGTCATTATGAGAGTGCTAACTGTAACAGTAACTATAGGTAAGGTACATTTACAAATCATGTTAGATAAGGTAAGGTACGGATGTATTCTGTTGAATAGTAGTAATCACAGATTTACACTGACAGTCATACATGTACATGTATGTCACGACATACATTGTAAATACATAATAGGTGATGTTAAGTTTTTAGCTATATTAGGAACTGATAATGTGGGAGCAAGACAGAAAACACCAAAAGCTGGAATGCCATCTGAAGTTATAAACCACCTTTTACCCCTCATGTGAAGCTTGATATATTTGCAATTCTTGAGCTGTCTTAATAAGAAAGCCTGATTAGTGCTGCCAGTACAGTAGATTTAAGTCAAGTAGTAACCTGTGGCGGCCGGCAGGCCAAGAAAAGATGGTCGGACCAGATTATTGAAATCACAAGACGAGAGGAGCCAGACTTCCGAGTAGTTAAGGAAATAGCTGAAGACAGAACGGAGTGGAAAAGACTGACCAAGAGGCTGACAACTTACAGGCCTAATAAGGCCTAAAGGCGTCAGGGTGAGAGAAGGTGAGAAGTAACCTCTGATTATCATTCATCTCCAGACTTCTCCAGGACCTGAGTCTGTGTGCCGACCAGTTCACCCAGTACACGGCCACCTGGGCCAACTCTCTCCGCTCCGCCGCCAGTGAGATGGCGCTCAGCTTCGTGAAGAAGGCCGACCCCCTCAGCATGTCGGTGGGGCCGACGGGCCTGTGGGACTCGTCCAGACGTCTGAGCCGTACTGGGAGCTACCGGGGGTTGAACCGCGCTGATAGTCTACAACAGATTAACAGAGATAACAGGCCAGGGTAGGTCATCAACATGTAGATCTCTTCCAACAATGCTCTGTTTCCGAGATCTGTCAATCTGTTCCAACAATGCTCTGTTTCCTAGATCTCTTCTCTTCACAAAATACCTGAAAAATGTGAATGAATGCATGACATCTCAGTCAGGCCATTGGGTGCTGAATAGTCACTGTCGCTGACAGCCTACAACAGATTAACAGAGATAACAGGCCAGGGTAGGGAAACATGGTTATCTCTTCTAAAAATGCTCTGTTTCTGAGAGCATTGGTTTGTGTACAGATCCTGAAAAAATGTGAATGCATGCATTTTTTTAAGTTGGTAGACTTTGACCCAAGGAATACATGATCAAACATTGTAAACAAATGTACATGTACATTTGTAGATTTGTAGATTTTGGAATCAACCTTTACAGGATAGGGTCATTGACCATACACCTATGCAGCAGTTTCATTTCAGACTGCAGACTAGAGGCTATTGCATAGATGGCATATAGGGTTACATGTGATGGAAACATTGCTGCCTTGTTTGTACATGCACTTGCTGTCTAGTACATGTATATAGCTGTACTGGTATTACCTAAAAAAAGTGTCAGAGTCAGAGCTTAATATCATAGGCCTGGTAGAAGTGTAATTTTTGACTGCACTTGCCTCTCAGGCTGCTAAAGTTTGAGAGCCTAGATGTGCTAGAGGATCTGATGGGGGAAGCAGAGACACCTGCCAGGAGGCTGGAGCTGGACATTGTCCTGCAAACCCCCATAGTGGTCCTCCCCAGGAGTCAGCACAGCCAGGACAAGATGGTCGCACACCTCGGACAGATCTCCATACATAACACCAGGTCAGGGCAGATTTAAGATTTTCCAAATAGCTCTTTCTAATATACTTTTGTTGAGGGCATCCAATGCAGTTTCAGGACGGAAAAACAAAAAAAATATTCTGGATGAGGAAATCTGATATTGACATTTACTGCCATTTTGTAGCACAGTTTCGTCATCATTTCATACTTAAAGCGTTTGAAATAGCCCAAAAACAAGCTACGTGAGAGTCCCTTTATTTGTGGTACCACCAATAAATAGCTAGCACCAGCATACGATACGAAACAAGTAACCATTTTCTGTCAGTGACATCACATTTTTGCCTCACGGATATCAGTATGTTATGGGATAGAGCTGATTCAACTTACACATTTAAAAAATGACCAGAAAATGGACTTTGAAAATCCAGTATTACTGCCCTGAAATTGCTTTTCGTGCCTTTAAAAGTGTATATTTTGAACCCTGCAGGTCGTTGCTACCTGACCTGTTGACCCCTGCGAAGGTTGACAGCGGTGCCGAACACTTCCATGTGGAGATACGAGACATGAACATGTACTCCTTCAACGGTGAACACCAGAACCGGTCGCGTACTAGCAGTACAACCAGCATCAACCTGTCCAGCTTACAGGTAAATATGAGAGTCAAATCTTATTTTGATGTGTCATATTAAGATTTTGAAAGGATAACAGAATCTGCAGTTAGAACTGAGCACAAATGTGGGGTCGTGTAGCGCAGCGACAGAGTACTCGACTCGGAACCAAGAGGTCCCGGGTTCGAGTCCTGACATGCCACCGACCTTGTGCCCTTGGGAAAGGCACTTTACACGACTTTCCTCACTTTACTCAGGTGTAAATGAGTATTGTCCTGTATTTGTCCTGTGTTGGTCGCGGCATAAAATAAGTTGCAAAAACTTGTGCCATCACCATGTTATGTCTCGAAATGTTTGAATAAAGAAAAAAAAAGTTCAATATAGACATACATTGTATGGCAGTGGTGTCGAATGGCCAAGTACAACCAGCATCAACCTGTCAAGCTTACAGGTACATGCAGGTCAGAACATCCCATCGTGGTTATATACCTACAGTGTTCGAAATACCCGGTAGCGCGGTAGCGCCGCGCAACCTGATTTTCTTGTGCGCTACTTGCTCCCTGACTCAGGTAGCGCGGTGCGCTACCTCAAAATATGTACCGCTGAACTCAACATGCAAGCGTTCTTTGTGAAGACGGCACCAGGCGGTGCTCACGTGAGCCCAGTCAGGGCCAGATCTTTATTGACGGCGGGAGCCCTTTGATCTGGGACCGACGGCGGCCGTGCAAGAGATCGAATTAGTGGCCAGCCAATTGCAGCCAATCACTACAACTGGCGGAAAATTACGAGATCTGCCGGAGAGACGGCGATGTTTCACGAATTCCTGAAATCTCCACGTGATTGGTCGACCGAAAATGAAACGGAAATCTGCGAAATATGGAGCCTCGATTTCGAGTTTCTGGAGTTTTCTAAATTTTGTAAACATGGCCGGCTAGTCATGGTACATTTTTGTTCGTATAATTTTGCGTCTACCTCTCGAGAGGAGGCGGAAGGAACGCCAGCAGCCGAGGCGGAAGGATTGCCAGTAGCTGGGTCAGAGGCAGCGGCGGATTCGCCGGCAGCCGCGGTGCAAGCAGCGGCGGAAGGAACGCAGTCGTACTACTCGTAGGTGGCCGTGGCGGCACGGAAGAAAAGGGCACCGTCGAGCCAACGTCGATGGGAAAGTGTGTCCGGAAATACGCATTTCAAGAGACATGGCGCGAAGACAGGCCATGGCTGCGCCGTGGCATTGAAGAAGAAGGAGGAAAGATGTACTGTATTGCGACTCGTGCATAGAATTCGACAAATCGGGGGAGGCGGGGGGTGGGCGCAACCTAAAATTCTTATGCGCTACCTAGTTTTTGCCCGAGGTAGCACACTGTGCTACCTGGCTCAGAAAAGTATTTCGAACACTGACCTAATAATTTTGGAAGAATCATGCAATTTGAGTAAAGTAGGGGTCCATTCTGGTGTGAGTGGATCAAACCTTACAGTCTGGTCTTACACAGCTTGTACTTACTGTACAAAACTGGTGTGTTACACCTTAAGGTGGTTTCCCGGTAATGCAAAACAAACAAAATGTAAAAAATAAAAATAGCCCACACTGAATTGGCAATATCATAATCTTTATTGCAAACCATATCCTTGACCTGCCGATAATCCCAGAAATGGGGCTTGGCAGTAACGAAGATGATGATGAAACTTAAGAGTGATCATCATATTCCCTGCATCATCTAAGAACTCATATTTCGATCGTTATTGATAATATTTTGCAGTTCTATTGAATATAGGTATCATTATGCCTGTAGTATTGTTGTTTGATAGTTGTTGCCATAAATCGTACCGTATACTGTACAATTCTCGAGCAGTCCATAAGTTTGACATAGATCAGATTCTGTGCAATTGTACGTGAAATGCTTGGACCTCAGTGACCTGAGTGTATAATATTAATTATTAATTACATCTTTAATTTTAATTCAAAAGAGTTAAATCATAATGTTGCACAGAATATGGTAGATGTAAATTCTTGGGACAACCACTAGCAGAGTACACACAGAGACAGGGTGGAGTGAAGAAGACTGTTACTGAAAGCTTCCATAGTCCCTGACCCTCAATTATATTAGAACAGAACCTGGTAAAGGCAAAAGGCATCCTTGTATGTAAAAGGCATCCTTGAAAGAATCATGGTACTGACGAAAGGTAGTGGATGCTACCTGAAATGTCTTTATCATTTCCAAAAATCATATCCAGTTGCTTGAGTAACTGTTTTTTTGGCGTATCTTATTACCTGGATGTCTAACCTTCACTGACGCATCCTTGTATGATTAGCTGTAAAGTTACAGTTTGCGGATAAAGTTTTGAGGTCGCACCATCATCTTGGTGGCCTTCAGTGAGTAGAAGTAGGTCTGTTTCCAGTGATACCAGCGAACACCCCACCCTGTGTCAGCACCATGATAGTCCTCTGGCTGGTAGTAGGCAGCATTCAGGGCAGAGTAACCACAATTGGTATACCACCAGCCACCTGAAAGAAGCTGAGCACAGTGATAACCACTAGTCTCATCATTGTCCACATCTCTAGCACTGAATTTCCTACCATTATTATGGTAATTCATAGAGTCTCCAGCATCCCCACTGTACCCCCCAATGGTCAGTGTATAATCTGTACTCTCATCCCCAACGCTGAATGTATCATATTTAGCATGAGCAAAGTTCCCTTCCCAATCCTCCAACTGCACATATAACTCATAGCTATTCTGGGATGTCAGGTCGTGAATTTTATCCAGTCCAAGCCACTGTTCCCCCTCAACCCTCCCAAACCCATCTTTGTAGTCTGCCCAGAACCTATCAAAGTTAAGTCTCCCATCCAACCTCCTCTGTATGACGGTCCAGCCCCCACCATCCGTAGTCATGTCACAGTAGACGTCAAAGTGGTCGGTGGAAGATCTTGGTTTGATGGGGAAGACTCCGTCCTGCACTGTGCCGGTCCAGTACTGTACAGCATAGAGATCTGCACAGTCCTCAAAGTTAGCAGCACCGGGGGGAGGGGGGTCGTTCCTCTGGCCATCAACATTCGCTGGGTGGTTGAAACTTTCATCTGTAAATACATGTACAGTCAACGTGCATTGTAGTTTTATTGGTTGACAAGCAACAGAAAACCTTCACATGGGCACATTTGCAGCCCAGATAAAGATAAAGGTACAATGTCTGTCATGTACATGGAAGTTATAGTGCTGAGTTGGTTCAACAAATACTGTAGTTGGATTTTTACTAATTCAATAAATGCAGCAGGCAGTTTTGAATAATGGTTCGGCCAGCAGAAAGGTCAGTAGTTGCGTATCTGTTAGGTTAGGTGTAACAGCTCGTTTGGTGTAATGTAGCCAGCTGCCGCCGCGCTGCATGCCTGCGAAGCTGGTGTGTTACGCCGAAGGGCGGTTATACCGGCTATACAGATACAGATACAGATACTGATCTGGTGTTCCACTTTTGGCAGTTACAGTGCACAATGTGTGTCACTTCATTGATGAAGACGCTTAAGTTTTCAAAAGAAGGCAGTTTTTTTGTCACATTTTTTGAAAGTACATTTTATATCAAGAACATCTTTCGCGATTGTGTCCCTCCCAACTTTCCCCTGTAAAAACTTAATGACTCCCTCCTTTCTTCAAGCTTTTATTCCAAATACTACATCTCATAATTCTGTCGGTACTCTCAGACCACCCCATTTCAGAAACCTGGTGAATGTAAAGAGATCAGAGTAAAATAAACAAACAAATATACTGATGCAGCACCAGTGATCCCTGAGGTACATGTACAATGTATTTGCACTTCAGATATCCAGATGTTCAAGACATTTTTGAGAAGGCCTCAATTACACCATGTTTCAATGTTGCTTTCTTAGGGTACACGTCAGAACTATAAGTTAGAGTAGATTTAAAAATGGACGTACATGTAAATAATACTATCTGTAATACCTTGAGCAACTTGTGGTTGAGGAATCTCAGCAGAAAACGTGACGCCGCCAGCCGCAAGCAAGATAACAGTCACCAGACTGAAGGTCAGGCCAGTCTGAAAAAAGCAATAAAGGGTGATGACTTGGCATTGTTTTATAAACAGTAACTTCGGATAGAGATCTTGGTGTTTAAGACAATGTTGAGAAGGCCAAAATGACACAATTTTTTATGTTACATTTCAGACTTCTTTTTGTTTTTTTCAAGATTGAAAACATGTGCAAGTACCCTGATTGTATGCATGTACAGGCCAAACATACAAAGTCTTATACATGTTGTACATGTAGTTTCAATGGAAATAAAATGGACAGTCACTGTTTCAGAACTGAACAGGTTCCCCTAATCTGACTCACCTTTGGTTTGATGCTTGAAGTCATTCTTGGATCTGTCCCTGGTCCACTTCTGCAGGTACAGTAGTGTTCTACCTGGGCAGGTGGGGCCACTTTTATAGCCGCAGCAAACTTGTTTTTCTATCAGATCTGCTGATGCTTACAGGATAGGAGCTATAATTATAATTCCTGTTGATTCAAAGGGCTGTTCTTCCTTTGCACATTTGAGTGGTCAATAGTCTTCAAAGGCAAAATACATGTAATGTTAGATATCCCTGTTTAAAGTTCATGTGACGTAAACATCTGTTGATTACTTTAGAGATAAACCATCTAACTATGTCATAAATTTTTACCTGAAATTTTTATCTTTAAAGTTTGCAGTTCAGTTGTACCTTTGTTTGAGGTTCATGTGACCAGGACAAATACTTGTTGGCCTGTGTGCTTTGTGCTTTATTATACACTGTACCAAGTAAAGTCAAAGAAGTTTGCACAACAATTACAACAATGAAGGCAAGGTGTTGTATGAATCTAAAGCACTGAGGATGTATGGCAAATGGAAATGATAAAAATGCAGACACACTGTGAGAAAAGCCTCAAAAAAATCCATTTGTAAATTTTTACATCCCTGGGGCAAAGTAACTGCTAGTAGCCTAGTACATTATTCACATGATTGTACATGTAGTTGTACACTTTAGATAGTGTGTCATCATCTAAGAACTCATATCTTGTTATTGATAATATTTTGCAGTTCTATTGAATGTAGGAATCATAATCCCTGTTGTATTATTGTTTGATAGTTGTTGCCAGAAATTGTACCATGTACACAATCATGTACAATTCTCCATCAGTAAAGTTTGATGTACATCAGATTCTGTGCAATTGTATGTAACAAGGTGGTACAATGTACCTCAGTGACTTATATGTACGTACATCTTTTATATAGACTAATCATACTGCCATACAGAAGTGTTGCACTGAATATGCTGGGGTAAACCACTGGTGGAGTGTACACAGAGACAGGATGGAGTGAAGGAGACTGATACTGAAAGCTTCCATGGTCCCTGACCCTAAATTATTAGAACAGAAGCCGGCAAAGGCAAAAAGTTTGTATGGTTTGCTGTAAGATTACAGTTTGCGGATAAAGTTTTGAGGTCGCACCATCATCTTGGTGGCCTTCAGTGAGTAGTGGCCACCTTTCCAGTGAACCCAGAAAACACCCCACCCTGTGTCAGAACCATGATAGTACCCTGGCTGGAAGTAAGGACCATTCAGTACAGAGCGAGCACAACCACCATACCACCAGCCACCTGAATGCCTCTGAGCACAGTGTGTATTACTGGCCCCATCATTGTCCACATCTCTAGCACTGAATTTCCTACCATTATAATCATTATGGTAATTCATAGAGTCTCCAGCATCCCCACTGTACCCCCCAATGTTCAGTGTATAATCTGTACTCTCATCCCCAATGCTGAATGTATCATATTTAGCATGAGCAAAGTTCCCTTCCCAATCCTCCAACTGCACATATAACTCATAGCTATTCTGGGATGTCAGGGTGTGAATTTTATCCAGTCCAAGCCAGTGTTCCCACTCAACCGTCCCAAACCCATTCTTGTAGTCTGCCCAGAACCTATCAAAGTTAACTCTCCCATCCAACCTCCTCTGTATGACGGTCCAGCCCCCACCATCTGTAGTCATGTCACAGTAGACGTCGAAGTGGTCGGTGGAAGACTCAGGTTTGATGGGGAAGACTCCATCCTGCACTGCGTTGGTCGAGTAGAGTACAGGGTAGAGATCTGCACAGTCCTCGAAGTTAGCAGCACCGGGGGGAGGGGGGTCGTTCCTCTGGCCGTCAGCATTCACAGGGTGGTTCAAACTTTCATCTGCAAATACAGTCAACATGCATTGTAGTTTTATTGGTTTAAACAAGCAACAGATATAGGCACCCCACTTTTGCACCCCAGATAAACTAAATTAAGATAACGGCACATGCACAAAGTCTGACATATGTACATGGAACTTATAGCGCTGACTCGGATCAACAAACACTGTTTGATTTTTACTCACTCAATAAATGCAGCAGACAGTTTTAAATAATGGTTAGTCCAGCAGAAAGGGCACTAGTTGTGGTCCTCATAATTAATCCTAATAGCCTGGGTACCATCCTGGTCGTGGTTGGTCGATAGCAACTGTGGGAGCGGACGTAAACTAACCAGGATGGTACCCAGGCTATAGTCCTAATGCTACCCCTCATAACTCTGCCAGGTACCCTCAGACCACCACATTTAGAATAAAACAGAGAATTTAAAGAAATCAGAATAAAATAAACAAATATCAATGCAGCATCAGTGATCCCTGAGGTACATATGTACATGTGATATACTATGTGCACTTCAGATATCCAGGTGTTCGAAACACTTTTGAGAAGGCCTCAATTACATTGTACACTATGTTTCAATGTTGCTTTCTTAAGGCAAACGGCAGAACTATAAGTTAGAATAGATGTTAAAATGGAGATACACTTAATAATACTATCTTTAATACCTTGAGCAACTTGTGGTTGAGGAATCTCAGCAGAAAACGTGACGCCGCCAGCCGCAAGCAAGATAACAGTCACCAGACTGAAGGTCAGGCCAGTCTGAAAAAAATAGAACAAAGGGTGATGACTTAGCATTAATTTTTAATAGTAACTTCAGAAAGAGATCCATGTGTTCAAGACATTGTTGTGAAGGCCCCAATGACACGATTTTTTATGTTACATTCAGACTTCTTTTTGTTTTTTTCAAGACTGAAAACATGTGCAAGTATCCAGAATGTATGCACAATGTACAGGCCAAACATACATGTTTGTACATGTACATGTAGTGTCACTGGAAATAAGATTGACAGTCGCTGATTCAGAGCTGAACAGGTTCCCTTAATCTGACTCACCTTTGGTTTGATGCTTGAAGTCATCCTTGGATCTGTCCCCGGTCTATTTCTGCAGGTACAGTAGTGTTCTACCTGGGCAGGTGGGGCCACTTTTATAGCCGCAGCAAACTTGTTTTTCTATGAGATCTGCTAACGCTTGTAGGATAGGAGCTATAATTATAACTCCTATTGATTCAAATGGCTGTTCTTCCTTTGCACTTTTGGGTTGTTAATAGTCTTCATAGGCATTAGAGATACCCCTGTTTAAAGTTCATGTGACGTAAACATCTGTTGATTACTTTTAGAGATAAACCATCTAACTATGTCATAAATTTTTACCTGAACTTTTTATCTTTAAAGTTTGCAGTTCAGTTGTACCTTTGTTTGAGGTTCATGTGACCAGGACAAATGCTTGCTGGCCTGTGTACCGTGTGCTTTTTTATTATACACTGTACTAAGTAAAGTCAAAGAAGTTTGCACAACAATTGCAACAAATGAAGGCAAAGTGTTGTATGAATCTAAAGCACTGAGGATGCATGGCAAATGGAAATAATAAAAATGCAGACACGCTGTGAGACAAGCCTCAAAAAAATCCATTTGTAAATTTTTACATCCCTGGGGCAAAGTAACTGCTAGTAGCCAAGTACATTATTCACATGTACATGTAGTTGTACACTTTGTCTAGTGTACAATCATCTAAGAACTCATATCTTGTTATTGATAATATTTTGCAGTTCTATTGAATGTAGGAATCATTATCCCTGTAGTATTGTTGTTTGATGGTTGTTGCCATAAATTGTACCGTATACACAAAGTCATGTACAATTCTCAAGCAGTTCATAAGATTGATATACATTAGATTCTGTGCAATTGTGGTACCTCAGTGACTTACATGTATTATGTACTTACATCTTTACTTTAGACTAATCATACTGCCATACAGAAGTGTTGCACTGAATATGCTGGGTAAAACCCAGACAAGATGGAGTGAAGAAGACTATTACTGAAAGCTTTGAGGGATTAGAACAGAACCCGGCAAAGGCAAAAGGCATCCTTGTATGGTAAGCTGTAAAGTTACAATTTGCGGATAAAGTTTTGAGGTCGCACCATCATCTTGGTGGCCTTCAGTGAGTAGTGGCCACCTTTCCAGAGAACCCAGAAAACACCCCACCCAGTGTCAGAACCATGATAGTACCCTGGCTGGAAGTAAGGACCATTCAGTACAGAGCGAGCACAACCACCATACCACCAGCCACCTGAATGCCTCTGAGCACAGTGCATACTACTGGACACATCATTGTCCTTATTCCTAGCACTGAATTTCCTACCGTTATGGTAATTCATAGAGTCTCCAGCATCCCCACTGTACCCCCCAATGGTCAGTGTATAATCTGTACTCTCATCCTCAATGCTGAATGTATCATATTTAGCATGAGCAACGTTCCCTTCAAAATCCTCCAACTCTACATACAACTCATAGCTATTCTGGGATGTCAGGTTGTGAATTTTATCCAGTCCAAGCCAGTGTTCCCACTCAACCGGCCCAAACCCATTCTTGTAGTCTGCCCAGAACCTATCAAAGTTAACTCTCCCATCCAACCTCCTCTGTATGATGGTCCAGCCCCCACCATCTGTAGTCATGTCACAGTAGACATCGAAGTGGTCGGTGGAAGACTCAGGTTTGATGGTGAAGACTCCGTCCTGCACTGCGTTGGTCGAGTAGAGTACAGGGTAGAGCTCTGAACAGTCCTCGAAGTTAGCAGCACCGGGGGGAGGGGGGTCATTCCTCTGGCCGTCAGCATTCACAGGGTGGTTCAAACTTTCATCTGCAAATACAGTCAACATGCGTTGTAGTTTTATTGGTTTAAACAAGCAACAGATATAGGCACCCCACATTTGCACCCCAGATAAACTAAATTAAGATAGCGGCACATGCACAAAGTCTGTCATGACTGTACATTATGTACATGGAACTTATAGCGCTGACTCGGATCAACAAACACTGTTTGATTTTTACTCACTCAATAAATGCAGCAGGCAGTTTTAAATAATGGTTAGTCCAGCAGAAAGGGCACTAGTTGTGGTCCTCATAATTAGTCCTAATAGCCTGGGTACCATCCTGGTCATGGTTGGTCGATAGCAACTGTGGGAGCGGACGTAAACTAACCAGGATGGTACCCAGGCTATAGTCCTAATGCTACCCCTCATAACTCTGCCAGGTACCCTCAGACCACCACATTAAAATAAAACAGAGAATTGAAAGAGATCAGAATAAAATAAACAAATATCGATGCAGCATCAGTGATCCCTGAGTTACAGTACATGTAATACTATTTGTGCACTTCAGATATCCAGGTGTTCGAAACACTTTTGAGAAGGCCTCAATTATATTGTACACTATGTTTCAATGTTGCTTTCTTAAGGCACACGGCAGAACTATAAGTTAGAATAGATGTTAAAATGGACATACATGTAATGATAGTATCTTTAATACCTTGAGCAACTTGTGGTTGAGGAATCTCAGCAGAAAACGTGACGCCGCCAGCCGCAAGCAAGATAACAGTCACCGTACTGAAGGTCAGGCCAGCCTGAAAAAATATATAAGGGTGATGACTGGGCATTATTTTATAAACAGTAACTTCAGATAGAGATCTTGGTGTTCAAGACAATGTTGAGAAGGCCAAAATGACACAATTTTTTATGTTACAGTCAGACTTCTTTTTGCTCTTTTCAAGATTGAAAACATGTGCAAGTACCCTGATTGTATGCCTGTACAGGTCAAACATACTAAGTCTTATACATGTACATGCATGTAGTGTCACTAGAAATAAGATGGACAGTCGCTGATTCAGAACTGAACAGGTTCCCTTAATCTGACTCACCTTTGGTTTGATGCTTGAGGTCATCCTTGGATCTGCAGGTACAGTAGTGTTCTACCTGGGCAGGTGGGGCCACTTTTATAGCCGCAGCAAACTTGTATGTCTGTGAGATCTACTAATGCCTACAGGATAGAAGCTATAATTATAATTCCTGTTGATTCAAAGGGCTGTTCTTCCTTTGCACTTTTGAGCTGTCAATATTCTTCAAAGGCAAAATAGATACCCCTGTTTAAAGTTCATGTGACAGGAACATCTGCTGGTTACTTTAGAGATAAACCATCTAACTATGCAGAAATTTTTACGTTCAATATCTTTCAAGTTTGCAGTTGTACCTTTGTTTGAGGTTCATGTGACCAGGGCAAATGCTTGCTGGCCTGTGTGCCTTGTGCTTTTTTATGATACATTGTACCAAGTAAAGTCAAAGTCTTTTGCACAGGAATTGCATCAAATGAAGGCAAAGTGTTGTATGAATCTAAAGCAAGGATGTATGGTAAATGGAAATCATAAAAATGCAGACACACTGTGAGACAAGCCCCAAAAAATACATTTTGTATTTCACATCCCTAGGGCAAAGTACATGTAACTACATTATTCACATGTACATGTACAATGTACATGTACTAGTATATAGTGTCTATACATGTAGTTAACAGTAGTCAGAGGGTTATGCACCCCCCTATACAAGGCTGCTAGACTAATCCAGAACTACTGTGGGCACATGTACATGTTGTTTTCTGTGTTAATGTACCCTGTGTGTTCTTGTACCTACAGATTGGTTATGCACCCCCGCTGAGATAACCGTTCCCCAGGGCACATTGAAAAGCGCCCTCAGGCGATATGTTCCCCCTGGTAAAATAAATAAATAAAAACAATGAGAGAGTTTTACTACAAGGCAGCCATACTAGCGCAGAACCACCAGAGGTCCTTGATTGTACATGGTGATGTATGTAATATAGGTCCCCTTGAAAACTATTTGAAATTTTTTTCTTGATTTCAGGAACCAAGTACCCCAGATTGCAGCCAGTACATGATGGCAGACTGTGGCACCCCCATCCTACACAACACCACCTTACAGTTAACCCTCGTCAAGGGCACCGTCCCTCGACCAGGCACCGACGGCGTGGACACGTCAAACCAGGCGGCACCGGCCGCCTCAGACACAACACTAACAGACGAAGACCAGAACCCCTGTCTTAAGGTATCCGGGAAACTGGTATCCCCTCTAAAACTTGTCCTATCCAAAAGTGTTTACGAACAAGTCATGGAGACTGTTGACAACCTCACAGCAAACAGCACATCCGGTAAACCAGGAGAGACACAGCCAGAGGAAAAAACCCAAGCAGAGGTCGTAAAGGAAGAAGGGCCGACGACGTCAGTGTCAGCACTGAAACTTGAAGAGCCGTTGCTAAGAGACAGAATGGGCTCAGCTGGTGATGAGAGCGAGGACATAGACCCATCCATGGTTGTACACGGAAGCTTTGATATGCCGGAACTCACCGTACAACTGAGCGGAGACTTGAGCGAGGGAGAGCAAGGGTTGGTCGACTTGTCGTTCCAGAACCTGAAAGCGACGTACGTGAAAGACAACCCCCACACGACCTCCATCAAGATCAGTTTGCGGGGGCTGCTCATGGAGGACCTGCTACAGCCCGCGGACTCGAAACACCGGCAGTTAATGGTTTCATACCCCAAAAGAAGGACTAAAACACAAAGCGTAAGCAGAGGACAGCCTGTGTACATATCCACGTCCCTCCCCACACACCCACACTTGTTAGAGCATGTCCACATGCCGTCTTCCCTCCCTGCTACGCTAGATTCGAACCTGCGAGAGTACGTGGAGGTACCATCGTATCCAGCTACTCCGCCGCCGTCTCCGCAACGTACGCGGTCGCTGGAAGACGTGACGGAGGAAGAGACAGAAGAGTCGCTGGTGTACATTAACATTCTCCTTGTAGACAAGAACTCTCCAGAGTTTGGCACCAAGTATAAAAGAGTGAGTTTTTTGTGCGAAAGTCACATTTACTTTGCTACGGGTACAGAGATATTGCTTTGGGTGTCTGTCTGTCATAGTTGCTTTTGGTTGCATGGTGGGCGGGGGGTGATATTGACAGTTGATTGATAGGGAGGTCACCATCAGGAAGTGAATTGTAGTCCCCTAGACAGTCCCTAAACACTTCACGGAGGTCTGTGAACATGACGGTCACGAAAACTCAAAATAATTTAATTTCATGTTCAAAGGCAACATTTCTAACATAGAGGTTTGCATTAATTGTCTACCACAAATATGTTTTATAAAGAAAGTATAGTACACACAATTTGGTCCTTCAAAATCCACTCCAAATCTTTTTAAAGCATGGATTTAAAAGCAGTGTTCATTATTATACAACATTAGCCTTTCTAGATGAAGTAAGACCCCACTCTTTTGTATCATTGTAAATATACTATTGTACCTAGAACTGCTTTATCACCATGACCTATATTGTACCTGTATACTTAGCTTGTAAGAGCATAAATGTACAATAAAGGTCTGTTATTTATTTACAAACTGTATTTATATTAAATATGTTGTTGTTCCAGGTTAACCGGTTCGTGGACGTTGACTTCAGCTGCCTGGACACGACCATCAACCTGCAGACGTGGGTGGTCCTGCTGGACTTCTTCGGCATCGGCAGCCCCAAGGAACCGGCGCCGAGTCCACCTGCAGCTGGGCCGGGGGAGCCAGAGACGCCAGAGGGCAGCACAGGTGAGGAACAACTGGAGAGATAGATTCTGTATCCGTATAGCTGGTGTAACTGCCCTTCAGCATAACATACCGGCTTCTGTATCTGTCTGAGGTACACTGAGGCATGTGGATGAACAACTTTGGACAAATACCCTTGGTCGGGCTGGTACCTTGGATGATATTAAAGGAATACATCATGAAGTATTCTCTATGTACTACAAGGCCTAAGGATATGGTTTTTCCCACTTCTGTCTTTTAAGCCAAAATAGAAATTCAGTTAGGATGGCCTCAAGTTCAATTGTTGTTTAGCTCTGTAACCCCTTAGGAACAAATTTAAATGTACAGGGTTGTCATTAGGCACAACGAAATAGGCGAGAATGGATTATTTCTCATTCTATTTCTTCCTTCATCCTTCTGTCCCCCCTGTTTGGTAACCCTGTTTACTCAATGTACTGGATTGCCATTGGGCATGATGATATAGTGTCAAGAATTGATGATTTCTAAATAAATTCTATTAATTTTCTGCCTTCCTCCTTTAAATCCTGCCTGTTTTGTAACCCCAACTACTCAATGTGGCAAATTCAAAGCAGGAAACAAAAAAAATGCAACCTCGTTTTCCTTAAAACTCTCCCCACAGCCTCTCCAGACGCACCAGAACAGGTCAACACAGAGGTCGAGGTCAAAGTCCGTTCGCTGAGCCTTCTTCTTAACAAGCCTGAGTACGAGCTTGCCAAGGCGAACGTGGCTCAGCTGTCGGCGCGCGTGGCGCTCGTCGATGGGAACATGGCGGTCACCGGGAACCTGGGGAGCATGTCGGTGCTGGACCTGACTCCGCACGGCGCGCTGTACCGCGAACGGTTCGTCACGAGTGGGAAGGAAGCTTTGGACTTCAATATCTTCAGGTAAGTAGAATCCTGTTGGTACAGTGTACATGCTTCTTTGACACAAGGAACAAGACATGCTCTTTGTACATGTATTTGCCATGTTCTGTGTCCTTACTTTTAGGGGTGGAGAAGGTTAACTTCATTTTGTAGCAGTGAGTCATCCTCCTTTCCAACAAAATACTGAACAAAACATTTTAGTATAATTATTATTTGTCATTAGTTTTCTTGTTTTTCAAACAGCATGACGAATCTGGATGTCATAATTTTAATTAGATTGGATGTCATAGATTTGGCACCAAAAGGCTTAAGTCTAAACCTTAAAATTTGTTTGACAGGCACACGTACAATATATATTCATGTATATTAGCTAGATTATGTAGTTTTGTTGGTGTGTTTTTAAATTTTGTACATGTTTCTCCATGGATATGGGCCATGAGCCTGAGATAAATAAACAAATGAATGTAATTATGATAATCATAAAAGATAATTCTCTATTCCTGCCCAGATATGGCCTACCAGACCCACACCTCCAGCGGGAGTATGACATCCGCGTGCGTTTGCGAATGTCGTCGGTGCGGTACGTGTTGACTCAGCGTTTCCAGGCGGAGACCGTAGCGTTCTGTCAACACTTCAAGCACCTGCAGGAATTACTGGGTACCATGAGGGCCGCCACGTCTGGACAGATGGTACAGGTCTTGTTTTTGTTAGTTGGGTATTTTGTTTGTTTGTTTGTTTGTTTGTTTGTTTATTTATTTATTTATTTGCACAAGTAAAGAATTGTGATGGAAGGAAAAAAACAATGTATGAAGAAGCCTACAAGGCTTCTATGGAGCCCTCCTCCTTCCATTAACAAATAATAATCATGAAACTAAATATTGTTTTCATTGTGTCTACCTGTTTGCTTGTTTGTGTGTGTGCCCCAACTGACATACACTGTCCCTGCTGTCCTATATTTCTTCCACAAAGTTTTGGATTGTAGCCTTCGATTTGGAACTGATTCACATTGCATATTATGTTTATGTGCAACCTCGCAATTCAGCCATCAAGTATGGGCTGCTATGAGGCATGTACGTTTTGTTGTGGATATTGTCCAATAAACCAGTCTACAACTACATATTACACTTCCTTTTGTAGGTAAACGAGGCCCCAGGTCACGCTGCGCGTATCCTGATGGACATCTCGGCCGGAGCGCCCGTCATACTTTTCCCCGAGAGCTCTCGTTCCTCCAACATCCTGGTGATGAACCTGGGACACCTCACTGTCTTCAACCGCTTTCTGTTCGCAGGGGACAGGGGGACCATTGAGGGGGACAAGCAGAGGGGTAAGGGGTTGCTCATGTCGGTCTAGATTAAATAAATGTTGTTATACTGTAACATTACTGTGATGTTGTGAGTCTTGTCCTATTTCTCCTTCATCTTTGTGATTTTGTTGTCTACTGCAAGCTAGAGGGGGATATATTTGGCTCTAGTATTGCTTGGATCAAGAGTATGGGTAGGGGGTCCTTTTTTTTAAATTATAGCCCTTCTTATTGTCATTTTATGTACATTCAAACTTGTGTATTCTACATGCATATATGGCAGTCACTTAACTTACATGTTTGTGTAACAGACTCTACATAACCCAGGAACATGTATCATGAATGGCTACACAGTTAGTCACATTTCTTCAGGACCAGAAGGTCAAGAGTTCAAATCCCAGCATGTTTGAAAGAAAAGGGTTAACATTGCAGGTTTTGCTATGTGTTGTTAGGAACTACATGTATGGTCTACTGTTCTTGATAAAATGTCTTAGAGTACAGACAGATCATGTGTAATACATTTAACAAAGTTGAGTTGACCATACTTAATAGCAGTATAGTATCCCATATGTTGGTAATACATTTAATATGTACCTTTACATAATTCAGATATCTTTTCGCCTTACACAATAGATGCAGCCCACCAACCAAGCGAAGATCCTTCCCATGATGCACCGCAGGGCAGCTCGGTAGTCTACACTGTCCAAGACGGTCTGCTGGGAACACTAAGCCCCCCTGAGGTGTCTCCTGCATACAAGTGCCTGTTAGACTGTATGGAAGTGGAGCTGCTACAGATGGACCTGTACTCAGCCGAGAGGGTGGACTGGTCAGGCACTGGTGCAGAGGACACCCTCATGTTTCCATCATTCATGGTGGAAAGGAAGGTGAGAATTTCAGGATTTTTTTATTCATTTATCAGAGCTCGAAATACCCAGGTGCAATGTGCAAATTGCACACGATTTTCAAGATTTGCACGTAAAAATATTTTGAATGTGCAATTTTGCACCTAGAAAATACCGATATATCATGCTTGCACTGCGTATCTCCAAAGTTTCATGCTGTGTCGGCATCGCGCTGGGCGCACGGCAGCCATATTGTTTTCCTAAATGAACATCCTGGGAACGAGCTGTTCTCGTCCCCGGGTGACGCGAAGGCATTACGTAGCTGATTTACCAAATATGGCAAGACGCGCGAAACATGTTGGGCGATGCGTCACGAAGTCCTCCGGCGGGGTGCTTTCGGCTTTTTCGCCCGATTTCGCAGGGATTTCGGTAAAATTCGGTGAAAGATATAGTTTTCGGATTTCCCAGCATTCAGTGCTATATAGAAAACTGCAATATATTTTGTTTGACGTAGCATGATCACAGTATGAAGAAGGGATCTATTTTGAAGTTTTTTTCGAGGCCACAGGCTGTGGCTGGTGCAGCCAGTGGGGTCAGGCTGGATCGGATGCGCGCGAGGAGGAAGATGCCACCGGGTCCGGCACATCGAATACTAGTAATTTCTCCCAGGACCCCGATGTTGACGCCACGACTGCCGCGCCCCTAGAGCAGGAGGGGGAGGGGAGTTAGCCTGGTTACCAAACGTATTTGTAGCTCCCGGGTCCTACATCCCCTCCGCAAAACGTATTTGACGTATTTTTTGCGGAGGGGATGTAGGACCCGGGAGCTACAAATACGTTTTGCGGAGGGGATGTAGGACCCGGGAGCTACAAATACGTTTTGCGGAGGGGATGTAGGACCCGGGAGCTACAAATACGTTTTGCGGAGGGGATGTAGGACCCGGGAGCTACAAATACGTTTGGTAACCAGGCTAGAGGGGAGTGCCATGCAGGCGAAAAAGCAAAAATTAACCGTACGTTATTTTACAGTTGCAAACCTACTGATGCAAGACTAAATATAATCTTGCACATAACTTTTTCAAATTGCACCTAAAATTTTTGCCAACGTGCAATTCTGCACGTAACCGAAAAAAAGTATTTCGAGCACTGAATTTATGAAGATTTACCATATTTGTGGAAGGATTGATTTAAAAGGTGACTAATATCACCTTTTCAAGATGTCAAACCTGAGACCAGACTGTAAGGCTTGAACCACTCACACCAGGAAGGACCCCTGCTCTTTTAGAAACACATACACACACACACACACACACACACACACATACACATGCACCCACAAAAAAACAATGTCTTACTGACTTGTGGTGGTTATATAATTCTATTATCTTTGTACCTGTCAGTGAGAAATACATTCTAGTGTTACCACGTACAATGTACATGTATTCACACACCTCTCTTACTGAAGGTTTTACAACATTGTGTTCAAATGAAAAGGATCCGCACTTCAGTTACATGTGTACAGTTAGCGGATAAAGTTTCGAGGTCGCACCATCATCTTGGTGGCCTTCAGTACATAGTTCCAACCTTTCCAGCGCTGCCAGAAGACACCATACCCAGTTTCAGAAGTACCGTGATAGTCCTCTGGCTGGAAGTAGGGACCATTCAGGGAAGTCATAGCACAACGTTTATACCACCAGCCGCCTGAATCTTTCTGAGCACAGTGGCCAACATGCCGATCGTTGTCCTTATTCCTAGCACTGAATTTCATACCGTCATGGTAATACATACAGTCTCCAGCATCCCCACTGTACCCCCCAATGGTCAGTGTATAATCTGTACTCTCATCCCCAACACTGAATGTATCATATTTAGCATGAGCAAAGTTCCCTTCCCAATCCTCCAGCCCTACATACAACTCATAGCTATTCTGGGATGTCAGGTTGTGAATTTTATCCAGTCCAAGCCAGTGTTCTCCCTCGACCCTCCCAAACCCATTTTGGTAGTCCACCCAGTTTCTATCAAAGTTAAGTTTCCCTTCAAACCTCCTCTGTATGATAGTCCAGCCCCCACCATCTGTAGTCATGTCACAGTAGACGTCAAAGCGGTCAGTGGAAGACTCAGGTTTGATGAACAAGGTTACGTCGTGCACTTCGTTGGCTGAGTAGAGTTGAGGGTAGAGATCTGCACAGTCCTTGAATGGGTTGGGATCCACACATGGGTGGTTTTGGTCGTCATCTACACAGTGCCTCTGGCCGTCAGCATTCATGGGGTGGTTCGAAGTTTCATCTGTAAAATATACACATACATACACATACATACATACAGATACATATCCGGGCTTTGATTATTCTGCTGTCGGTTCCCTGACTCAGGGGTGGGCAGCAGTTGGCTAGACAGGACTCCATGTCTCCATGCGACCCTGTCCTGTGGGTCAATGTTGGACAGTCCGCACATTCTAATGTCATTTTGGATGCACTTAATCCATGTCTTCTTTGGTCTACCACGACCTCTGTTGCCTGGTAACTGTTAGTCTGTGATGGTGTTGATGCAGCCACTGGCACACACTGATATTCATTGTGCATTATTGATTGTTACCTATACATGTAATATGTACCTACATGTAATATGTGTTCATGCACATCACTCTACTTGGGATTTCCAGGTGTATAAGACATTCTTATAAGAAGGCCTCGATAACTTGATGAAGTTTTTTTTAATCACCCAAGGTATGACTGGTTTATTGAGCTTCTCAAATGTTTGTTTTGTAGAAGCCCCTGTCTGGGGTTCTGACTTAAGCTTGCAAAGAATCTCAATGGATATACTAACCACTAAACTTGCTATTAACAAGATTCATATGAGATGCAACATCTTCTCTTGTGGCATTCTTAGGGTACATAACAGAACTCATGTATAAGAGTAGACGTTAAAATGGACATATCTATAATACCTTGAGCAACTTGTTGTTGAGGAATCTCAGCAGAAAACGTGACGCCGCCAGCCGTAAGCAAGATAACAGTCACCAGACTGAAGGTCAGGCCAGTCTGAAAAAAATATAACAAAGGGTGATGACTTGGCATTATTTTATGAACTCTATTCTAAACTTTCTGCATTTTTCTTTCCTAAAAGGGATAGAGAGCTGTACTTTATACATGGGTGAAGGGTAGAACTTGAACTAGTTGTGTAAAGTCAAAAAATCTGCTGTTCCTAAGTTTTTTCCCCACAAGGATTATATACCCCCCTTTATCTGCTTGCAACCATAAAAGTTTCTTAAAACAACCCCCCAAACTTTTTCATTCCCAGTATCAATCTGTCGGTGAGCCAATCTTTTTAGAGACTTAAGTTTATTCTTATTTTGAGGAAATGGAGTAAGAACTTACCTTCACCATGGTGGCAAGTCTGTGTTCTTTGTTCACACCAGAATGAGCTCCCCTTGTTTCCTCTGACGAGAAGGCAAACCTCTGGCTTTTTAACCATTTCTCCTGTCTTATCAACTGGGAATATCAGTTCAGGCTGTGTTATGTAACATTAACAATGTATGGTGTAAACTTCATGTTACAAACTTTGGGGTTCGTGCCTGAAGTTTTGACATAAGCTTAGTACATTTGCCAAAACTTTTCAATTAAAATAAGTAAAACAGTAAGCCCTTGTATACTGTGCAAATATCACCAGTGCACGTTCGCTAAAAAATAGACAAACACACATCTTACTAACATACCTGTTCAACATATTCTATAAAGCAAATTGAAGAATCCCTGCTCGTTTCAATAAGTGTGGTGGGTTCTTTAACGTGCTTAAGGTGTGGCTTTCCTTTAACACAGGACCTCTGGCTTTACCTGTGCATATTCAAGAGGATGTCCCTTACCTAGGCTCCATACTCATTATCACCTGAGTCGAGTGAGGAAATAGGTGTAAAGTCAAGGACACAAGGACTTTCCCAAGGACACAACATTGGACCCTGAACCTTCAGATTCTGGGTCAACAACCCTAACCTCAAGACCACCTTGCTACCCTAGAATGCTGTATCTGTGTATTTTAGAGTGTCACCTATCTAAATTAAATGTTAAGTTGAAAATGAATTATAAACCAGCCTGGTACAAATTTAATGTATGTTGACTCTGTGGCTCCTATGGTAACATTTAGGGCTATCACATGTACAGGATATCTTAAAGTTTACATTGTAGGTCCGAGAACTTAGAAATTAAATTCATGTGGCCTAACGTCAAGCTAGGGAACTGGCAGATTTATCACAGCTGAAAATGTACAACACGACAACAGCTACATTTGCAGGGTTGATAACATCAGAACTTATCGTTCAAACAGCGCACACAGACACAAACACACACACAGACTAAAAACAAGAGCTCAATTTTTCATGTCTGACTGACTTGTGGTGGTTTTAATCATCTAATTCCATCATGTCTGTACCTGTCAGTGAGAAATACATTCTAGTGTTGCCAGGTACAACAGTTAGTACATGTATTCACACACCTCTATCACTGAACGTTTTACAACATTGTGTTTAGATGGAAAGGAGGGTCCGCACTTCAGTTACAGTTAGCGGATAAAGTTTTGAGGTCGCACCATCATCTTGGTGGCCTTCAGTATATTGTCCCATCCTTTCCAGCGCTGCCAGAAGATACCATACCCAGTGTCATGATGACCATGATAGTGCTCTGGCTTATAGTAGGGACCGTTTAGGGACGTCAAAGCACAATTTTTAAACCACCAGGCACCTGAATCTTTCTGAGCACAGTGGCCACCAAGCAGATCGTTGTCCTTATTCCTAGCACTGAATTTCATACCGTTATGGTAATCCATAGAGTCCCCAGCATCCCCACTGTACCCCCCAATGGTCAGTGTATAATCTGTACTCTCATCTCCAATGCTGAATGTATCATATTTAGCATGAGCAACGTTCCCTTCAAAATCCTCCAACTCTACATACAACTCATAGCTATTCTGGGATGTCAGGTTGTGAATTTTATCCAGTCCAAGCCAGTGTTCCCACTCGACTGTTCCAAACCCATTTTGGTAGTCCACCCAGTTTCTATCAAAGTTAACTCTCCCATCCACCCTCCTTTGTATGATGGTCCAGCCCCCACCATCTGTAGTCATGTCACAGTAGACGTCAAAGTGGTCGGTGGAAGACGCAGGTTTGATGGGGAAGACTCCATCCTGCACTGTATTGGTGAAGTATTGTACAGGGTAGAGATCTGCACAGTCCTCGAAGTGAGCAGCACCGGGGGGAGGGTCGTTCCTCTGGCCGTCAACATTCACAGGGTGGTTCAAACTTTCATCTGTAAATACAGTCAACATACATTGCATGTACACTGTGTACTCCAGTACAGATGCATGTAACAGTTTGTTTTTTTAATATTGCATTCTTAGAGTACTTTGCATATTACTGTAAATCTAGAGTAGATGTTAAAATGGACATATCTATAATACCTTGAGCAACTTGTGGTTGAGGAATCTCAGCAGAAAATGTGACGCCGCCAGCCGCAAGCAAAACAACAGTCACCAGACTGAAGGTCAGGCCAGTCTGAAAAAAGATATAACAAAGGGTGACGACTATGGCATTATTTCATCAACACAATAATAACTTCAGATATCCAGGTGTTCAAGACTGTTGAGAAGGCCTGGATAAAACCATTTTCATTGTGCCCAGTTTGACAGCTGTTTGGTTGGTCATTTTAACCCTGCTGAAGTTAGATGTGCTCAGCAGTGTTCCCGCAAGACGACGACAGTCACTGGAAATACATGCAAGATATAGGCTTATTCAGAACTGAACAGGTACCCTTACTGACTCTTACTTACTTACCTTTGGTTTGATGCTTGAAGCCATTCTTGGATCTGTCCCCGTCCACTTCTGCAAGTCTGGTACAGTAGTGTTCTACCTGGGCAGGTGGGGCCACTTTTATAGCCGCAACAAACTTGTTTGTCTGTGAGATCTCTGATACTTACAGGATAAAAGCTATAATTATAATTCCTGTTGATTCAAAGGTTGTCAATATTCTTTAAAGGGGTTAGAGGTACCCTTGTTTAAAGTTCATGTGACAGGAACATCTGTTGATTACTTAAAAGATCTAAGTATGCAGAACTTTTGACCTTAAATATCTTAAATAAAGTTTGCAGTTCAGTTGACCCTTTGTTTGAGGTCCATGCGACCAGAACACCTGTATCCTGGCCTGGTTTTTTTTTTGTTTACTTATTGGGTAAGACCTGAAGGCCACTTCAAGGTTTGACCTAAAGGCCATTTCAAGGTTTGACCTAAAGGCCATTCCAATGTTACGGGTTACATGAACCAGACTGTAACAGCATCTCTTCTCCCTAGTATGTCAGAAACATCATGATGGAGACAAGCTCGACTTACTGAGAGTCAGGACTGACTGACCCAATAGTAGAAGCTGGAAATTTCATAGAGGCACATACATGTGTACACAATGTCATGTACATTGTGTCATGTACATGGAACTTATAGTGCTGACTTGGATCAACAAAGACTTGGATTTTGTCTATCTCATTCAGTCATATTAGGAAACTGTCTACTAAGTACATGTAGACACAATCCTGATACAAAACATTGTCAACACAGAAAATCTGAAGTTGTAGGCACCAATGGCCAAGCTCCTAAGAAACAACGACCATGATACATGTTTTGTTTTGTCGTTATTTCTAGGGAGGCCACCCCCTTCAGGAGAGATGTGTGTTGAAGCTGAGAGTGGAGAGGAACCTGGATGGAGAAATCAGCCATGATGGTAGATATCTAACTTTCTTTATTATTCAGATAAAGGTAAACTTTAAGGTAGTCCTATTGCCTTTTTGAGGCCGTAAGGGCAAAGGGTTGTTGATCTAGGGCACGGTATTGGAAGGCAGAGCCAATCCCTCTCCTTCCACCACCTTTTACCTCCCCAACTGAAGTCAGGTATGATTTTACATCTGGGTGTAGTGAGAAAAGTTGTGTAAAGTGTCTTTCCCAAGGACACAATGTCTAGCCAGGAATTTTTCACATGCATAGAAAAATGCCTGCAGTATATGTACAGCAAACACAGTTTTCTACTTCACATTTGCATTGCTGACATTGCAGTCTAGTATCTTGTTGTTAACCATTGAATTTTCTCTACAGTTCCAGACTTTAATGTCCTGGGCATGCTGTCTTCTGTGTACCTCTAACCCTAATAGTAACAGGAAGAATAATAAAACTAAATGCACACGACTTATGATGTCAAAGCGTACTAGGAGTTTCAGACGGCATCCACTGTCCATCTTTCTTCAGCTGCTGACAAGTTAACCCTAACTCTTCTCCACAGTTCCAGACTTCAATGTCCTGGGCATGCTGTCCTCCGTGTACTGTTCCCTGGACCTGAACCAGTACCAGTTAGTGAGAGGCGTCCTCCACTGCAACCTGGGAGAACCACTGGAGGAGTTTGAGAGACCGCCGACTGCGACACAGGAACCTTCTATACAGGTAAGTGTTATACATGAAGCACGACGGCAGAATGTACTGTGCCAGCATGCACGAAACCCGAATTTTTCAAGTTTTCCATACCTCCCATAATTTGGCTTTCAAAATGTTGACTTACACAATGAACTGTTAAACAACTGTGTGAGTTGAAAAGCACAGTCAAAACTGCCCAAGAAGATCACCCAGGGGACCAATAAACTCTGGTCAATGTGGACAGGTAGTCACCATAGACAGGATTCTTAATGCTTGTGCCTGAAAAAATATCCACAGGACCAACAAAAAGTGGTCACATTGGCCAGGTGATCCTTATGTAGAGGTGGTCACTTGTACAGGTTTGACTGTATATCAATGGCCAGGTGGTCTTTATAGAGTTGGTCACTAGTACAGGTTTGACTGTATATCAATGGCCAGGTGGTCCTTATGTAGTAGTGGTCACTCACAGGTTTGACTGTACAAGCTGTCACTTTATTGTGTTCTCCCTGTTTCAGACTGTACTGAGTGGTAATGTATGGACCGGGATGTCCATCCACATAGACCTGGTGAACGTTAGTATGGAGCTACTCCTGTCTCATGCACAACAGGACAAGCCCGCTCAGTCCCTCGCCAGGTTCGAGTTCATCCGCTCCAAACTGTCCTACGAGAGTTTCTCCGACCAGTCCAAGGACGTGGATCTCGTTTCTCATGCCATCGTGGCCCACGACACAAGGTTCAAAGGTCAGACTTTTATACTTTCTACCTGCTGCCTAACCCTGTAACTACATGTAATACCAATTTGGTGCCAAAAGCCTATTTCAGCAGTGAGATGGTCAAATCATAAACTTTTTCTGGTGGCATAATGTGACATTTCAATTTTTCAAGCTTGCTATTGAAATATGGCCAAAACTTTGTGAGTGGTGATTTTTAACATAAATGCATATAGAAATAATTATAGAGTTATTAAATTTGAAAATGAGTTTTTCATAGAAATCCATGTTACAAAACAAACACACACACACACTAAATACATGTTGTACAAGGGCACCAGTTTAAAAGTTGTGCAAGGCTGTTCCATATTCTTTCTTACATATGTATGTATCTTATAATGGTCCAATCTTGATTATGATGTTCCTTTTTTTCATTTTCCCCACAGACCAGCCTGCAAACCTGCGGCCGAACGTGTTCGAGCAGGTCCTGGAGCCCTCGCTGCAGTACCACCAGCAGGGGGCGCTTCAGATGGAGCTGCACTACCGCTCCACCAAGGACTTCACTCGCTTCACCATCCTGCTCAACAACATGCGCCTCATGGTCGTCTTCGACTGGCTCTCCGCTGTCAAGGACTTCCTGCTGACTGATCACCAAGAACAGGGAGGTATGTAGTTGTACACCACATGACATACATGTACATGTAGCATTAGCCAATCAGGAAGTAGATTGTACAGCATGAGTCTAGTACTGGCCAATCAGAAAGTAGATTGTACAACATGCGCCTCATGGTGGTCTTTGTTTGGCTGTCGGCGGTCAAGGACTTCCTGCTGACTGACCACCAAGAACAGGGAGGTATGTATAGTTTCAGCCCGTGTGATAACTAGCCATATCACACGGGGTTCTAACAGTTATCACATGGGCTTCCAAATGTTTCATACATGTATGATAATTTGAATGCATTTTGCATGCATGCACTGTGTGCGCTGCTTTCGAAAATTCGAATAGCGGATTTGGACTTGGGAATTGATGTTGTCACAATTTTTTGTTTAGGGACACCAAATTTCCTCAACTTTTGGCACATTTCGCATTGAAATGTGTGTTTTCTATGAAGAAGAATGGACAGTGATTTTCCTAATTTACTATTATGCAGGCTTTCAAGTCAATCAGACAGTTTAAGACAATTTTTTTCTTTAATTTCAAAGGATACAGGAAAATTTGTCTATTTGATAGTTGGACTAAACTTTTTACAAGTATCATATATTAATAATTTATTCAATATGGCATCTATTTCATACACTGTACTCTTCTTTAATGCCGATTTTTCATACCCATTTCTATAGAAGAGCCACATGCTACAGATGACTTCAACCCCCCCAGTCCCCAGCCCCCCCAGCCTGTTAACGTGACCCAGGGGGTGGTCACCAAGCGAGGCCCCCCGCCGAAACTTGAACCCTCCATGACGGAGATCAAACTCAACGTAACACAGACGGAGTTTGTGGTGGTGGAGAGCACTGCATCCTGGGACACCAATGCCATCATCTTAAAGGTAATCATTATGTTTACTTTCGCAGGAGGAAAACATATTGTTTTTGCTCTGTTTCTTCTTCTCCAAAAACATAAGGTCAATGACCTGGACCAGATGGCTGTCACCGTCACGGTGGTAACTGGTGCTGTAGCAGACACCCTGTGGTGTTGGATTACATTATGTAGCTGGTCACCATACATATGAATGACATTGTGTTTGAGTAAGAATAACAAGAGCAGTAGTTTGTTAGGCTAGACCATGTGAAGGTAAACATTCAATTATGGTTTTATGCATTTGCTTTTCAAATGTTACCTTAATAGTTTCTTCATTTTGTTACCTTCAAGCATTTAGATTCGACCTTATTTGTCCATCTTGCCCCCCTCCCAGTCCACCGCGGTGCTGACGTACCGTCCGCAGATGATCGCCCGTCCCGTCTCGTGCAGCCTGCAGAGCCTCGAGGTCTTCTCCTGCCAGCTGGGCAACGAGCAGGACACGGCGCTGTCCATCATCGACCCTCTCACCGTCAACATCGAGCTCAAACCCAGCGCCAACCAACCACAGGCAGGGGGACTGCTGGACGCTACTGCACTGCCAGACCTGCCTCCTATGTTAGAGGTATGGATACAAGTTATGTTTCTATCTATCTGTCTGACAGTGTGCAGTATCTACATCATGTATCAAAGTGTGCACCCACTGGACAGAGTCACCTGGAAACGTGGTGTAAAGACTAGCTGACTGCTACCCACCCCAGGATGCCCTTAGATTTTGGAAAATGGCCTTTGAAAATTTTGGTTGCCATTGTGCAATTACTATTAGTTAGTGTATGCCAGAGGAATAAGATGCTAGAGAATTTACTTCTGTCATTGAATACAGTCATGCATATAATACATTTTGTACATCACTATTTGCATCTTGTAAGTTTCATTATCTTGACCCCCCTCCCCAGGTGGTATTTCACACGCTGAACATCCGCGTCTCCTACCACGATATCCGCCTTTTCCTGGCCATCCTGAACTCGCTCCCGAAGCAGACGTCCTCCACAGCCAATCACAACGGAGCGACGCCGGACCAACAGCAGAAGGACGTGGCTGTGAGGCCGGCTGTTCCCAGGGGGAGGGCGGATGGAGGAAGGAACAGCAGACAAGTCAAGGGGCCAATGGAGGAAAGTGGGTGGATTTTTTATGTTCTATATTTAATTGAAAACTGTGATTTTACCTACATGTACATGTAGTAAGAAAGGTTTTAGGAAATTCTCTTTTACATGTATTAGTATGTGTGTACATGTAAGCAGCTTTAGAAAGCGACACAAATATTAGTTTTGAGAGTAGGGAAAGCTTTTGAAAAAGAATTGGTAATAAAGGATAAAAGTCTATCAATCGATCTTCTTTTTTATCTGCATGTGGTTCAAAATGAAACATAATATTTTTCAATGTTTCAAGAAAAAAAAATTAAAATTGTTAATCATCATCACTTGTCAGCACTGGCCATGTTTCCTACATTTAAATATGATACATGTACCATTCTCCAGTTGACATGGTACAGAAGCTGCAGGAGCTGGGTTTTGCTGCGGACGACTGCAGACAAGCTCTGCGGCAGAGTGAGAACAGGCTGAACGTAGCTGCAGCCTGGCTGCTGGAGAACGCTGAACTACATGTACTTAGCAGCCATGTTTTATTAACATTTACTACAACTGTCATTCCCCAGTTGACATGGTACAGAAGCTGCAGGAGCTGGGTTTTGCTGCGGACGACTGCAGACAAGCGCTGCAGCAGAGCGAGAACAGACTGAACGTGGCCGCAGCATGGCTACTGGAGAACGCAGAACCAGTCCCGCAGAGGAGACGGAGGGTGTCGGGGGACAGACAGGGGGGACAGGAGGGCGGCATGAGACTGTCTGGGATCATGGTGAGGCTGGGATGAAATATGAAGATTATTACCTCCGTGTATGGAGGTTTTGTTTTCAATGTGTGTTTGCTTGTGTTTCTCGGACACTGACAGGAAGTTAGGTCAAAGGTATCAGGAAAGGTTATCTCATTTCCCGTGTTCCCTTTTCTGCTAATAGTATATTCATGTCTGTTGCCTTATTGGAGATAATAAGGCAACAGACATAATGGAAAATGCATTGGACAGAATCAGTAGTATACAATAATGACTAAAATAAGAAATTCACAAGAACTCTTGATACTTGTACTTCACAGAGATTTCTTGTTTCCTTCCCAACAACTCTAAATACATACATTGTACATGATTGATTGTACTTAACAGAGGTGTGAATTCTTGCTCCCAACAGGTGACTGCTAACTGTGCCTGTCTGTGTCTGATCGATGACTGCAAGGACAGTGATGTGCCACTGGCAGAGATCGCACTACATGGTGAGTACAGAGGGGTAACAGACTTCCATCTATTGTAAATGTAATCTATGACCTAAAAGACAAGTGACTCCAGTACTAAAAGTGTGGGATCAGTGGGGGTTAATGTATATACTGTAGAATATCTACAACTTACACGGAATGAGAAAGTTGAAATGCCAAAAATTCAAAGTCTTACCTTTGCAACCAATGTTCTCCCAACCCTACCCAGATCAGGTCAGTTTTTTGGGGAAGGGGGAGGGGTATCTTGGTTGATCACACTATATAATGACTGACTGAGTGTGTCTTTTTTTTTTACTGTATCTTTTCCCAGAGCTGATGTTTGTGCAGTACCTGGAGGGACTGGTGAAGGGTTCCCTGAACTGTGCCCTGACTGTGGACTACTACAACAGGGAACTCTCAGGCTGGGAGCCTCTGGTAGAGCCATGGAAGTGAGTATCAAATTTGGTACTGATGAAGATTTGTGGGGGCATGGCAAATGGTTCGGTAGTAATTTTTAAGGTCAATTTATTTTGATTCATGTTCTTTATTGAATTTGTGATTTTTTAAACCCTCACAGCATCATAGATAGGCCAGTTTTAAAGCCTGGTTCTAATATTCCCTGACACTTGAGTGTTAATGACCATAGTATACAGGCTCATTCTTTGGTGTGCACAGAATCTCCCCTTCCCTCAATCCTACTTGGTATGTTTCCAATTGCTTCTGTCTTCAAATTTCAATACTTTTTTGGCAATGCCACAGGGGAGGGGCTTCCTTTGTGTTACTCCTACATTTCTTCTATCTGTGTGTTTGTGTTGTCCCGCCTCAATAACTAAACCATCTCATTTTCAGTTCCTGGTTCTTCTATTCCAATGAGTTTGGAAGCGATGAAGAGACGAAAAGGTTATTCCCAGAATTTTTCCCTTTGGAACGTTGCCTGTTTCTAATCCTTACAGTCACATAGAAGTGTGGTCAAGGTTGTACCAAAGTGTGGTTTGTGTGGTCCTGTGTGTTAAGTTATCATGACAACTGGTTTGATTAATACTTATTAGAAAAATTTAAAGGTGTAACTGCTTGGTGGCAGTATCTATGATTGAAAGTTCTATATAAGCTTTATCTTATTATCCACGTGTACAGTTATCATTGCTTCTTTTCAAGTTGATGTATGAACAAGACTGTGTTGTGAACTACATGCATCACAGTATGTTTCATCATCAGCAAGCATTATGGGCCAAATGTCCAAAAGTCATGTATTATATATGAAAGGGGCATGCTTACTACATAAATACTAAACCTATACATACATGTAGCTGAGCTGATACAGCATCAAAGGCAATGGTTATGAAGCAAGTTTAAACTTTCAATACAAGAAACTGGACTTTCCCAAAGTTTTGACTGTACAACTCCAGTCTATGTCAACTCATTCCTAGACAAAGACTGGAGTTGTACAGTCAAAACTTTGGGTAAGTGTGATTTCTTGTGTTGGAAATCACAATTTAAACTTGCTTCATAATGACTTCTACCATCACAGCTCAACTTTTAAGATAAAGGCAATGCTTGTCCAGATTTTCATACTTTTGTACCCTTTTTTTGTGTTTTGCAGGTCTCAGTTTGGTTGGACGCAGCAGCCGGAGTCGGATGTCCAACCGGCAGCCCTGCAAGTCCGTATCACTGCGGAGGACAGGCTGAACCTCAACATCACCAGCAGCTTTCTGGACCTGTACACAAGCACGCAGAAGAACTGGACTGAGGACTATCTCAAGTACATCAACCTCTTGTATTTACATGAATTTATGCATGGCCAGGGTAACTTTTAGGTAGTATATAGTAACTTGTATGATCAAGAAGTAGACCCTGGTTCAAGACCAGAAGTTCATATAGTTAATGTCCAGTCAGCAGACATTCACCATTCATGTACCTGCTAAAGAACCATACCTGAAAATAGTTTCATTACTAATAGGTTGATAGAACATGGGATATTGGGGTTTTCTTTTACACAACCAGCTAACAAAAGAGCCACCTACATCAGCTTCTTATAGCGGTATGAGGCAGTGCTCCAGTCAGAAGCTCTGAGGAAGGTGTCTGATAGGCATCAAAATGAAGCAGATGAGAGACATTACTGGTTGTGTAAAAGAAAACTCCAATATGTTTCATTGTTAACTCATTAGACATAATAACCTTATGCCCCCCTCCCCACAGCGGACAGACTGTGTCCGGTGCAGCCCCTGTCAGAAGACGTTCACCGTTTGTGCCATACCTGCTGAGGAACCACACCGGCTGTCAGCTCTCCTTCGCCACACAGACTACCTCATCTTCAAGGTGAATGTCTTATAACCTTAGGAAGTCTTAGTTTGGTGTCTTGGCTGTTGTTTGGAACACTACCAATCAGAAAAGGGATTGACCTGTTACTTATAAAATTTAATGTAAAAACTAAAGGCATGACTGCTGGGTTAATATTTTGTTAAAGAATCTGAATGACTGTGTAATATTGTTCCTTATATGGTAGGGATTGCAATAATTTTTAGTGCTAGAATGCACAATATATGTATATAAAAGTGTCATTTCTTGTAGTAGTGTCTTCACTCTAGTCACTGTATGTGAAAAATCAGGGATATTTTAAAACATGTTATAACTGCACAGAATTAGATTAGCTACAAAAATGTAGGTTTGACTTTACTGTACCAAATAAGGTCCTACAGTGTACATGTACAGTGTATTTTGGATATAACAAATTTAAACATTGAACTCCTTTCCAGAGCTGAGACCCTCGGTTCCCACGGTCGACAGTCCAGCGACAAGGACAGCCTACTGAGCGACTGGCATCGGGTCATGCCAGGGGAGGACGTACCATTTGAGTTTGAGGGGAGGGGCAAGCTGCATCTTCGTTATTATTAACTAAACATTACTCCCTTCCAGAGCGGAGACCCTCGGCTCCCACGGCCGACAGTCCAGCGACCAGGACAGCCTCCTGAGCGACTGGAACAGAGTCATGCCGGGGGAGGACGTACCATTCGAGTTTGAGGGGAGGGGCAAGTTGCGCCACCGTCACACCCACGAGCTACGTGTGCACCAGCTGGTGGTGCAGGTGGAAGGGTGGCACCAGGTGTCGCCTGTGTCTGTGGACAGGGTGGGGGTGTACTTCAGGGACGCACAGCCGCTCAGGGCAAAGGCAGAGACTATAGTGAGTAAACAGACTTGCCTTGTTTGTATGGTTGGTTGGTTGGTTGGTTGCAATTGGTTACAATTGGTTGGTTTGTTGCAGCTGGTTGGTTGCAATTGGTTGGTTGGATGGATGGATGGTTAGTTGCTTGGTTGGTTGCTTGGTGAAGAAGATGGTTTTTATGCCTTTTTTTTTCTTTTGTGTTTCAAGGGAACAAGTGGGAATTTTTCCGAAGGAATCTGTATTGTTTTAGACAATTCATGCAACTTCAGAATACCCCAAGTATTTGATCCTCTTGCAACACGTTGCCACCAAAAAACATGTAGAACACATTGCTGGCCCTTTAGAATTAGCTATTGAAAATGCTAAAGATACAGAAGTAACTGCTTCCTTGGACCAGCCTTGTGCATTTTGAGTGCTGTTTTCGTTAGGGCATTTCCTCTCAGATGTCTTTCTTCTGTCTCCCCAGTTCCATGACCTGCCCCCAGCCAGGATAGTGTTTGCAGTGACCATCGAAAATTGTTAAAGATAATGGCAGTATACAATGTATGCTTACTTGTGCTTTTTGAATTATGCTGTTTTAGTTGTGGCACTTCCTCTAAGATGCATCTTTTTAAATTACTTTGTCTCCCCAGTTCCATGACCTGCCCCCAGCCAGGATAGTGTTCGCAGTGACCATGGAGGGGAGTGCACAGAAGGTGGTCACCGTGCGGTCAGCTCTGGTCATCAAGAGCATGCTGGAGGTGCCGACTGAGCTCAGACTGGACAATCCTTCAGTACCTGATGGTATGTTCATGAAACGTTTTATGTTTACATTCACAGAAGGAAAACATATTGTTTTTGCTCTGTTTCTTCTTCTTCTTGTCCAAGCTCAGAAGGTCAATGACCTGGACCAAAGGTCTGTCCAATGATGGTAACTGGTGCTGTAGCAGACACCCTGTTGTGTTGGGTTACATTATGTAGCAAGACAGAACTGGAGGGGATGGTCACCATATATATGTATATGAGTAAGAATAAACAGAGCAGTAAGCTAGGCCATGTGAAGGTAAACATTATGCATTTGCTTTGGAAATGTTACCTTAAAGTTTGTAGTGGTACATATTGCTTTCCCACAGTTTCCCATAGCTTCTGCTATTCAAATTGAACTAGGAATTATCAAAAAAAAATGCCATACTCCAGGTCCCATCCAGTTGCCCGTCCTGGAGCCCAACTCTTCCATCTCCATCCCTCTGCCGCTGGTGTCGTGGCGGCTTTACGCCAGGCCTCGGGACTGGGGCGTGCAGTTCTGCAAGAAGCCGCTAGAGTGGATGAAGGTGCTGAAGGGCGGGGAGAGGCTGGACAGCATGAGGGAGTGCTCGGCGGGGGACGACAAAGGAACGTACAGGTGAGACCTAACTTTAATGTGAGACCTGATTTCAATACATCTTACTGTTAATATCTAAACCAGAACCTAAAAAATCATGACCATAGCCTGTCCAAATTAAAATATGAGATACATTTAAGACCCAGAAGTTCCATTGCAGTACCAAGGAAAGCCACCAAGGGACTCAAAATCTAATCATTTCTTTGGTACATCAAAACCTACCTGCATACCAAATTTGATAACAATCCATTCACAGCTTCTTGAGTTACTTTAAAAAAAATGCAACCATGCCGCTGGAGACATAACCTTCTGTCTCCTACACATAACCTACACTTTTGTCATCAAATGAAATGGTATTAAATCTACATGTAGATATTTACACTTCTACTCCACAGTTCTAACAGCTTCTTTTCAAGGATCCAGAGATTTCTTGGTCCAAGCCTTTTCTGCTATTAGGTTATTTCGAGGAAAATAACATACAACTGTTCCCATTTTGCAGGTTCTGTGTATCAGTGAGAAGAGAGCACTTCCCACCCGACGTGGCCGGCCTGTTACAGCCAGGACCCGGCGCCTCCCAGAGGAACGTGGACATCGTCCGACGGCCGGGTCATGTGATCCGGTTGCTGCCGCCGGTGGTCTTGACTAACCTGTTGCCAGTGGAACTGTCGTTTTACCTGAAGGGCACCGACATCCGAGGCACTGTCAAGGCTGGCAAGAGTTCTGCACTGTATAATGTAAGTTATTTGTTTATTAAAATTCTCCACATGACAAGTGGAAGGGGTAAGAGAACAGGTGAAGTCACCACCTTTACAGTCAATCCTATCTAAGAAGCCCACCCAGGGGACCAAGGTAAAGTCCTCTTGGACAGGTGGCCTTCTTAGACCAGGAAATGGTGGATGTAATTGCAAGGTGGCCATCAAGAAGAGGTGGCCACTCGACAGATTTGACGACTGTACTGTGTACGCGACATTCAATGTCATTTGCAAGTAGCAATGTCATTTTCAAGTAGTATGTGTTATATACAATGTACATTGTAGAAGGATATTTATACTGGTTGTGCAACCTGACCATAGTTCATAATTTTTATGATTGTCTCCCTTCCAGGTGGACACTACCCAGACCCTGGAGCTGGGTGTTCTGTTGGAGAGTTTCCCAGAATGCCGAGAACTGGTCATCCCGCTGTCGGGCATGTCTACCATTGACCACAAGGTCAAACTGCGTCTGTACGACACCAAGAACCGACCTCTGCACCTGTACGTCAAGCTCAAGTGCACCCCAGGGGGAACACTCAGGGTAGGTGGACGGTGAACCTGAATTTTGCATCCATTGTAAGTAAAGCTACATGTACATACTAAAATTTTAGGTACAGGTACACGGGTTTAGGTACAGGTCCAGACTTGAACCTGTACATGTACCTAAACAAGTTTGGCGAATGATCTGTTACAGTAATACATGTAGCCAACTGTCTTTTTATAGTGGTAAATTGTTGTCTTTGAATGAGGGCTTACAAGTTTTTCTGATTTTCATTTAGTGCTAATTGACAAAATTGTCACATGGCATCTTCAAGATGCAATTTACGTATCTTTAGTGTAAAAAATTGTCCAGTGTTTCATCTTTTTCAGGTACAGGTTAGTACAGTATTAGGTACACAGCCTGATCATGAATGGCCATGTACTGTACCACCTGTGCACAATCTAATCTGTACTTGGATGATAGTAGTGTTGAATTCTGGTAGAAAATGTTCTCTATATTATATTTTCAGATCCTGATCTCCGCCCCGTACTGGCTCATCAACAAGACCGGTCTGCCGCTCATCTTCAAACAGGAGGGCATGCGGGGGGAGGCCGCCGGGCAGTTCGACGAACATGAGCTCGCTCGCAGCCTGGCGCCTCTCCTGTTCTCCTACACGGACAAGGAGAACCCAGACATGTGAGTGGTCGTCTGTTGTTTGTTTTGCATAACCGGTAAACTGCCTTAAGACGTAACACAACAGTTTTGTATGGCAAGTACATGCTGTGTAAGACCAGACTGTGGTGGGATCGAGGTGTTGCTTTCCTTGAACACGGGACCTCTGGCTTTACGTCCCTTCAAAGAGGACGTTCCTAACTGAAACTAGGTAGTACTCATTTTTAACTCATTTATCAACAGTTCACGGGATTGATTCCTTGCATTCCTGGCTAGACGTTGTGTCCTTGGGAAAATAAAGGCACTTTACATGACTTCCCTCACTCCACCCAGGTGTAAAATGAGTAGTGCTTTCGGCTGGGGAGGTACATAAATGTAATAAGTGGTGGAAGGAGAGGGATGGGCTCCGCCTTCCAATACCGTGCCCTATATAGACACAGTGGATTAACAACCCACTGCCCCTACGGCCTCAAAAAGCCTATGGGACTAGCTTTAACATCCTTTCCTCTTCCAAGGACGTTGTGTCCAGCTGGTGCCAGAGGCATTCCCGACCTCACAGTACAGAGTCCTATTTCTCAGCAAAAGTTTGTGTATAACGTCAGTTCCTTTCCTTTTTCAGGTGCACGATGCGTCTGGGCACAGCTGTCCACACGGACGGGATGTCGAGCTGGTGCCAGCGGCTCTCCCTGGAGGGCGGAACCGGCGTGCGCCAGCTGTACGTGGTGCGACACGGCGGCCACCCCTCCATCGTGTACAACATCGGTGTGGACATACGCCGCGGGAGGGGCCGCTACCACGCCACCCGCATCGTGACCTTTGCCCCGCGCTACATCCTGGATAACAGGACGGAGCACAAGCTGGCCTTCGCTCAGAGGCATCTGGCCAGGGGAATGGTAACAACTACATAATTATATTTAACACACAGTCTGGGTCTATAATTTTTTCATTTCATAACATAATGGCTGGGTTATCCCTTCAACTTGTAAAAGCTGATTTCTAAGGGCCCCAGGTAGTATATACAGGACATGTTACATTCAGTTAGGAAACAAAAGGGGACAACATTCAGTAGAAACAAATAAACTCAGATATGTCAAAACAAAATCATTATCCATACAGTCTTACTCTTAGCTGTTCCAAGGTCAAAATCAATATACATGTAGGTCAAAAGTTGAAGTTTAGGTGAGGTCAAATGGTGCATTCTTAAAAGACAAGAAGCATTAAGGGCCAATGAAAATAGTTTTCATTTTCTTTCATGTTTGTTTTCCCATATAGCGCACATCTAACCCAGAAGGCTACCTATCGGCCCTGCCCAAAGCGAATGTGCTGTTCCACTGGCCACGGGTGGACTTGGACATGTTACTGTGTGTGCGCATCATGGACGTACCAGACTGCTGCTGGTCTGGGGGATTCAGTATCGAGAGGATCGGGTCGTTCCACGTCAACATGAGGTGAGGGGGGGGTGTTTTTTTTGTTTACCTTGAGCACAGTTTTTGCTCCGTTTCTTCTTCTTCAAACAAATAAGGTAAATGACCTGGACCAGACGGCTGTCACCATGGTAACTGGTGCTATAGCAGACACCCTTTGGTGTTGGGTTATATTATGTAGCAAGTGGCAGGACAG